>CAMPSB010000135.1:0-123582 GCA_946959425.1 Argyrosomus regius
GAACACATGAGGTCCAGGATCAGAGAGTCTCTCACAGGTTTTCACATGTTCTGTCAGTTTGTCTTCAGAGATGTTTGGATGCAGCAGATCTGGGGTGTTGATGAGAATCATTTCTTTCTCCTTCACCTGTCCTCTTTCTCTCAGACAGCAGTCTGGTTCTTCCTCAGTGTTGAACTTATTCTCTCCCAGTATGAAGTTCCCCACTGAACTCCTCTGAGACCAGCTGTTCCCCAGAAGAACAACCCTCAGCTCAGACACTGAAAAGAGAAAACAGTCAGTGTAGTTTTAACTTTCAAATTCAGCAGTGAGCTCACAAATAAAAATCAAATCAAATGTGAGTTTGTACCCACCACCTACAAAACACTGAAATTCTAGATCTTAACATAGACGACTACATTTCTCACTCAGTTCACTTTAACTTACTGTTAGGTGGCAGCCAATCAAAGCTGCTGCTGAGTGTCATGGGATTCACCTCTGACCCTGTATGGAGACATAAAATGTGGATGTTGATTGATTCTTTCATTCACATGTAATCTGTAATAAACCTGCTCATTACAGTGATTGTTGGTGTTCACAACCAGCATGAACATTTTCACAGCCTTAATAAACTGATACAATTATTATCTACTCTGCCTGAACCAACACCATTATACATGCATCTGGATGAACACCTGGAGGCCACGCCTCCATACCTGTGATGTCAAAACAAGGAGAAGAAGAAACAGTTGTTGACTTTCTTTGCTTTTCTCTTTTTTTCTTCTTTTTTCTTTCTTAATTTTTTGTCTCTTCATATTATTTATTATTTATTATTATTTCACTTTACTCACCTTCTTGTTGGCAGATGATGTCATACAGGAGATCTCTTTCATCCAATTTGATCATCTCAGACATCATCCTCTGCTCAGACACTGAAAAGAGAAAACACAGTCAGTGTAAACTTCATCCATGTTGAACAGAATAAAATTGTTTTAACAACCAGTCAGGAAGTCACAGCTTCTTTAAGGTGGACTTCACAGATTCTGTCATCCATCATTAACTTGAAACTTTAAATTCAGCAGTGAGCTCACAAATAAAAATCAAATCAAATGTGAGTTTGTACCCACCACCTACAAAACACTGAAATTCTACATGTTCATATAGACGACAACATTTCTCACTCAGTTCACTTCAACTTACTGAGATGATGCCGGCGTACAAGGCAGCTGCTGGCAATGTTCAGATGCTCTCCTTTGTTCTCTTTCACAAGTTGACCCAAACGTGTTAACAGTTCTGGAGGTTCAAGATTCTTCTGCCACAAAAACCTGTAGTGACATTTTCTGATCATTTCTTTTAAGGCTGGATGTTGCTGATATTTTTCCATGAATCCTGGACTCTCCTCTCTGGGTGTTGATATCAGAACCAGTGAACGATCAAATGATTGATCACTGAAGAGTTGAAGGAAGTTGTAGAGCTTCAGTTTGTGTTCCTCAGTGAAGTCTTCAGGCTGTAGAACCAGCAGGAACACATGAGGTCCAGGATCAGAGAGTCTCACACAGTTCAGCATATGTCTTCTCACTCTGTGATGGGAGATCCAGGGATGCAGCAGATCTGGGGTGTTGATGAGAATCATTTCTTTCTCCTTCACCTGTCCTCTTTCTCTCAGACAGCAGTCTGGTTCTTCCTCAGTGTTGAACTTATTCTCTCCCAGTATGAAGTTCCCCACTGAACTCCTCTGAGACCAGCTGTTCCCCAGAAGAACAACCCTCAGCTCAGACACTGAAAAGAGAAAACACAGTCAGTGTAGACTTCATCCATGTTGAACAGAATAAAACTGGATTAACAACAGTCAGGAAGTCACAGCTTCTTTAAGGTGGACTTCACAGATTCTGTCATCCATCATTAACTTGAAACTTTAAATTCAGCAGTGAGCTCACAAATAAAAATCAAATCAAATGTGAGTTTGTACCCACCACCTACAAAACACTGAAATTCTACATGTTCATATAGACGACAACATTTCTCACTCAGTTCACTTTAACTTACTGTTAGGTGGCAGCCATTCAAAGCTGCTGCTGCAGTGGAGCCTCAAACTTAACTCTGTAGAGACACAAAATGTGAGACAGAGAGAGCATGAGCCTCTAACTAAATCTAAATAATTTTTCTTGTCTGTTTTTATCCAAATATTCAGGTTCTTTCTTCTGTCATTGACTTTCTTTGCTGTTTTTGTCTCTGTCATGTGGAGGCTGTTTGCCTTCTCTCTTTCCAGATCATTCCGTCACCATAGCGAAACACTGTCTGCCATCCTCCCACCACTTCCGCTCTGTTAGTTCACTACTGCTCTCTTACACTCCAGCCTCGATCAGCTCTGTACCACTGAAACACCCCCTCCTCTTGACCACCTGTTCCTCTGTATATTCTCCCTGGTGTTCTCAATACATTTTCTTAAAAGAATTCAGTCTTGGTTTGTGCTTGCATTTGAATTTGTATCATTTAGCTAAACAGTCTCTTTGTTTCTTTTTCTTCTCTGATTGTTTGTTCTTTCTTGATTCTTACTGTTTCACTTTACTCACCTTCTTGTTGCTGGATGATTTCATACAGCAGATCTCTTTCATCCTTCCCGATCATCTCAGACATCATCCTCATCTCACGCCCTGAAAAAGAAAACAGTGAACACAGTCAGTGTAGACTTCATCCATGTTGAACAGAATAAAATTGGATTAACAACAGTCAGGAAGTCACAGCTTCTTTAAGGTGGACTTCAGAGATTCTGTCATCACTTCATAACTTACTGTCAGGTGGCAGACGTTCAAGGCTTCTCCTGTGTGTCACGGGTTCTACCCCAAACCCTGTATGGAGATATAAAATGTGGGTGTTCATTCATTCTTTCATGTAATCTGTAATAAACCTGCTCATTACAGTGATTGTGATGTCAGCACTCTATAAAACTATAAAATAAAACTGTCAAAACAAATTTTCAAAATCCCTTTACTGAACCACTTCAAAAACAAGCCGGATCAGGTCACATCTTCACCTGATTCCTAAAATACAACAAACCTGTCAACCATGTGTTTCTCTGATCAGAAACTTAATGAAGGCCTCCAAATTGTCTATTAACAGATAGTTGCAACCTCAGTCAGCAGTCCCTCCAAAACCTGCACTGGCTCCAAACTGCCTGCACTCTGAGCCGGGTTCCCGTAAGCCAGCCAAATGGCCAACTTGGCAGAATAAAATAATACTTTTTTTTTTAAAATAAAAAGTTCAACAAAGTGTGCACAGTCTTCTTTCTAGCACACTACTTTGGACCAAAATTAAACAAGCCAAAAGAATAGTCCTCCCTGAGGCCCTCAAACCACCTTTTTAAAAGTGCTGACAACTGAGGACACTGAACAAAGAAATGTGCTTAGGTCTCATTCTGAGAGCAAAAGCTGCACTCCTCCCCCACCTTAGGATCCAGGTGCACTCTGTTTGTAGCTATTGCCCCTATGCACAACGCTCCACTGAGGTCTGCTGTTAGATTTTCAACAGGCAACATGTTGTTTAACTTACCGGATGGAGGCTGGCGTGCAATGCTGCTGATGCTCAGATGCTCTCCTTTGTTCTCTTTCACAAGTTGACCCAAACGTGTTAACAGTTCTGGAGGTTCAAGATTCTTCTGCCACAAAAACCTGTAGTGACATTTTCTGATCATTTCTTTTAAAGGTGGATGTTGCTGATAATTTTCCATGAATCCTGGACTCTCCTCTCTGGGTGTTGATATCAGAACCAGTGAACGATCAAGTGATTGATCACTGAAGAGTTGAAGGAAGTTGCAGAGCTTCAGTTTGTGTTCCTCAGTGAAGTCTTCAGGCTGTAGAACCAGCAGGAACACATGAGGTCCAGGATCAGAGAGTATTTCTGCACATCTTTTCACTCTGTGATGGGAGATCCAGGAAATTGGCAGATCTGGGGTGTTGATGAGAATCATTTCTTTCTCCTTCACCTGTCCTCTTTCTCTCAGACAGCAGTCTGGTTCTTCCTCAGTGTTGAACTTATTCTCTCCCAGTATGAAGTTCCCCACTGAACTCCTCTGAGACCAGCTGTTCCCCAGAAGAACAACCCTCAGCTCAGACACTGAAAAGAGAAAACACTGAATTAGAAAAGTTAAATCAGGCGGAGATTTGCTCTAAACTGGATTTAGAACTCGTGAGTAATCATAACTTCTTTAATCAGGAGAATATTAAATGTGACATAAGTTATTTATTTTATTTTGGTGTTGAACTTTAAACAAACATTATTCAGTTAAATCATCATTCTTTATGAATCACTGTGAATTCAGATCTTATGATGAACCAGATCAGCTCTGTCTCAGTTGGACTCACTGGAAGGTGGCAGAAATTCATAACTGCTGCTGCGCTTCAGGGGCTGCACATCATCTGTGTGAGGACACAAATATAAATATTCATTCAGTCATCTACACCTTCATATTCTGTAATCAGTCTGTGTATAACTAACAACATGGAAGAGAAGACAAGAAGACACACTGATTCAACCGTACTGCTCTGTTCCCCAGTGTCACGCTAAAAGAGGTCCACGGGGACGTGAAACTATAAATATAGTTCTGGGAGGACAAGAGCGAGTGGGAAGTAGTAGGAGGGGCCTTTGGGCTAGTTATATAAATATGTTTATTCATGTATATTTATTTACAACCCCAATTCCAATGAAGTTGGGATGTTGTGTAAAATGTAAATAAAAACAGAACGCAATGATTTGCAAATCTCACAAATCCATATTTTATTCCCAACAGAACATAAACAAAATATCACGTGTTGAAACTGAGACATTTTATCACTTCATGGAAAATATGAGCTCATTTTGAAACTGATGGCAGCAACACATCTCAAAAACGTTTGGACAGAGCGATGCTCACCATCGTGTAGCATCCCCTCTTCTCTTAACTGTACATGTCTGTGAAGTGAGGAGATCACTTCCTGGACTTTTAGAAGAATGTTGTCAGGATTCTAACTGCTCAACAGTCCTGGGCCTTCGTTGTTGGATTTTTTGTTTCATGATGCACCAAATGTTTTCTATTGGTGAAAGGTCTGGACTGCAGGCAGGCCAGTTCAGCACCCGGACTCTTGTCCTGCAAAGCCATGATGTTGTGAAGGATGCAGTGTGTGGGTTAGCATTGTCTTGCAGAAATATCCTTCCTGAAAGATACATTGTCTGGATGCGAGCATATGTTGCTCTAAAGCCTCTGTGTACTTTTCAGCATTGATGGGACCTTTCAGATGTGTAAGCTGCTGACGACATAGGCACTAATACACCCCATACCATCAGAGATGAACAGTTTTGAACTGTCTGCTGATAACAAGCTCTATGGTCCTTCCCCTCTTTAGTCTGCAGGACACAGCGCCCATGGTTTACAAAAAAGAATTAAAATTTTTGATTGATCTGACCTCAGAACAGTTTTCCAATTTTCCTCAGACCATTTTAAACGAGCTTTGGCCCAGAGAAGACAGCGGCATTTCTGGATAGTGTTCGCATATGACTTCTTCTTTGCATGATGCAGCTTTAACTTGCATTTGTGGATTGCACGATGAACTGTGTTCACAGACAGTGATTTCTGGAAGTGTTCCTGAGCCCGTGCAATGATTTCCAGTCGAGAATCAGGCCTGTTTTTAATCCAGTGCTGTCTGAGGGCCTGAAGATCATGAGCATCCAGTTTTGACCTTTGACCTTGTCCTTTGCACACAGAGACCCCCCCTGATTCTCTGAATGTTTGATGATATTTTACACTGTAGATGGTGGGATCTTCAGAGTCTGTGCAATTTTACATTTTTTCTGAAATTGTTACACCATTTTTAGACGTAGTTTGTCGCACATTGGTGAACCTCTACCCATCTTTATATCTGAGAGGCTCTGCCTCTCTGAAATGCTCCTTTTGTACCCAGTCATGTTACTGACCTGTTGCTATTAACCTAATTAACTGTCAAATGCTTCTCCAGTTGTTTTTGTATACTTTCGTATACTTTTCCAGCCTTTTGTTGCCCATGTCCAAACTTTTTTGGGATGTGTTGCTGCCATCAATTTCAAAATGAGCTCATATTTTCCATGAAATGGTAAATGTCTCAGTTTTAACATGTGATATGTTGTTTATGTTCTATTGGGAATAAAATATGGGTTCGCAATGATTTGCAAATCATTGTATTCTGTTTTTATTTACGTTTTACACAACGTCCCAACTTCATTGGAATTGGGGTTGTATTTATTTTGTTTATTAGTGGGTGGTGGGTTTGTAAATAGGTGTGTATATTGCATTTTATTTAATCATTTTTGTAAATATTTATGGTTTATTATTATTTATGTAAATATCTCTGAACACCTGTTAATGGACTTATTAGTCATGGACTAGTGAAGGTATATAAAAGGTGTAAAATGATCCGTTTATATCTACTTTAATGACAGCTCAAAACATCAACACATGCCAGCATAAGAAAGCGTCGCGTAACCAGGGCAACCACACATCCTCTGCCGCTCACGTTACAAAGTACTTGTTACTGTGGCAACATCAGTTCCACTATATAACTATATATGACAAAAGGAAGAGTTGTGGAGAAGTGGCTGAGTTGGAGAGTGTTGGTTATTTGGATTGCTATTATTATTGATAAAGAAACTGATTTTTTGCATAAATAATAATAAACACACCATTTATCACCACCTTGAGAGTGTTGAGAGTGTAGACTTCATCCATGCTGAACAGAATAAAAC
This sequence comes from Argyrosomus regius, assembly GCA_946959425.1. NCBI lineage: Eukaryota > Metazoa > Chordata > Actinopteri > Sciaenidae > Argyrosomus > Argyrosomus regius. The sequence continues at coordinate 6,727 of CAMPSB010000135.1, forward strand.
TGGATTAACAACAGTCAGGAAGTCACAGCTTCTTTAAGGTGGACAACAACATTTCTCACTCAGTTCACTTTAACTTACCAGGATCAGGAGGGTTTACAGGACTGCTGCCTGCTGTCTCAGTGTCAGCTCGCTCTGTGGAGACAGAACATGCAGATAAACCACAAATGATTAACAACACGTCTGCATCCACACTGCACAGGTTATCAACACAATGTGAAATAAATCTATTTAATCAGTCATATTTTAGATTTTGCACAGTGCAGAGTATTTATGTAGAATACATCCAGAGTGCTGGATTAGGATGTAACAGGATATGAGATCAGAAAAAGTCACATTTTGAGGGTCTCTTAGACATGACAGGTTACTACAGGAGTTTCTGTCTAAACTTTTCTACTGTTGTCCATCCCTTAACCAGTCTGCTGACTGACTGCAGACTGTGTGGACTCCTCAGTGTCAGCATGGCTTTGAAAGGCAACATTTTGTCAGTTCCAGTCATTAGCTTGTTGTAATCTTCACTGATCATAACACTCGTCTTTTTGTCCATCATGTACAATCATAAGCAGAGAATCATGCGGTGCCCCTGATCGTGCAAGAATACAATTTAGAAATTTGTCAGAAGAATGTGTTGGCAGATGTCCTGTCTAGAAAGACAGACAGAGACTTACTGCGAGGTGGCAGGGCTTCATCACTGATCTTGCGTTTGGCCTTTCTCCCTGACTCTGTATGGAGACATAAAATGTGGATTGATTCTTTCATTGACATGTAATCTGTAATAAACCTGCTCATTACAGTGATTGTTGGTGTTCACAACCAGCATGAACATTTTCACAGCCTTAATAAACTGATACAATTATTATCTACTCTGCCTGAACCAACACCATTATACATGCATCTGGATCAACATCTGGAGGCCACGCCTCCAAACCTGTGATGTCATCACTCTGTAAAAAATGACTTCCTGTCAAATCAAAACAAGAAGAAGAGACAAAGACAGAGACAGACGGAGACTTACTGCGAGGTGTTTCATCACTGATCTTGCGTTTGGCCTTTCTCCCTGACCCTGTATGGAGACATAAATGTTGATGTTGATTGATTCTTTCATTCACATGTAATCTGTAATAAACCTGCTCATTACAGTGATTGTTGGTGTTCACAACCAGCATGAACATTTTCACAGCCTTAATAAACTGATACAATTATGAATGATTATTTTTGTATCTGTATCAACATCTGGATGCCACACCACAGTCAGTTTGTGGGTTCATGCTATGGTTGTGACACCATAAAAGCCTCACTATAATATAATATAAATAAATGTGACACCGTGAGCTACTATGGTTACGGGAACGCTCTGAAACGTCAATGCTGACATCTAGTAGCCTAATATAATATATAGTTTGAACAAATTTTACGCTCTCATGGTGCTTGAACAAATCTCACCCCAAATGCCTCAGCGCCCCTCGCTCCCCTTTGTAGTCTTCAGTAAATATTTGGTTAAAATGTCTGACCACAGCACCTCTGACTGATGCTGCTACTCTTTCCTTCTCTTCTGACTTTCTAGTTTGATAACCTTAATTAACCTTAAGTAGTATCATTGACAACACCTGTGTTTACCTTACAAACTGGCTGCTGCTGGCTGCTTGTGTGTGTTTGTGTTTATTCAGTTATTAGCTGTGTATGTGATTTGTTGATAGCACTAGAAGTGTTTTGGGCTCACAAACAAAATTTTGTTTAGGGCCACTAAAAGCCGAGGGTCGGCCCTGGTAGACTTCATCCATGTTGAAGAGAATAAAATTGGATTAGTTAAAATAATTAACTTGAAACTTTTAAATTCAGCAGTGAGTTCACAAATATCAAATCAAATGTGAGTTTGTACCCACCGCCTACAAAACACTGAAATTCTTAATTTTATGATGTGTGTAATATGATGACAGTGAGCGCACACAGTGTTACCAGATTAATAAAGTCTTACCAGATGGAGTAGATGATGAGTCCTCCATGACTCTGCTGGAGACTGACTGCTGTTTAAAAACCTGCAGAGAGAATATCATATATCTGATAACATCCTTGTTCAAGTGTGAACTGTAATCAAAGTGTTACTGTACCTTATCTAGTTTTACTTCCAACCCTCAGACCTGAGTACATTTTAACTTTAATTCAGCTGACGGGCTACAGTCTCTGTAGATTTAATTGATTTCAGCTTCAGATAGAATTTTAACACTTACATAAGAGAGACCTGGATAAGTGGCAGAAAATAGATGGATAATATATAAAGTTCAAAACCTCATATGTAAACAATACAAGATATTTTATGCCAAATACACATAAGGCTTGTACACCTTTGCACATTCTACATTTCATTTTTCAAATTTTCTTTGAAATTATATTATATTCATAATCTAAATAAAATTTACAGAATAAGATTTACAGAATCAAACAAAAATGACAAATTCAATACAATACAGAGCATTGTATAAAGTAAAAAGTTATATTTGGGTATACATTAAGTTTTATTCACAGCAGTGATGTGGGTGGTGCAAAGTTAGTGTGTTATCAGTCGTGATAAAACTTGCTCATTGTAATCCTGGTTTTATAGCTGCTCTTATCGTAAGAATGATTTTTAGTCATCTGAATCTTGGACTTTGCTTGCAGTACATTACTATAAGGTTTACTGCTACTCCGTACCAGTAGACCAGTATATATATATATATATATATATATATATATATATATATATATATATATATATAATACACAAATGCCACAACCAACTCACAGCATGTGAAAACCAAGGAGGTGCAAAGACACCACAGTAAAGTGACTTGTGTCCTCTAGCCTCTCTGCCATTGTTGTTTAGAGACAGCACAAACTCAACTCAGATAAGTCAAACTCAAAAAAGCTCTACATGAACACACAGACAGGAAACAGCAGCAACATGCTGTCAAACTTCTCAAACAGCCTCTGTGACTGACTGTTCTCTCATATTCCAAATTAAATCATGACTCCTCTCCTCCAAAAACAGTATAAGTAAAAACAAAACAAAAAAAAGATTTGAGTAAAATAATAGCCATCATATCCTGAGTGAGCTGAAAGCTGTTTGTCATGTCAGTAAATCATGAGTCAGTAAATCTTCATTTCAGAGAGATTTAAAAACATATCAGGAACTCTCTGTTCACATTAAAACACACTAAATCCTCCGTTTACTCAGACTGTCGGTGGCTGTCGTCTATTTCCGCTTCACACACACAAAGTCCGTTAACTTGGCGGGTCAGAACCGACTTCACTGTTCTAAGGTATGTGTGTGTGTGTGTGTGTGTGTGTGTTTAAATGGTGACTCTAAACACTCTGATGTGTTTATCAGGCTGCATGTTTTCTATGTCACATATACTGTGATATTTGTATGTTCCAACATGAGTTCAAATGTTTCTGTCTCTAACTCTGTCTGAGTCTTCCTCTTCACAAAGATGATTTGAAATAAGCAAACAGAGCTGTTGTAGTTTTCCTTCACTAACTTTCTGTGTGTTTAAACGGATTCACTCATCTTTACAGCTGACACTTTAAAGCAAACAACAAGTCCAAACTTACACTTCACATCACAAGAAGAAGAATGTGCTTCATGTTAGAGCGCCACCTGCTGGACAAAACACTGTCAACACACAAGAGGTGCAGTGGATCATCGTGGATCTGTCCTCCATCAAACATCAACTGAAGTCACTTACGTGCAGGTTACCATCATGCCATGTGCACTGATGTTAATCCATCTTAAATGTTGGAGCTGTCATTTGTGGATGCAGAGATGAAGTGTGTTTTTGGACAGTTAACATGTAGTCTGTTGTACATAGATATGTATATACTGTCATATCCATCTACCTCAATTCACCTGCACCATCCTGCACCATCACCTGTCCTTTACACGGTTTACTAATGATAGATAGCCTACACATGTATCAATATTTATGCAAATATATATTTACCTTTCAAATATGTATGTAGTTATTTTTTATGTTTCATGTTTCTATGTTTATGTTTTTGTGTCTACCTGTCATGTCCCTTGTCTTTTAAACTGTGCTTATGTCTATACCTGTATGTACAGTTGAGAGCAAAATGAACCGGAGTCACATTCCTCGTGTGTGTACACACACCTGTCCAATAACGTGACTCTGATTCTGACATTGACCTGCAGTTCATTTAGTGACGCAGCTCGTTAATCAGTCGTTAGCAGACTTCATCAGTTTGCATCTGGACGCCTGGTCGAGGCTGGCTGCTAACGCCAGCATCAGGTGTTTCCTCCATCATGTTTACGGAGCAGGTGTGGGCGGGGCGTTTTCCCCGACTCAAAGGTGGTTACCATGGTTACCACGCAGCCTGATCCTTCTTCTTCTTCTCTTATTTAATGGCGGACGGCTACGCGCGTTTACCGCCATCTACTGTGCTGGAGAGCGGGAAGTTTCCTAACTCCGCTAGTGGACGCAGCCCGATTAATCTGCGTCATTTATTTTATCATTAATTAATCGAAATGAACGCGTTAATTTGTCAGCCCTACTATGTAACTCTGAAGTCTTTTGAACTCGTTCACTGATTTATTTGGTCTTTGTCTTCACACTGTGTGGCGAGCTAAACATGGCTGCCAAACCGGTTCAGACTGGAGCTGTCTGTGGAGCTGACTCTGACCTGCTGTCATCAAAGTCACCATTCAGTAAGTCATTCATCTCATTTATAATATAATAACTCTGTCATGTTAAACTTGTAACACTGTAAACATTTTAGTTCACTAAAGACTAAAGTTAGCTAAGCTCACCGCTAGTTAGCTACAGCTAAGAGCTAGCTCCCGCCTAGCTTTAGCGTTAGCTTGTTGCGTTAGCTAATTCCTGCCTGATTCATTAAATTCCTTCAGTTCTGTGTCCAAATATCCAAACTGACTGTAAGATAATCACATAATAATATCATATTAATGTTCAAATGTTCACATGAGGAGGGACATTTGGTGAGGGACGAACTTTATCATGAAGCTGGAAGCTGCTAACAGTGCTCACATGTAACTAAGTACATTTACTCAAGTACAGTCTATTTTATTTTATATATTTATGATATATGACAGTATTATTTATTGAAGTATTTATATTTTGATTATTTTAATTTGATGATTATTTTAGATAAATATTTTATTACATTATGTTTTTTCTGAGCTTCATAGACATCCTCAGATAACTTGTTTTGTCCGACCAGCAGTGTAAAGCCTCTAAAATATTGAATATAAGATGATATAAAATGATAAAAATCTCTTTTCTCTAGGAAGCAGATGTGGACAGACTGTGCCCACTTCTACACTTGAGTACAAGTACAGTGAAGCATCAAACATGGCTGAAACTGGTTCAGACTGGAGCTGTCAGCATTTATCTCTCTAGACTCAATCAGCTTCTGTCAGAGTGTCTGAACCGACTCATTGTCTGAACCACACTCTTGATCTTGTTCTCTCATATGGCATTGAAATTGATCATCTAATACTCTTTCCACAGAATCCTCTTCTGTCTGACCATTTTTTAATAACCTTTGAGTTCATATTACTGGACTATAAGCCTTTTGGCAGCAACTCCTACAGCAGATGTTTATCTGATAGTGCTGTAGCCAAATTTAAGGAAGTGATTCCTTCAGTATTGAATTCAATGACTTGTCTCAATGTAGCAGAGGACTTGTCTGCTTCCTTTAGCCCCTCACAGATAGATCATCTTGTTGATAGTACTACAGGCTCATTACGAACAACTCTAGACTCTATTGCACCTCTGAAGAAGAAGATAATTAAACAAAGAAGGTTAGCACCATGGTATAACCAGCAGACTCTCAAATTAAAGCAAGAGGAACGAAAATCTGAACGCAAATGGCGTGCCACTAAACTGGAAGAATCTCGTTTAGTTGTAGTGCCAGAGCAGCCTATTACTCATCATTGAAAGAGGAAAATAAGAACAACCCCAGGTTTCTCTTCAGCACTGTAGCCAGGCTAACAGAGAGCCACAGCTCTATTCAGCCATCTATTCCTTTAGGTCTAAGTAGTAATGACTTCATGATGAAGTTATAACTATTACCTCCTGCCCTCAACAGGCACCGGTTCTTCTTCAGACACAGGAGCCTTCGAAGTTAAACAAAAAAGCCCCACCTAGAGAAAACTGCTGTGGTTGCTGGAAGTAGCCAGCAGGGGGTGCAAGCATCCCAGTGCTGAAGGCTCCAGCTGACATGACAAGCTGGGGCTGAAGCTGGAAGACAGATGGTGCCCTGACTTAAGCCAGCTGCTGTGGTTGCTGGAAGTGGACAGTGCTAGGAGTCCTGCTTACTAAGACATTACCGGATATCATGAAGATCATCATGTCAGCACCACCTGACATGATCTCACGTGATCTCATGAGGTTCAAAACTCCTGTAGTCTGAGCCCGTCTTTAATGAAGCTTTCCCATGTGACTATATTGATGCACATGTTGCTCAGGACTACTAAACAAGGTGGATGTTTTTGCTTTAATTCTATTTTCAATTCCACTTCCAATCTTGATTAAACTCAACTGAGGCTCCTGTATTAAAATCATCTTCAACTATGAATTAATTGCAATGGTACTCATATTATTACAGAGTGTGGAGAATTCCTCTCAGATCTTGTTACTCATCCTGATCAGATTTTAATAGTTGGTGAAGGGTAACTTACACGTTTGTGAAGGCTCCATTAACGCTGAACGATATATACAGGTCTCGGAGCAACATATGCTGTCAAGTAGACAATGTATCTTTCAGGGTCCGCCTTGCTTATTTCATCCAGGCGATGTCAAACCACATTCTCAATATTTAAGATTCAAGAGATTTATTGTCATGTGGTCCAACTTTTTTGACAACAGGGTTATAATAGATTCAAGGCAGGACACAGTGTTTCTCATTAATCTTATTATTATTATTATTATTTTACATTTTTAAAAGGTTATTATTTTTTAAGGTGTTCTTGGTAAATATACCTCAACCTAAGACGTTCCTATATAACATACTGTACTACAAGGAGAACAATCAATAATAGTTATACATTTACTACTATCCTTATCACTGTAATCTTGATCATTGACCTTTGGACACAAATGGTACAATGAGTTTCTTATCTGTCTACTTCTATAAACTGAAATAACTGCAGTAAAAGTCTAAAAACATTTTTTGTATGTTCATTGTATCTAAATGGGTGAATTGAATGATTCTCTCAGTTCTGACAGAAACAACCTAAAATATCATAAGATGTCTTGTAGTGTGTTCGAGGGGTGTCATTTATTTCTTTTTCAACTTCAACATGGTGCACATACCTGAGGTTGGTGCTCTTATCCGACCCGTCTGTCCGCCATCGTGTTTTTTATTTGTTAAAGTGAGAATAAAGTAGATTCCTTTCAGTCACTGAAGTTATCGTGGCAGTTACATCTGATCTGGTCCATCTGATCACCAGGTTTGGAGAGTCAACACACAAAAGAGATTTGTTTCAATCGGTTTGTAGTGAACAGGCAACACAAGAATATTACTTCTATTATCAAAAATACCTAACCAGAAATATAGTGTACACTGTAAAGTGTCAGTACAATAGTCCTGTGAAATGAAATATATTCATATTTATCTTCAGTCTACTCACCAGAAATTGTTGCTGCGTCTTTTTCCCTCCAATAAAGAATGTACCAACTTCATAGTGAAACTTTGATAACTGAGAGCTGAGTGCAAAGAGACAGAAGGTGTGTCAGGAGGAAACAAGAAATCTTATTGGATAGTATAACTATGACTTTGATCCCAACTATAAATCATATGTGTCCAAGAAACGCCCTCTTTTTTCATTATGGCCTTCACCGTGGGCACAGAGATATGTATACCTGAACTCACCTGAGATGACGACTTTCAGCAAAACAGGAGAAACAACGTTCATTTAAAATCCAGTGACAGCCTCAATACTGTCCTAATACCTATACACACATGGCAAACTATGACAAACACATTTAAATTTCACGTTTATTTATAATACATTTTATTTATATAACACTTTTGAACACTTTCTTCACTAAGACACACACATAGAATAATATTAAAAACAATATTAAATTCTAAAACAAACAACATCTCAGAAAGATTCGTCCAGTTGGATTTAAAAAGGAGAGAACTTGTAATAAATTTGTCTCTGCCTTTAGTTTTTCTCGAGTTCTATCATTTTTTCTGTTATATTAAAAATGAAGCACCACAGTTATTTATTTATTTTTATTTATTCAATGAAAAGGAAAAAAAAAAAAAAAAAAGAAAAAAAAAAAAAAAAAAAAAAAATTTTTTTTTTTTAAAATATAAAAGAAACTGGCAGAAAGTAATGATCCAAATGAGAATGAGAAGATGTCGAATGAATACTGACGTGCAGTACATCTTGATCTTCTCTGCTCCACGTTTATGAATATGATCCACCTGAACATGACAGCAACACAGTGACTCAATAAATCCGACCTTTGACCTGCAGGTTGACTGTTAAATAAACACTTTAGAAGGAGATGAAGTTTCTCTTTGAAAACGTTTCTCAAGTTTCATAACCTGTTAAGTTTTTATTAAATTCATTGTTTGTCATCTGACATTCATTAAGAGAAGCATGGCTCTGAATTTTCTTCATGGTTTCAGTGTTAAGCTCTAATGTCAGTTTAAACTCAGCAACAGGACAGCATGGCCGATACTGAATGACAAACTGAGGCCGGTTTTATTGGATCATGACACCTGTATGTTTGCTTCAGAGGTGTTATGGTTAGAAATGTTGTAAAAGTACCAAAGGACTGAATTCAGATTCAGATTCAAATGTTTTCTTAGATGAGCTGGAGGTTTAACTGCAGGTTTTTATTTCTGTATGACTTTAGCAAAGATGAAATCTGCATTACTGCAGCAAACAGTTTTAATCTCAACACTGTATGAACATTAACCAGCTGCAGTTCAGAGCAGTATCAGTTTATTATTTTATTTCTCAGCCAAACCACCGACCAAAGGTCTGTTTTATTACAGTGTGACTATGATTTATTGTCAAGTAGTCAAGTGAAATTAATAAAGTAAGGCTTTATCGCAGATACTCGCAGTTGTATTGAATTGCATTAGATTGTACCTAATAAAGTGTACAGTGTATTTGTGCTCTGTGATTTTGCAGAGGTGAACTTTTTGTTTCAAAGCCTCCTCACAGTCTCATCTATCTGCTGTCTAAAAGATCATGAGGTGAGCTCATGTGATTGGCTCTTAATGTAACTTATCTCTACTCCACCTGCTCATTCTGTATCATCCCACTTATAACGCATTCATCTTCTCTTCCACAATTTTATTAATATAACCCAAAACATGTTAAATCTCCTTTTGAATATTCGTCCAGAAATCCCAAATCTTTGGGCAAACCCAGTTTGTAAAGTCCCCCACCAACCCACAACACATGGAGAGTGTTAAAGTACCTCACTTTGATCTTCCAATCAAATTCCCTCCACATCATCTTTTTAATATTTGCTTCCAATTCCCATTTCTCTTTGACTTCCAAATTGTTATTGTTAGATTCATGTTGTAGTGCTTTATATATATTTGGTGTAATCCCACTCATTGTCTCTTCCTCTGTGAATGGCATTATTCATTCCTCTAGTCTGGATGGATTTACAGATATTCTCTCACTCCTTATGAGTCTGAAGGTAATGGAATCTATAAAAGCCATGATGGTAGATTCAATTCTTGTATTAGTTGTTTGAGTGGCTTCAATGTTTGTCCCCTACAGTGTTGGTCATCTTACTTTAAAAAAGTAATTAGTTACAGTTACAAATTACTTCTGCCAAAAAGTAAAAGTAATTAGTTACTCAGCAAAGTAACTGTGACGTTATTTTTTACGTTCTATAACATCTTTAACGTCAAAGATGTTTATATTAACTGATTGAAGAATAAAAACACTACATACAGTATTTTAGAACATTTAGTATTTATTTGAACTTAGATTGCAGCCTGCCATATCGTGCTTCATAAGGTTAGAGTAAAATCTTTTTTCCTGGGCATAGCGTGCATGATACATTCTTGCCTTTAACTTCAACGAGGGAGAAGTAGTGCCGGTACTTCCAGTTGGAGAACGCTACCTTTGAATTTCCCTGGCTCGTCGCCATTGTCGCTGTCCTGTGTGTTCAGAGGTAGTCATAGGTGGAAGTCAGAGCGTGCAGTGAGACAGCGTGAGCAGGGCATCCGCCCACCCAACCAATCATCATCATCATGCCCACTCCTGCTCTCTCCAGGCAGCTGATGTAGCCAAAGCTTGACACCTCGCGCTTCATTCAACCAAACTGTAGTAACGCGCCACTTTACATTCTCAGTAACGATAACGGCGTTGCAACGATGGGAAAAGTAATTAATTAGATTACTCCGTTACTGAAAAAATAACGCCGTTAGTAATGCCGTTATACTTAAACACCGTTACTCCCAACACTGGTCCCCTAAACACTTGTGCAATATATATTACCCTGGTGTGTCCATCTATTATACCTTGTGTCCATCATAGATGGTAAAAAAAAAATCTGGATTTGTTGCAATTTTCGTTGCTCTACAGTTGGAGTCCGACCATATTTTCATTGTTCCCCTGATCCAATCATTACTAACTTTTAGTCTCTTTAATGTCATTTCACTCAAAAATGGAAGTGACTCTAGAGGCACAGTTTGGCAACAGCTTTGTTCCGTTCCCACCCACAGTGTATCCGTGTCTTTAGTAAGCTGCATAATTACAGCCCTGAGTTCAGAAAGCCCAGTAGTCATTTTATTAGATTGTGTCTAACATCATGTCTAAAGGTAGATTTGGAGACCACAATAGACGTGACTGGAACAAATCAGTTCTCTCCTACATCAAACATCCATCAACTGAAATATGGTGACTGTGGTTATACAGGGGGTGGACACAATAACAGGAACACAACCATGCAAGCAGCTGACGAGTTCAGTGTCTATCTTAGGGACATTTTGACACATGACCAGGAGCAGCCGGGATCGAACCTGTGATTAATGTACAAGCCACTCCACCTGCTGTACCACAGTCACCCACAAGAGTCTTTAAGTGTTTGTTCCTTCCTGTTTCTCTTTGACTCCGAACATTTGATTTTTGTGTGCTGAGATTTATTCAATATTTGATTAAAGTAAGCAATCACTCATCAGTTATCTTTGAACTGGATGTTTGTTTGTTCTTATTGCAGAGCGACCACTTCATTTATTTTACTTCAGATTTCTCCTTTAATTTAAACACTGTGCACATAATATATTAGTTATGTATAAGAGTTAATAGTTACTTTAAATCCTTTATTAACACAATATTTTTTATAAATATATTGTGTTAATAAAGACGTGTATTTGTATCCTTATGATGAACTCTTTGTAATATAAAGATCAATTCAACAAAAGTCATCAAATCTCATACTGAAAATATGTAAACTACAATATAATGTTACTACTACTACTACTACTACTACTACTACTACTAATAATAATAATAATAATAACCTCTGTTCTGTTTTATCAGTTTTTGTGAAGAGTTTGTCAGCATTTAAAAACAGTCACACTGAACTGGGAAAAACTTTATTCATCTTTTACAATGATAAACAAAAAAGAAATCAAAGATCAAACACAGAAAATATGATTAAAGATTCATCTGAATTATGTCTTAAGTTGATGTAATTAGTTCTGAATCAAGTTATTCTTTATCATTTTGATTAATATGATGGGCAGGTTAAATGATATTCATGTTTGCTTAATATTGAATATTTGCTGTGATATTTGTAATTTATTGCAGAGAAAAGGCTCAAATGAGGTGAAAGGGTACAGAAGGCGTAAATCTCCAAGTGTGAAGTTTCCCTCTGAACTGCCTCAGAGACCAGCTGTTGTCACACTGGAAAGAGAAAACAGTGAATCAGTGAACACAGTCAGTGTAGGAAGGAAGTCACAGCTTCTTTAAGGTGGACTTCACAGATTCTGTCATCCATCATTAACTTGAAACTTTAAATTCAGCAGTGAGCTCACAAATAAAAATCAAATCAAATGTGAGTTTGTACCCACCACCTACAAAACACTGAAATTCTACATGTTCATATAGACGACAACATTTCTCACTCAGTTCACTTTAACTTACTGTTAGGTCGCCGCGGGCTATTGCTGCTTATCCTTATCCCTGTATGGAGACATAAAATGTGGATGCTGATTGATTCTTTCATTCACATGTAATCTGTAATAAACCTGCTCATTACAGTGATTGTTGGTGTTCACAACCAGCATGAACAAGACAGACACACAGACAGACAGACAGACAGACAGACAGACAGTTTCTCTCTAAATCTAAAGAACTGTTCTCGTCTGTTTTTCTCCAAATGTTCAAGTTCTTGTTCTTTCTTCTGTCGTTGACTTTCTTTGCTGTTTTTGTCTCTTTGTTTCTTTTTCTTCTCTGATTGTTTGTTCTTTCTTCATTCTTTGTCTCTTCATATTCATTCACTTTACTCACCAACACAGTCAGTGTAGACTCCATCCATGTTGAACAGAATAAAACTGGATTAACAACAGTCAGGAAGTCACAGCTTCTTTAAGGTGGATAACCAATATTACAATAATTTGTGTAACATGGTGACAGTGAGAGCACACAGTGTGTAACCAGACTAATAAAGTTTTACCAGATGGAGTAGATGATGAGGCTCCCATGATGTCACTCTGCTGGAGACTGACTGCTGTTTAAAAACCTGCAGAGAGAATATCATAAAATGTTAAACAGCAACTAGCTACAGCTCAACATCAGGAAAACAAAGGAGCTGGTGCAGTCAGAGACCCCCACCCAGTCATCATAGGCTGGGAGAGGGTGGAGAGAGTGAACACATCAAAGTTCTTTGGAGTGAAACTCAACAATAAACTGGACGGACGGACAACACTGAGTCCTCCACAGGAAAACACAGAGCAGTTTGTTCTGAGGAGGCTCAGGTCCTTCAACATGTGCACGAGGCTGCTACATGTTTGACCAGTCTGTGGACAAATAAGTTATTACATGAAGTCCATTAGTCCAACAAAGCCTGATTATTTCTCCACACACTGCAGCTGTGCTAACACTTGTTTATCTATCTATCTTATTATTTAGTTTATTTATTTATTTAAAACAGGTCGTCACGGACACTATGTCTATGTCTGTGCTTGTTATTGTTATTATTAGCTTTCCAGCTCTTCTTCCTGTCATGATCTCTAAAATGTCTTCTTCATATTTCACTTGAGCTTTAATGTTGACAGAAACATTTGTTCCAGTCAGTAAATCATGAGTCAGTAAATCTTCATTTCAGAGAGATTTAAAAACATATCAGGAACTCTCTGTTCACATTAAAACACACTAAATCCTCCGTTTACTCAGACTGTCGGTGGCTGTCGTCTATTTCCGCTTCACACACACAAAGTCCGTTAACTTGGCGGGTCAGAACCGACTTCACTGTTCTAAGGTGTAATCTGTGTTCACATGTTACACGTTCTAACAGTAAAGTGTTGATACAGTAAAGCTTCACTGTTCACACTGTTTCCAGATCAGTTAGTGAAGTTACTGTGATAATAACAAACTGTTTGATCTGATCTGAACAGTCGACTGACGGGAGGATGATCGATGATTGAACTGATGATTTCATGTTCATTCATTATTCATCAAATCAATCTGTTAGAAATTATATTGATCCATCAACAACGTCGATATATTCATTTAATTTAATCACTTTGTTATTTTTCTTTCTCTAGTTTTGCTCGAGTTCACTCACCTTCTGAATTTCTTGATGCGCCACAGACAAACCGAAAGTTTAAAATAAAGAGTCTCAACATACCTGACACACTAACAGGTTTTCATCTCGTGGAGGTGTGTGTTAGAGGTGTGTGTGTGTGTGTGTGTGTGTGTGTGTGTGTTTAAATGGTGACTCTAAACACTCTGATGTGTTTATCAGGCTGCATGTTTTCTATGTCACATATACTGTGATATTTGTATGTTCCAACATGAGTTCAAATGTTTCTGTCTCTAACTCTGTCTGAGTCTTCCTCTTCACAAAGATGATTTGAAATAAGCAAACAGAGCTGTTGTAGTTTTCCTTCACTAACTTTCTGTGTGTTTAAACGGATTCACTCATCTTTACAGCTGACACTTTAAAGCAAACAACAAGTCCAAACTTACACTTCACATCACAAGAAGAAGAATGTGCTTCATGTTAGAGCGCCACCTGCTGGACAAAACACTGTCAACACACAAGAGGTGCAGTGGATCATCGTGGATCTGTCCTCCATCAAACATCAACTGAAATATGGTGACTGTGGTTATACAGGGGGTGGACACAATAACAGGAACACTTAGAGTCTCTCTAATGGAACAGTTTGCATCATGTTTGACTTTAATGAAGCTCATCATGTTTTTATTTTGTGACGCTGCCTGAGCTGATTCGGCTCACTGGACTTTTTCTTTTGTTGAGTCTTTCAGACCTCCTGTGATCTTTGCTGACAGCTGTCCTGTGTTTGGACCTTCATGTGTACTCATGATGAATTAGACTTTACCTCTGATCACATCACATCCTCTCACAGTGTCTCAGACTGATCCAGGAGCAGTTCACACAGCAGCTCTCTGACCTCGTGTTGCTTTAACAAAACAGGAATTCCTCTTAACACGGACACAAAGTGCTTCAGTTAAATGTAGCTTTGTGTAGCTTCATGATTCTGATTTACAAAACAGGAAGAAAGACTGTTGACTGCACATGTTTGTTTAATGTTGAAGATTTGCTGTGATATTTGTGATTTGTTGCAGAGAAAACAGGATGAATGACATGGAGACATTTCATTTCACTGACAAACATCATGTTCTTTCTCACGTTCAAAAGAAAACAAAGATCATCTGTGATGAACAAGCAGAGCTTCCAGCTGTTGAAGTCTTTCTTTGCTAAGCTGCTGTCTGTTTTCAATCTGTCAATAATTACACAAATAATAAGAACAAAGAAAAGAATCCCAATAAAACAAGAGAAGAAAATAAAAACAACATGAAGACTTTCTACAGACTGAAACTTCAGCTCACTGCTGACACTTTTCTTTTACAATAATCTGCGGTTAACAAAATAATTATTTGAGCCAAAAAGGTAAATATATATAGATTTATCATATATAGAGACTTCAAACCAATGATTGTACAGAGTCAGTGAGTTATTTAGCTGTTTGAAGCTTCATTTATCACCAGATGGACAAACTGAAATCAACATTTTAGTCCAACTCAAGAAAACAGAAATCTGTTAGACTTCACACTTGAAACGGGTTTATTCAAGGATTCAAGGATTCAAGGATTCGATTATCAGGACGGGTTCAGAATCAGAAATCAGAAAAAGGTTTATGGACAAGTACGACTTTTTTCACATACAAGGAATTTGTTTTGGTGTCATCGGTGCATGACAAACATTCTCTGAAATATAAGAAAGATGAAGAAAGTCAAGTATTAAAGTAGAAACAAATGTAAGCAGTACAGCTGTGCAGGTTTGATTACATATGAGCTGATCACTGATATATATGTATTGATGTTTATGATTACAAAAAGTTAAATCTTCAGTTACCTGCCAACAGAGCCTGAAGCATCAGTACTGTTGCTATGGTTACCTGTGGTTTAACACTATATGGATGACCTGAAGTATTTTCTGTGTTCATGGTTCATCACAGTGAAGTCCACTGCAAAATATTACTATGAAACTTTTCACTAATTTAAAAAGGAAACATCTTAAACTGATCTGTTGTTGTGACGTCTACATGAACTAATCTCATGAAATGGAACAGCTTGATGTTTTGACTCGTTTCAGAAGTTTTTCTATCAAGTCATTTATTTCTCTTTCATGTTTTTGCTCCAGCTTCTTCTCTTCAGATTTTTTCTCTTTTTGGTCACACATTTCACTAAGTCACAAATTTCACCATGATGTTTCTTCTTTGTGGACTGAAAGACACTTTAAGATGTCGTATTGTTTCTCTTTGTCTTTCATTTCTCTCTTATGATCTTTCATGAACAAATTAAACAGTAACAAAAAAAGAGTGGGGAGGCCATACACATCAAAATCAGTATAAGAAAGTAGACAATAAATCTATTAAATATATATATGAATAAATCTATATCTGAAGAACACATTTCCATGAAATCTTGACAGACTGAGACGAAGATTCAAAATGTTACACTGACACATGCATATATTTTGTATGTAAGTTGTCTCTCTTTAAAACACAAATACCATTAAAACTCTATCATTGAAGCAAAAATGACAAATGTTATCTCGATCTCGATATAGATTAGGTGCGTATTAGTCTACAGTAAATCTTACACCTGAAGGTAGAGCTCTACCTGCTGGACAAAACCATGCAAACACAAGAGAGGAGCAGAGCACTTTAACTGAAACCAGCCGTCAAAATAACAGAAACACAAGATATTATTTTCTGATGCTGTAATTAAGTCCAGAGGTGAAATATCACTGAAGGAACGTGAGGTTGATGACTGACAGCATCAGGCTGCACATGTAGCTGCAGGTATAATGTGTTTAAAGTGTATAAACTTTGGACGCTTGTGATTTAACAGTTCATTTAACAATGGAAGAAGTACATAAAAGGAGAATAAAGATGTATGAACTTATGGCAGATTTAACATGAAAAGGTTTAATTAGGAAAAATATTTTGTTCTTTGATCATCACAGAGGATTGGAAAGATGTTAGAACTTTGACAGAAGCTTGGCTCATTTACTACAGACTGTATTAACAGCCATTTGATGACGTTATGCCTTGATAAGATATTTCTATAAAAATACTCTGCAAACAAAGCCTGAAGCATCAGTATTGCTGCTATGGTCTCCTTTGGTTTAATAATGCCAAACTCCTGATTTAGAGACCTGAAGTATTCTCCTGTAATCTTTCCTTCATTTAAGTTTCTATCTGCGAAACTAAGGAATAAAGGCCCAAAAATGTTTTTATCAAAATTGATATGTCGCCTTGTTTCAGAAGTTTTTCTGTCAAGTCATTTTTTTCTGTTTCATGTTTTTTTTGCAGCTTCTTCTTTTCCTCCTTATTTTTCTCTTTCTTCAATTCTTCTTCATGTTTTTTCAGTAAGTCATTGATTTGTTTCTTTAATTGTTCTTCTTTGTGGACTGAAAGAGCCTTTAAGATGTCGTATTGTTTATCTTTGTCTGTCATTTCTCTCTCATGTTTCTTCTTCTGTTCTTCAAATTCCTTCTTGTATTTCTCTTTGAACTCATTGAACTCTTCAGCTTTCTTTCTGGCTTCTTCTTCATGTGTCTTCTTCAGATTCTCAGTTTCTTTCTGATACTTCTCCTTCATGTCTTTTCTCTCTTTTTCCTCTTCTTCTCTTCTGATTCTGTCCTCTTCTTTTCTTTTCTTTTCATAGTTTTCTCTTTCCTGTTTGTATTCTTCTTCAAGCTTTCTAAGTCTTCTTTGTTCTTCCTGTCGTCTCTTTTCATCTTCTTCAAATCGTTCATCCCACCATTCTTTTTGTTTTTTCTCTTCTTTCTCTCGTTCTTTTCTCATCTCTTCTCTGCTCTCCTTCAGTTTTCTGTCAATGATTTCTTTTGATTCTGACTCTGATTTTATTTTTTCCTCCAAAGTTTCAACTTTCCGTTTCCACTCCTGTCGTTGAATTTCTTCCTGTTGTTTTCTCTTCCTGTCTTCTTCTTCTCTCTTTTCCTGTTCTTTCTTTCTCTCCTCATGTTCTTTCTTGATGTTTTCTTTAATTTCTTCAAGTTGTTTTTCTCTCAGTTTTCTCTCTTTTTCAGTTTCTTCTCTCTGTTCTTCCATTCTTCTTTTCATTTCCTCCATTTCTTCCTCATGTTTTCTTTGCAGTTCCTCTCTCTCTCTCTTCATCTCTTCTTCCTTCTCTTTCAGGATCCTCTCCATTTCTTTCTGTATTGCTGCTTCGGCCTCTTGCAGCATCTCATTAGTGTAGCAGCTGCCTCCATTTTCCTTCACCATGGTGTCAATCTTTGTTATCAGCTCACTGACTTGTTTGTGGTTTTCTTTATCATAGTTATTAAACACATGGTATCTTCCTCCACAGTCAGTGATCAGCTTTTTGAAAGAATCATCACATTCTTTTTCAATGTATTCTTCAACAGATATCTCATCATGTTTCAGTTTATCTCCTCTTGTTAAAAGAATGATGGTGAACTTTTCAGAATTCTTCCCAAGACCTTCTTTGATGAGTTTCAGTGTTTCCTTCTCCTCTTCTGTAAATCTGCCGATCTGTAACACCAACAGGAAGACATGTGGTCCTGGAGCCAGAAGACTGATGCATTTCACCATCTCCTCATTAACCTCTTCATGAGACAAAGTTGTGTCAAACAGACCAGGAGTGTCGACCACAACGACTGGACGACCGTCCACTTCACTCTGTGCTTTCTGACAAAGTTTGGTGACTGATGTTTGACTTGATTTGGCTTTAAACTCTTTTCTTCCTAGAATGGTGTTTCCTGAAGAGCTCTTTCCACAGCCAGTCCTCCCGAGCAGCACAATCCTGAGACACTCTGATCTCTGTTCATCATCACCTGTGAAATATAAAGACCAGGAGTTACTTTAAATATTCACAGCTGCTACAGTCGAGAGACTGTAATGTCTGACATGGTTTAAAAACATTTAAATTCAAAGTACTTACAAGTGATCTTGTTTTTCTTCATCAGCCTCTCCAGTTCAGCTTGTTGCATGTTGATATGTTTCTCTTGTTGTATGACTTTATCCATCTGTGCATGTGTAAATGTTTCAGTTGTGTAGCAGGATGGTTTATTCTGAGTTTGACTGTTTTTTCCCACCATGTCCAACAGCTCTGGGATCTGCTGCTTGTCCTTGATGTTTAGAACAACATATCTTCCTCCACAGCTCTGACGGAGCTCCTGGATGTCCTTGTTTTCTTGTACAAAGTTAACAACAGCTGGAGCTGTAGGATCTGACTCCACAGTGAACAGAATCATGGTGAAGTCATCGACTCGAGAGCTGAATGTGTTCTGGATGGTCTCTAACTCTCCCTTGTCTTCATCAGTGAGGGGACCCACAGGTAGGACCAGGATGAAGGCATGGACCCCCTCAGCATCACAGAGGGAGATACACCTGAGTGATTCCTCCATCACTGCCTCCTGAGGTTTTCCATACAAGGCAGGCAGCTCCACCAGGGAAACCCAACGTCCACACACCTCTCCCTGATGTTTAACACACTCTGATGAGTTGGAGACTGAAGGAAACTCTGTCTGACCTAAAATGGCCTTGGCTGCTGAAGTCTTCCCTGCTCCTCTCCTCCCACACAGAACCAGGTTTAAAGCTGGTTTCATGTGTTCAGACTTTGTCATGAATAAACCTGCATCCTTGTCTTCAAACACATCACAGCTGACGTGCTCTCCATTGTTCTCCTTTGCAGTTTGACCTAAGCGTGTTAACAACTCTGGAAGTTCAAAGTTCCCTTGCTTCAAGTATCTGTATCTACACATTCTGATTATGTCTTTTAATGGACGGTGTTCCATGTATTTTTCCATGAATCCTGGACTCTCCTCTCTGGGTGTTGATATCAGAATCAGTGAACGATCAAATGATTGATCACTGAAGAGTTGAAGGACTCTGCAGAGCTTCAGTTTGTGTTCCTCAGTGAAGTCTTCAGGCTGTAGAACCAGCAGGAACACATGAGGTCCAGGATCAGAGAGTCTCTCACAGGTTTTCACATGTTCTGTCAGTTTGTCTTCAGAGATGTTTGGATGCAGCAGATCTGGGGTGTTGATGAGAATCATTTCTTTCTCCTTCACCTGTCCTCTTTCTCTCAGACAGCAGTCTGGTTCTTCCTCAGTGTTGAACTTATTCTCTCCCAGTATGAAGTTCCCCACTGAACTCCTCTGAGACCAGCTGTTCCCCAGAAGAACAACCCTCAGCTCAGACACTGAAAAGAGAAAACACTGGATTAGAAAAGTTAAATCAACTGGAGACTTCATCTGAACTGGATTTAGAACTCATGAGAAATCACTAATTCTTTAATCAGGACAATATTAAATGTGACATAAGTTATTTATTTTATTTTGGTGTTGAACTTTAAACAAAATCATCATTCTTTATGAATAACTGTAATTCAGATCTTATGATGAACCAGATCAGCTCTGTCTCAGTTGGACTCACTGTGAGGTGGCAGAAATTCATAACTGTTGCTGCGCTTCAGGGGCTGCACATCATCTGTGTGAGGACACAAATATAAATATTCATTCAGTCATCTACACCTTCATATTCTGTAATCAGAAGCCAAGATGGCAGCACACAGACAGCACACTAGTCTTGTCTCTCTGTCTGTTTTAAGTGTTTTAACGTCATAACTCGTCTGTCAGCAGCTGTGCTACTTTGTATAAGAGTTAATAGACTCGGCTATTCTTCTGCGAGTCACAAATTTAGTCATTTGTGGCTAAAGCTACCAACTTTGAAGGATTTCGGCAAGTGTCTCTCTGCATCGGGCCGTGGTTTCCGGGGTGGCGGATCGATGAACTCCCCGGTCCCTTGATGATCTGCGAGTCTGGTGACTCTCCTGCACCCGGTTTGTTTAAACCGGGTTGTGATTTTTTATGACGGCGGTGCACTGATCCCCACGCTCGGTGCTATATGGGCCTGGTGATATTCCTGCATACAGTTTGTCTTCACCGGGTTGTGACTTGTGTGACGGCGTGACACTGATCTACACGGTCCATCGTTGCCCTACGGATACAGGAGTTTACCTGCCTCTGGGTGTCAGCGGCAGTCTGACAGTCTCCCTGACCCCCCCCCCAAAGTCCGCAGGACAGCGGCTCTTACGGGGCTCCGGTTGGTTTTTTGCCTCACCGAACAGAGACAATGGCACTTTACATTTCATTTCTCTGTATTTTATCTCTGTGGGATCTAAGGTTGTCTGATCACAATGGAATAAATGCATCTCATGATGTTTATTGCAGGTGGGAAAATGCATACGGAGGCACCCGCGCTGTGTTTATACACTCGATGCAAACTCCGAGGCATTTCACACATGACTTGGAACTATCACAGACTGTAAGTTACCTCCAAAGTCTTCTGATTCTATCTGAACATTTTGTTTTCTATACAAAATCTATGAAATCTCATATGGACGGTTCAAACGAAGTGTTGTCTAATAAGGAATCGTCATATAAAGTCAAGCAAAGATGGTTGATTCTTATACTTTTGTTGATATCTGGAAATGTGCAGCCTAACCCTGGCCCTGAAATGCAGTGTATTCAAATGCCATCTGATCTTAAATCTCAGTCTGGTTTAAATGTTATTCACCTAAATGTGCGTAGTCTTTTATCTAAAATGGATATGGTCAGAATATGGGTTAATTCAACAGCTGCTGATATTGTTGTTATTTCTGAAACCTGGCTGACAAAGTCTGTGTCTGATAAGGATATTGCTATTGATGGTTTTAATGTTTATCATGCGGACAGAGCAAAGAAAGGTGGTGGGGTTGCTATTTATACCAAATCAACATTTTGTGTTACTGTATTACTTTCTGAATCAATCAGCAAGCAATTTGAACTCCTAGCTCTCAAAGTGGATATTGCTAAGAGCCTTGGTGTTACTGTTGTAGGATGCTATAGGCCTCCCTCGGCCTCAACCCCGCGCTGCAGTCCTTGAGTGACTTTCTATCTAGACTCAACTACAGTGAGATTATTTTAACTGGGATTGGCTCACTCCAGTTTCTGATGATTTTAAATCTCTTTGTGACTCTTTAAACCTTGCACAGTCGATTAACTCTCCTACTCGTCCAAATCCAAAATTCCCAGAGAAGGCTACCTTAATTGACCTAATTTTAACTAATGTTCCATATAAATTTTCTGCAGTTGGTGTCTTTTGCAATGATCTGAGTGATCATTGTGTAATTGCTGCTGTCAGGAATACTAAGATTCCTAAAACAAAACCACGTTTGGTTTACAAGAGAAATCTTAAAAATTTTAATTATCAGGGTTTTTATCAAGATCTGCTCAATTTCAAATGGAACACGATTGAGCTGATGGCTGATGTTGAGTCAGCCTGGTCATTTTTTCAAGATGGTTTTACCAAAATTGTGAATAAACATGCCCCTTTTAGAAGGTATAGAGTTAAAGGGCGGGATAATCCTGGTTTCCCCTGATATTTCTGTTGTCATTCGAGAACGTAATTTAGCCTGGGCTAAGGCGAGGTTGACTGGACTGAGCACTGACTGGCTTGTTTTTAGACAGTTGAGAAACAAATGCTCTTCTCTAATCAAAAAGGCGAAATCTGAGTTTTATCTATCAGGTACCACTGATAGTTTAAATGATCCAAGGAGGTTCTGGAAAGTCATTAAATCACTTTCAGTAAGTAATGTCTCTCATACCTTACCAACCTGTATTATGAAGGACAGACCAAACTGATATGTTGAACTGTTTTAATGAGCATTTTATATCTTCTGGCTTTCTGAGTGATCCATCCTATACT
Organism: Argyrosomus regius; assembly: GCA_946959425.1. Taxonomy (NCBI): domain Eukaryota; kingdom Metazoa; phylum Chordata; class Actinopteri; family Sciaenidae; genus Argyrosomus; species Argyrosomus regius. Next base: position 29,215 of record CAMPSB010000135.1, read on the forward strand.
GTACCTGTGAAACCCTGTCCTGATGTTTCTGTGAATGGTACACAACGATTTAGCTTTCAACCGTTTACTGTGGAGGAAGTTCATAAAGCACTGAATGCTCTGGACACAAAAAAGGCACATGGGCCAGATCTTATTGATCCTTATTTTTTAAAACTAGCAGCTGATGTTATAGCAGAACCACTTACACATCTTTTTAACCTGGCTGTAGCAAACAATGAAATCCCAAAGATATGGAAATCTGCTTTTGTTCTTCCTCTGTTAAAAGGAGGAGATCCAACCATTTTAAATAACTACAGGCCAATTTCAGAATTGTCTGTACTGTCAAAGATTCTTGAAAGTTTAATCAGTGAACCGCTCAAAGAGTTTTTATATTCAAATAATATCTTATCCCTGTTTCAGTCAGGGTTTAGGAAAAATCACTGTACCATTACAGCAGCTCTAAAGGTGGTGAATGATATTTCCTTAGCACTTGATAAAAAACAGCACTGTGCATCTCTTTTTATTGATCTAGCCAAGGCTTTTGATACGGTAGATCACTTTGTCCTCAAACAGAGGCTTTTTAATATTGGCCTATCAGAGAAAGCTGTTGGTTGGTTCTCAAACTACCTTACTGATAGGTCTCAGTGTGTCAGTTTTGGTGGTCAGTGCTCTGATGTTCTGCCTGTTTGTAAGGGTGTTCCTCAGGGCTCTGTGCTTGGCCAACTTCTTTTTACCATTTTTATAAATAATTTGGGTGAAGATGTGAATGATGCCAATTTTCATTTCTATGCTGATGACACAGTTATTCATTGCAGTGCGTCAACTCTCGCTAAAGCTGTTGACCACTTGCAATGTGCATTTAATGTTGTGCAGAAAAATTTGTCTAACTTAAAACTTGTTCTTAATACAGAAAAAACCAAGTGCATGTTCTTTTCAAATGTCAAGAGTAGACCACTGAATATTCCTTCAGTGGTCTACTCTTGAAGGAAGAAGCATTGAAAGAGTTAACTCCTATAAATATCTAGGCATCCTAATTGATGATTCCCTGTCTTTTAAGCAGCATGTACAATGCCTGGTTAAAAAGCTGAGGCTGAAATTAAGTTTCTATTTTAGAAACAAATTGTGTTTTTCTTTTAATGTAAAAAAGAGACTTGTTGCGGCAACATTTTTGCCTGTTATTGACTATGGGGATCTTGTGTACATGCGCGCCCCTGAATAAGCGTTGAAACTGATTGACACAGCTTATCATGCTGCACTCAGGTTCATAACAAGTTGTAACGCCCTGACTCACCACTGTGAGCTTTATGCTCGGGTGGGATGGCCTTGTTTATCAGCCCGCAGACGTACTCACTGGTATATTTTTATATATAAGTGTTATGACTGTGGTCATATATATTATGTAGTCTGCTATGTTTGTGTGTGGCTGTGTTTGTTTCTTCTGTCAATCAAATATGCAGATATGAATGTGCCATTGCCGAACCATGATTGGTGGAACAATTCCAGTCCTAGCCCTGATTGGCTGCTGCCAGGAAACCCCAGCAAAATATAAGGAACCAAGATGGCAGCCGGCACTCTCTCTCACTCTCATCCTCCTCCTGTTCCAACAAGCCACACGTCCTGAAATCCTTTGTCTGTGAAAAAGTTTCGTATGTTGAATAGTAGGGGTGGACTGCCATTTTAGTTTATCTTGTTTTCTCCTGTTTTTGTTAGTTAGGAAGGTAAGTCAATTGTCTTTTGTTTTCTAAGGAAAGAGTTTTGTTTTTCAGATAGAAGTGTTTTGGTTGTTGTTTTGGCCTTGGTTCACCCTGAAGCTACCTTAGTTATAGTTATATGATCTTTGAGTTTTGTAAAAATAAACCATTTTCTTTGCATTCAAACCTAAACTTGTATGTGGCTACTTGGGACTTGGGGAAGATGGGGCCCGTTCCAGTTACGCCCTAGGCACCCCTAGACTGGGGCGTAACATAAGGCAATTCTCGGGTTGCTCCCAACATACCTCTGTTCTTTTATTTTTTAAAAACGTGATGGTCAATATTCGCTGCGTTCTAGGGAGTTTTATACCTTATCGGTACCAAATGTTCGTACTGAACTAGGGAAGAGGGCGTTTGGGTACTCAGCACCCTCTGACTGGAATATCTTACAGAATGTTTTAAAACTCAAAGATCTGATCTCATTGAATGCTTTTAAATTCATATTGAAAGAGCAAGAGAATGAATCCTCCAGATGTTGTTGTTTTAGCTGATGTTGTTGTTCTTTCTGTGTGTCTTGTATCTGTTTTGGTTTGACTTGTTCTTGTTTGTGCTGCTGTTCTGTCTTGGCCAGGACTCCCTTGTAAAAGAGATTTTTAATCTCAATGGGACTTTTCCTGGTTAAATAAAGGTTTAAAAAAAAACACACAAAAAAATCAGTCTGTGTATAACTAACAACATGGAAGAGAAGACAAAAGGACACTGATTCAACCGTACTGCTCTGTTCCCCAGTGTCACGCTAAAAGAGGTCCACGGGACGTGAAACTATAAATAGTTCTGGGAGGACAAGAGCCAGTGGGAAGTAGTAGGAGGGGCCTTTGGGCTAATTGAGTGTGCCTGCAAGGCGCACTATATGTTATTCCCCGTGCTTATTAAGGACCGAGCCAGGGAACCTGGTAATTAATTATCCTTATTGAAATTGGTCCGTTTCTTATTATTAAGGACCGAGCCAGGGAACCTGCAAGGTCCTTATTGAATTTGGTCCGTTAGTTTATTATTATTTCGCTTCTACGCTAACTCCCGCATAGTATGTCACACATTCATAAACCTTATATCAACGCGTTCGGTGGATGTAGCTGAGTCGCCCTATATAGGCCACGCCCATTTCCGCCTAGACTTTTTTTTCGCTAGGGGGCGATATATACACAAATGACTTTTTCAGGTTTCTAGGTGCACGTTTGTCCGATTTGCACGAAACTTTGCACGCCCAATCTGGAGGAGTGCAAAAACAAAAACACTAATGTAAAGTCTGTTGAAATTTTGAAACATAAGCGCGTTATAGCGTTAGCACTTCCTGCCGATTTCACATCAAAACAGGAAGTGGGGTGTTTCGCCACAATGGTATGGCCGATTCACACCAAATTTGGAACAATAGTTTATCATGTCTTCATTGCACAACGTGCACAATTTTGCACAATTTCAACCCACCGCCACAGGGTGGCGCTCTTTCAAAGTTAACGGCTTATATCTCCGTGTGTTTCAAACTCCTTTAGGCTCCCCCTAAAAAGGGGAAAACACTTCCGCCGCTAGGTGGCGCTCTGGTGGCCGAAAACTCATTCTGCGCAAACCGTAATACTTAGGAATATGAAATTCACAGGACACGTGTAGACTGCTGCCTGGAGCTCACGTACCAGAAATCGCGTTTCTAGTGGTTGTAGCGCCCCCTACAGGAACTTCAAAGAACCGCCCCGGAGCCACGTTTCGCCGATTTTTACGAAACTTGATAGGTCCATAGAACGTGCCAAGACGCACAAAAAAGCCTCTTGGATCCATGTTCCAAATCGGATATTTTCGGATATTTTCATTTCAATTTTTAATTTTTAGCACTTTTGAGCTTTAACTCCTCCTAGGGAATTTCTCGGATCGGCTTCAAACTTGGTCAGTACAGTCATAAGGTGGTCCTGAATCTAAATTGTGCTCTGCGTGACTGTACGTCGAAGGGCGTGGCCGTACCATGGCCTCAAAGTCGGGCGTTTTGACCAAATTCTATGCTGGCTCCATATGCTGGTCCAATGCTGGCAATCACGCACTACTCTAATTACAGCCCAGCAGATGGCGCCATTGCATAGGAATTCACCATCTGGGTGAAACCTCAGTCTTTTCCACTGTCTGAAACGTGTCACAACATACAGTGCTCTCCCACAGCTTCTGGAAATGAGGGCTTGGGACTGGGGTGACGTGGGCTTGGGACTGGAGTGACGTGACACTTTCGTGCCGTGGTCCGCACGTGTTACGACGGCACGTGTTACGACGGCACGTGTTACAACGGCGCGGGACGCGGTTGCGCCACGGCCCGAGTCGATTGGGGGCTCGGTCCGCCTCAACGCTGCTTGCAGCTTTAATTATTAAGGACCGAGCCAGGGAACCTGGTCCGTTAGTTTATTATTAAGGACCGAGCCAGGGAACCTGGTAAGGTCCTTCTTGTTCCGTTTATTATTATTTCGCTTCTGCGCTTTGGGGACTGTTTCGGGTGCCTGATCGCGCACTTTCCGTGATTTTTATTTGGCAAATTCGTTAGGCCTGGCGAAAATTGCAAGATGATATGCGTCACATTCAACTTTGCCACTAGGAAGACCACTAGGTGGCGCTATTTGTAGGTAAATTTCCAGAGGCCCATAAGTCCCGCATACTTTGTCGCACATTCATAAACCTTATATCCACGCATTCGGTGGATGTAGCGGAGTCTCCCTATATAGGCCACGCCCACTTCCGCCTAAACTTTTTTTCCGCTAGAGGGCGATATGTGCGAAAAACGGCATTTTCCCCACCATGCACGTTTATCGGATTTGCACGAAACTTTGCACGAACAATCTAGAGACCGCACTGACTAAAACACTAATGTAAAGTCTGTTGAAATTTTGAAAGATTGAAAGATAAGCGCGTTATAACGTTAGCACTTCCTGCTGATTTCGCGTTAGCACTTCCTGCTGATTTCGCCTCAAAACAGGAAGTGGGGTGTTTTGTCACAAAGATATGCCCGATTCACACCAAATTTGGAACAATAGTTTATCATGTCTTCATTGCACATCGTGCACAATTTTGCACAATTTGAGGCCACCGCCACAGGGTGGCGCTCTTTCAAAGTTAACGGCTTATATCTCTGCATCGGAACATGTCATACAAACGTAACTTGGTACGCTGATTGCCCATGGCGCCCTGAGGCTCCCCTAAAAAGGGGTAAAAAATTCCGCCGCTGGGTGGCGCTCTGCTGGCTGAAAACTCATTCTGCGCAAACCGTAATACTTGGGAATATGAAATTGACAGGACACGTGTAGACTGCTGCCTGGAGCCCACGTACCAAAAATCGCGTTTCTAGTACTTCTAGCGCCCCCTACAGGAACTTTAAAGAGCAGCCCCGGAGCCACGTTTCGCCGATTTTTACCAAACTTGGTAGGTCCATAGAACGTGCCAAGACGCACCAAAAAACCTCTTGGACCCATGCTCCAACTCCCACAGGAATCCAATATGTTCATTTCAATTTTTGATTTTTAGCACTTTTGAGCTTTAACTCCTCCTAGAGGATTTCTCGGATCGCCTTCAAACTTGGTCAGTACACTCATGAGGTGGGGCTAAATCTAAATTGTGCTCTGCGTAATTGTACATCGAAGGGCGTGTCCGTGGCGTGGCCTCAAAGTCGGCCATTTTGACCGAATGTCAACCTGGCGATGCCATTTTAGGGTTCCATTTGGATTAACTCCTCCTAGACGATTTCTCGGATCGGCTTCAAACTTGGTCAGTACACTCATGAGGTGGGGCTAAATCTAAATTGTGCTCTGCGTAATTGTACGTCGAAAGGCGTGTCCGTGGCGTGGCCTCAAAGTCGGCCATTTTGACCAAATGTCAAACTGTGATGTCATTTTAGGGTTCCATTTGAATTAACTTCTCCTACAGCTTATATCGGATCTGCTTCAAACTTGGTCAGTACACTCATAAGGTCGTGCTAAATCTAAATTGTGCTCTGCGTAATTGTACGTCGAAGGGCGTGTCCGTGGCGTGGCCTCAAAGTCGGCCATTTTGACCAAATGTCAACCTGGCGATGCCATTTTAGGGTTCCATTTGGATTAACTCCTCCTAGACGATTTCTCGGATCGGCTTCAAACTTGGTCAGTACACTCATGAGGTGGGGCTAAATCTAAATTGTGCTCTGCGTAATTGTACGTCGAAAGGCGTGTCCGTGGCGTGGCCTCAAAGTCGGCCATTTTGACCAAATGTCAAACTGTGATGTCATTTTAGGGTTCCATTTGAATTAACTTCTCCTACAGCTTATATCGGATCTGCTTCAAACTTGGTCAGTACACTCATAAGGTCGTGCTAAATCTAAATTGTGCTCTGCGTAATTGTATGTCGAAGGGCGTGTCCGTGGCGTGGCCTCAAAGTCGGCCATTTTGACCAAATGTCAACCTGGCGATGTCATTTTAGGGTTCCATTTGGATTAACTCCTCCTAGACGATTTCTTGGCTCGGCTTCAAACTTGGTCAGTACACTCATAAGGTGGGGCTAAATCTAAATTGTGCTCTGCGTAATTGTACGTCGAAAGGCGTGTCCGTGGCGTGGCCTCAAAGTCGGCCATTTTGACCAAATGTCAAACTGTGATGTCATTTTAGGGTTCCATTTGAATTAACTTCTCCTACAGCTTATATCGGATCTGCTTCAAACTTGGTCAGTACACTCATAAGGTCGTGCTAAATCTAAATTGTGCTCTGCGTAATTGTACGTCGAAGGGCGTGTCCGTGGCGTGGCCTCAAAGTCGGCCATTTTGACCAAATGTCAACCTGGCGATGCCATTTTAGGGTTCCATTTGGATTAACTCCTCCTAGACGATTTCTCGGATCGGCTTCAAACTTGGTCAGTACACTCATGAGGTGGGGCTAAATCTAAATTGTGCTCTGCGTAATTGTACGTCGAAAGGCGTGTCCGTGGCGTGGCCTCAAAGTCGGCCATTTTGACCAAATGTCAAACTGTGATGTCATTTTAGGGTTCCATTTGAATTAACTTCTCCTACAGCTTATATCGGATCTGCTTCAAACTTGGTCAGTACACTCATAAGGTCGTGCTAAATCTAAATTGTGCTCTGCGTAATTGTATGTCGAAGGGCGTGTCCGTGGCGTGGCCTCAAAGTCGGCCATTTTGACCAAATGTCAACCTGGCGATGTCATTTTAGGGTTCCATTTGGATTAACTCCTCCTAGACGATTTCTTGGCTCGGCTTCAAACTTGGTCAGTACACTCATAAGGTGGGGCTAAATCTAAATTGTGCTCTGCGTAATTGTACGTCGAAAGGCGTGTCCGTGGCGTGGCCTCAAAGTCGGTCATTTTGACCAAATGTCAAACTGTGATGTCATTTTAGGGTTCCATTTGAATTAACTTCTCCTACAGCTTATATCGGATCTGCTTCAAACTTGGTCAGTACACTCATAAGGTCGTGCTAAATCTAAATTGTGCTCTGCGTGAATGTAAGTCGAAAGGCGTGTCCAGGGCGTAGTCTCAAAGTCGGACATTTTGACCGAATGTTAAGCTGGCTCCATATACTGCCCCACTACTGGCAATCACGTGCTGGTCTAATTACATCCCAAACTGTAATGTCATTTTACTGTACACAGTCCACGTATCAGACAGTGATCAACGTGAGTCAAGTAAACACATTGGCCCAGGAGTTATGTGTATACTTAACAGTGTTGCAACAGCTATACTTTTGTAGGTGGTGCTCGTAACAGAAAAGTGTGGAAAAGGCATACATGTAACTCTTGTGATAGAGAGACATAGAGAGAGAGAGAGAGAGAGACAGAGAGAGAGAGAGAGAGAGAGAGAGAGAGAGAGAGAAGAGAGAGAGAGAGAGAAATAGCGATCAGCTGATGGATTAGCTGCCTTTAGCTGTGTCACGGTAGAGAGAGGTCAGCGCTGCTCAGTGTTGAATGAGCGCATTTTGTACTCCAAAATGTATATGCGGTAATGTAACGATGAGCTATGACAGCAATAGTTATGAGTGTAAAAATATGATGGTTGGCGAAAAAGGGAGGACTTGGATTATTAAGGAGTTTATTCAGTTTACTGTTCAGCATTGTACTGTACAAAATAAAAAAGGAGCAGGAGGTGGAGTCGCTGTGTTGTACAGATGGTACGTTTGGTATGTTTTAATACGCCCTCTTTGACTTTACAGTCCTATACTCGTGACCACGCTTGAAGCACTATGTTGAAATGTCAACCCCTGTAATTATTATTTTTGATTTATTTTATTTAACCAGTTTGATATGTTTGTACTGTTTCAAATGTTTTTTCCCCTCAAATGAGTTCTTTGGAAATTGATGTGAATTTCATTTCAAATTGAAATGTATGACATAATTTTAAATGGAAATAGACCTTTGAAAAAATAAAAAAATATTTTAATACGTGTTGTTGGGTGTGCAAATTGTATACAATTTGTATATACTACTCGTTTGTAACGTGGCTTATCTGTGTATTGTGCTTATTTGCTGTTACACGGACATTTAACCCTCTCCGTTTTTGTCGCACGTTTGTGACGTAGGCGGGTTTCCAAAAAAAAAAAAAAACATCCCCTACGCGGACCGATTCGAGGGACAAGTTGTTGTAATATTGCTGCCCTCCGAGCACTCATTCATCTATGCTCCTCGACATAATAGAGCAGCTGTACTTGTAAGTGCAAACACATGACTAGGGTTTTCACCAACATAAACGCGAATGCTATTCTGCAGGCATCCATGATCACCATAGCACCATGTAAACATATGTCGCACTTTTGTGACGTCGGCGCCTGCCTTAAAATGTCTCCTTTTTTCCAAAATAACCGTGTACGTGTAAACGGGCCATATACGTTCGTATCTGTGTTTACTGTGTTTGAGTAATTTGTTAAGTTACTATATTGTATTACAGTTTACAATTATGTCCGTTGTGAGATGAGTTTGGTTGCACGTGAAAATTGCAATCATTGTCGTAACTTCGAGGTGTTATGACATGGACTGCTTGACGGTTATTATAAACGGAGAGGACACGTCTGTTTGCATTTGTACGGCTCATAAACATCGCGCGCGAGATTTTTTAACCCTTTCCACGGATTATACCTTTGGACATTCATTCTTAATACGGTGAGTTTCTTTTTTATTCTTCATTTAGCATTTTTGTCATCTTGTTACTATAATGTTGGTTACTAGCATTGCGTGTAGTCACCACACTGTGGTTTAAACCGGATACGTAATGCAGGTATTTATGAGATGTGTGTGCACTTATATGGGCAATTCGCGACGGTGGTTTCGTGCGGCTCTTCACTTCTTATTGCATTTTGTGTTGTGTATACTTCCTTTCAAACTGCCCACACTACGTATGGAAACCCGCTAGCACGACGTGTTAGCCAATGCTAGTGTCGACTGCTGGGTCTTTAACTGTGTGTAGCTAGTTCGCTTAGCCAAGTACCACGGGTTAGCTTGTGCTAATGCTAATATGCTAATGTGCGTCATGATGGAGTGAAACGAAGGCCCGAGTGCTTTGTCATGAACTACGTGTATCTTGTGCGCTTAGCCTAGCACCACGTCCTAGCTCGTGTTAATGCTAATTTGCTAATGTGCGTCATGATGGAGTGAAACGAAGGCCCCAGCCCTTTGTCATGAACTGCGTGTAGCTTGTGCGCTTAGCCTAGCACCACGTGTTAGCCCGTGTTAATGTTAATTTGCTAGTCTGCGTCCTGATGGAGTAGGTAACATAAACCTATATGGACCTATATGGACCTTACGGACATTTTCTGTCACTTTATGCGCTTTAGTTTGAATTAAATTCCCACACTACCATCTCAAACATTAATCTGTATTCACTTATTTAATTTGTATATGAATACAAGGTATGCTGTCTAACTGACACACCATATCACGCCTTGTAAATGTCTCTTTGAATATGAATGACAGGTATGCTGCCTGCCTGACACACCCTAGCACACTTTGTAGAAGCCACGCAGACAGGTTTGCATAAGTGGTCAATTTGGTTCTGCTCTCTTTGTTCAAGTGAATTCTGGATTTATGTGCTGTGAAGATGAAGAGCTATTGTCAAGCAATCACACCAGCTCCTATTAGCATCTCTGTCAAATCTCTGAATGTGTACAGCAACTGCCTTTATCATGATTTGCATATGACAGCTGACTTTAATCATAGTGTGGCTGTAAAGATGCCACATGTTTCATGATTGTTTTCATCAGCAGCTTATAATCTAAGCATAAAACGTCGTGATGTCTGTCCTCATGACCCAATTATGTTTTCATGGTTTTTAGATGCCGCAAAGCAAAAACTACCGGATCTCCCAGGCTGCCAAGAGGAGGGAGGCAGTACGGCAGCCATTGGAAGTGGAGTATCTGTCACCACGCCCTGAGTTTGTTCCGCGTAACTAGGGAGTTTTACTTTTCCTTCAATTTTCATCAAGGTCTACGTGTAGAGTAAAGGTGCTGTAATTGTAAATTAGGTCAACATATGTGAAATCTGAGTAAAACACACTAGTATTGGTACTTCTGGTTTACTGGAATGGGGTTCGATTCCCTGTGGTGTCATGCTGATTGTTATGGTAATTACATATTAGACCACATTAACCTGAATTACATGTTGCAACTGCTTTGACTACCACTGTCAACTCTGAATGTCAACCTTTCACAGTGAAGAATGTCTCTGTAACAGCTGAGTCTTTTGCAGTGTCTGAAACTTGTGACAACATACAGTGCTCTCCCACAGCTTCTGGACAGGAGTGCTTGGGAATGGGCTGACGTGAGACTTTCGTGACGTGGTCCGCACGTGTCATGACGGCACGTGTTACGACGGCGCGGGACGCGGTTGCGCCACGGCCCGAGTGGCGTGGGGGCTCGGTCCGCCTCAACGCTGCTTGTTATTATTATTATTAGTGTGGGTGCCCAGAGGGCAACCACACCATTGTTATCCAAATCTTTATTATTATTGAGTGTGCCTGAAAAAGCACACTATATACTATTCACCATGCTTATTGAGTGTGCCTGAAAGAGCACCCTATACACTATCCACCGCGCTTATTATTGAGTGTGCCTGAAAGAGCACACTATATACTATCCACCATACTTATTATTGAGTGTGCCTGAAAGAGCATACTATATACTATTCCCCATACTTAATTGAGTGTGCCTGAAAGAGCACACTATATACTATCCACCGCGCTTATTATTGGTGTGGATGCCCAGAGGGCGTTTTTCTCTCTCTCAGCCATGAGCAGCTGCGGTTGATTGCTCTGCTCTGATTGGTGGGCTCCACCTGGCCCCTCTCACAGACACACAGACAGGGAGCAGAGGGGGGAGGGGCTGTTTTCACTCACACAGCTTGTTGTATTAATACTGAATTTGCTGAGCAGTGTCAATAATAATGTATGGGGGCGACGGGGCCAGGGTCAGGCACACTCAAAATTTCTTTAGAAATTTTCTAGTTCTTATTATTCCGTCTGCCGTATGTTTTTTGGCACCTAACTACTGCCACAAATCCTGTCCTACAAACATAAAAATTATATCACCAGATGCAGCTCATTCAGGACATGATGGCTATTACTTTAAAAATCTCTACTATTAATATTGTACAAATCAATCAACTATTTGTATAATTTTCCCACCATAAGGATGAATGGGAAATCCTCAAATCTCTCAACAGACCCACTACACTTTAAACAACAACTACTACTGCATAACGTCTCCTACAGACTTCATTCAAATTTCTACTTGTACACAAGATCTTAAACCAATAACCTTGTACTCAACTTTACAAAATCTTTTACCGTTTTTAAACAATTAAACACTAAAGTTGAGCATGTTTTTACTCCAACTCTGCGTTTACAATGGGTGTGTATTGCGCCTGCTAGAGCGGGTGACGTCAGACCTAGAGCGAAGGAAGAGCTAACAAGTCCGTCAAAAAATAAAACATACAAGCCTTTCCTGTCCGCACATTTCGCGCTACAGACATAATTTACCACTCAAAACGTAAGAAAACGTCTTACCTACGCACTGATACCACTCATGAAGCTGTAAGTTTTACCGTTTCAGCGTCGTAACGTCAGATCACCAGCCAGTCCGTGCAGCACTGCCGTTAAGACCCATTTTAAAAAAGGAGCGATTTTTCTCCAGGCAAGCACAGACCCATTTCTTTGCAAGGCGTAAGCAGCTCTTTCCGTGCCGAAAATCACACAAAAAGCCAGCTACACCATCATGAAAGCCTCATACTACTTCTGGTCCGGTCGTTTCAGCGATATTCACAGCGGTTTGGCCGGTAAACGTCTTTATCTGTCGGGTCCGTTCTGCCGTTTGCAGCTGTTTTCTCTCGGTCCGCGTCTCTCCCTCTGTCACTCACACACACACGCGCCTGTCTGTCCTCAGGCCTCCCCGCTTAGCACCGCTAACAGCTGTGTAAACACACCAGCGCTGCAGCGGAGTCTGTCAGCTGATTAACGAGCGACAACAAGCCGAGCTGGTAACTTAAACACAACACGGAGCAACCGGCCCGGTTAGCAGCCGCTAACCACAGAGTAAACAAACAACACTGCAGAGCTAGGACACTTCACCGGATCACAACTTTTTCTGCCCGGCTCACAGGACCGCTGGACACAAACGGCAAATCAACGCAACTCTTTTCTCTATGGACCGGTAATGTACTCAGCACTTAGCTTTACACAGCTTAACACGGCTAAGCACGAAACTGTTAACTTTGTTAGTGTGTTTGTTTAGTTACATACATGTGTTTTTATTCTGTTCAGCTGTACTATTCATACTGTACAAGTTATTAAACATTTTGTACTATAATTTTCTGATGGCTCCATCTGCTGGCCCAATGGTGGCAATCACGCGCTACTCTAATTAGGGCCCAGCAGATGGCGCCATTGCATAAGAATGTGTAAGGCAGTTGCCTGTCTGGGTCCACAAGGCGGCGCTGTGGCGCTGTCTGTGCCGCAGCGGTTGCATGAGTTTGGGATAAGCTCCGTGTGCGATGCCATGTTTTTTTTAGAATTTACTTTCCTTCGCCCCGAAGGTAAGCATCGTAACGGCGTCCTGCATTATATTCAAATATTAGTGGTAAAACTGCCCATTCTGTTAGTTTGTTCACGCTTAGTGTTTATTCACCTGTCAGGCTAAAGTTGGAGATAGGTGGGAGCGTTAATTAACTGTGTTTTTTTTACCGTTTCATGATGTTAGCGGGATGTGGCTATTAATGTGGCTAGCATACTGGGGAACGAGTGGTGGGGTGGTTCAGTGTGGGCCGCTTTTCTTGTTGACCGTGAGCTTTATTTGGGAGGGTATGTGTAGGTGCTATATGCTGTGATGTTGATGTTTATGTTTGTGTTGGTCTCAGCTGTCAGTTTGACATCTTTCACGCATGTCACGGGGGGTGTGGTTAGGAGCAGTGATTGAGTGATTGAATGAATGGGCATATATTCACCTGTTCACCGCGGCGGCTGCATGGAGAGGGGGTGAGTAGGGAGAGCGTATTTTTTGTTGACCGCTTGATTTAACTGCAGACTGAGTTTTAAACATCTTGCCTTGCCTTGCTTTGTCTGTTTTGTTTGGCGTTGGAAATAAATACGGACACAGTCGGAAAGTGTGGAAATGGCTTTGTCGTTTGTGTAGCGAGTCAACAGTGCAATGCTCCCTCACTTAGCCTCTCAGTGACTCGGCTTTTTGTTTGGAGCCACTACATCTTTGTCAACAAAAAACACTACACTCAAACGGCATATGTGGACACACGGATCACGCCACACGGTGCATAACTGCAACGCCAGAGACTGATCGCAACGCGGACTTCAGACCGGTAGGCCTGTATCACTCGCATTCATTCATGCTGTGTATGTTGGATTGAACGTAGTTTGATTGACAGCGCGTCTATTGGGGAGCGCTGCCTGTATGCGAAAGTCCACTGAGACACGCTGTCCTGCTCGTTGAGAGTCATTATCTGTGGCGTTTTGGAATACTTATGGATGTGAAATAAACGATCTGTGGAAAAATGAAAACTATGCTGGGTGTATTGTTGATTCACTGCGCAAATCATTGAGTTGTTGAGCTTCAAAAGGCAGTATGAGTGCAATAAATGAACGAGTGGAAAACAATGGGTCTGAAGCAGTGGATGCTAAACGAAAGGTCAAACTTACCGCAAAAGCCTTGGCATATAAACTTGAAAGTCTGCAAAATGAACGTAAAATACATGTGAATAAAATAAAATGCTTAATACCTGCAATGAAAGAGCTTATGAAACGAAATGAAAATGCACAAGAGTTGAAATCCCAGTTGCATACTCTCATTCAGCTTCTTGACACTGCTGTTAACCTGCATCAAACAATAATTCCGCTGTTACCTGAGGATGAAAAGGGTAGACAGAATGATTGGTTCTCAAGTATTGAAAAGTACAGCAGTGCATTCAAGAATGATGTGATTCAGTGGTTGGATGAAAAGGAACATGGTCCCAATCCTGTTGAAAATGATTTGGTTGCAGCAACAAAGGATGTGTGTCACTTTCAAATGGACGATGCCTCACAGGCAGCAGCACAGGACACAGGCTCCATCACACTTCATGAAGGCTCACAGGACGGTGTGAAACCAAGTGATTGCCTGTACTTCCTCGAGCAGTTCACCAGAGGTCGCCCAAGGGATCTTGTAAGAAGCTGCCAACATATGGACCCAGATAGGGGCTATGCTCAGGCTAAAATCCTACTACAGGAACATTTTGGGGATGAACAAAGGGTTGCAGCAGCCTATATGGACAAGGCATTGCCATGGGCCCCGATTAAAGCAGAGGATGTAAAGGCGCTCCAAGACTTCAGCTTATTTCTCAGAAGCTGTTCAAATGCAATGAACGAAGTGCAGTACATGTTTGAAATGGATATGCCTGCTAATATGCTGACAATAGTAAAGAAGCTGCCTTACAAGCTATGGGATCAATGGAGGACAACTGCTTGTGAAATACAAGAGAGGCGTAACCAAAGGGCTACATTTAATGATATTGTTCATTTTATTGAAAGGCAAGCAAGGATTCTAACAGACCCAGTATTTGGGGAAATTCAAGATGGATCACCGGCATTAAACAGAGGCATGAATCGAACCAGCTTAAAACCTAGATCTAGGCCAAAAGGAAGTAGTTTTGCTACAACTGTGACTACTGCAGAGAACAATAAAACTGCAACAAAGGGAAGGAGACCAGACACGATCTCATCAGACAAGAAAGTCTGTCTGTTTTGTGAGGGTGGACACGCTTTGGAGTTTTGCCCTCGATTGGAGAAAAGGGCTCACACTGAGAAGATCACCTTTTTAAGGGAAAAGGGAGTGTGCTTTGGCTGTTTGTGTATAGGACACGTCAGCAAGGATTGTCGAAAGCGTCTCTCATGCAAAGTGTGCAGTTTGAAACACCCCACAATGCTTCACATCCACTCAAAGGAAAAGGATCCAGTGACAGAGGGAGAACCAGGCGCTGCAGTGGGCTGTGCTCTGGTATCCAGTGGGCTTACTGGGGCTGGTGATCATGACTGCAAGCTTCCCATAGTTCCAGTACAGATTAAATCAAAGAAAAGTAACCACACAGTGTTTACTTATGCTTTCTTGGATCAGGGTAGCATGGCTGTTTTCTGCACAGTTAACCTCATGAACAAGCTCAACCTCTCAGGGAAAAGGACACGAATTCTTTTACGGACAATGGGTCAAGAGAAGGTTGTTAATAGCACTGTGATTGCAGGACTGGAGGTGGCTGGCTCGGACGGGGAGACATACTGTGATTTGCCCAATACCTATACCCAGGAGTGTATGCCAGTTCATAGGGGAAATATTCCATGTCAAAGGGATCTTCAGAGGTGGCCTCACTTGGGAGATGTTCACTTACCTGAGATTGACTCCGAAGTTGAGCTGTTGATTGGAACAAGTGTACCAAAGGCACTGGAACCACTACAAGTCATCCGTAGTGTGCACGATGGACCCTATGCCATTAAGACTATTCTGGGTTGGATTGTTAATGGACCACTAGGGGGAGACAGCAGTGAAGGAATGGATGTTGCAACCGTTAACAGAATCTCAGTTCTGAACTTGGAGGAGCTCTGGCAGCAGCAGTTCAGAACGGATTTCCCGGAGTGCGGTTATGATGAACAACCTGGTCAGTCGAGAGAAGATCAAAGGTTCATGAAGCTGGTCCAGGATTCAGCCAGACTTGTAGATGGCCATTACCAGGTTGCATTGCCTCTGAGGAAAAGTTGTGTGAACATGCCGAATAACAGGAAGGTTGCAGAGCAGCGTGTCCTAAACCTAAAGAGGAGGTTCAAAAGAGACTCCTCATTTCAACAACAGTACACAGATTTTATGAATGACATGGTCGCCAAGGGATATGCAGAGCAAGTACCTTCAGGTGAGCTGGCACGTAGTGATGGGAAACTGTGGTATATCCCACACCATGGTGTTTACCACCCTCAGAAAGGAAAAATCCGTGTGGTTTTTGACTGTGCAGCCACTTTCCAGTCAACATCTCTCAATGTTCAACTGCTACAAGGACCGGATCTTACTAGCTCACTGATTGGCGTCCTGGCCAGATTCAGGAAGGAACCGGTGGTGATTATGGCAGACATAGAGTCTATGTTTCACCAAGTAAGGGTACCAAGGGAAGATGCTGACCTGCTGAGGTTTCTCTGGTGGCCCGGCGGTGATTTCACCCAAGACTTGGTGGACTTCAGAATGCTGGTACATCTTTTTGGTGCGACTTCCTTACCAAGTTGTGCTAACTTTGCATTGAGGAGATGTGCTGAGGACAATGAAGATCAGTTCTGTCGGGAGACCATTGAGAAGCTTTTGCACTGCTTCTATGTGGACGACTGTCTGGTATCGACAGCCAGTGAGGAAGAAGCGGTGGCGCTTTACCATGACCTGGTCTGCATATGTGGCAAAGGAGGCTTTAAGCTGACAAAATGGATGAGCAACAGGCGTGCAGTGATGGCAGCAATTCCAGAAGACCAAAGAGCAAAGGGCATCAAGGATTTGGATCTGGACCATGACCTACTACCTGTGGAGAGAGTGCTTGGGGTGCAATGGTGTATTCAGTCCGATGCCTTCAGGTTTAAGATCGTGGTGCAGGACAGACCTTTGACAAGAAGGGGGATCCTTTCTGTTATCAGTTCAATATACGATCCCCTAGGAATCCTGAGTCCCATTGTTCTCTCTGCTAAGATCATCTTGCAGGAGCTGTGCAGGCAGCAACTCGGCTGGGATGACCCTATACCACCATCAGCTGCACAGGAATGGACAAACTGGTTAAAGGAGCTCCATCAGCTAGAGCACTTCCAGGTTGCTCGGTGCCTAAAGCCCCCAGATTTTTAAGAAGTCACTGCAGCGCAATTGCACCACTTTACAGACGCAAGCGAAAATGGTTATGGTACAGTGACCTACCTACTTCTGCAGAATGCACACTCACAGGTGCACAGCAGCTTTGTCATGGGAAAATCCAGGGTGTCTCCTTTGAAATCTGTATCAATACCTCGCATGGAGCTTACAGCTGCTACCATGGCAAGTCGCTTGGACACATTCTGGAAGAGGGAGTTGCATATGTCATTAACAGAGTCAATGTTTTGGACAGACAGCACCTCTGTACTAAAGTACATTAAGAACGAGACTTCAAGGTTCCGTACCTTTGTTGCCAACAGGGTCTCAGAAATACTCAAAGTATCGCAGCCATCTCAGTGGAGGTATGTAAACACCCTAAGCAATCCTGCGGATGTGGCCTCTAGAGGGCTGAAGGTGGACGTGTTTCTGAGGAGTGAAACCTGGTTGTCAGGACCTGCGTATCTTCTGCATCCTGAACAGGACTGGCCTGTGAGTCCAGATTGTTTGGGCGAACTTCTGCCAAATGATCCTGAAGTCAAGGTGAGTGTTGCAGTGGATGCGGTGCAGACCTCAGAGGATGTGGACGCAACCACTCGGCTGATCCATCATTTTTCCTCTTGGACCCGTTTGAGAAGGGCTGTGGCTTGTTATCAGGTTATCAGGCTGAAGAAGGCTGTCTCAGCCAGAAGAGGAAATGGTCTGACACAGCCTCCACCCAGTCTGACTCATGGGAACAACAAAGATCTTCCTTAGAGCAGGAAAATGGAGTGGTTAAAGACCGGACGTTGAGAGGTTTGCTCACAGTTGATGAATTGTTGGATGCTGAAAGGGAAATCATCAGATTTTGCCAGAAGAAGAGGTTTCCTGATGAACTCTCCAGTCTACAGAGTGGCAGAAATGTGAAAAAGAATAGTTGCATCTTCAAGCTCTCTCCTGTGCTGGAGGATGGTATCCTGAGGGTTGGTGGACGATTAAGTAGGGCGGCTCTACCTGAAGATGCTAAACACCCTGCTATTCTAGCCAAAGAGCTTCACATCTCAGACATTCTCTTAAGGCACATACATCAACAAGTTGGTCATGGAGGACGCAACTACATGTTGTCCAAATTGCGTCAAAGGTACTGGATTCCAGGAGTTGGCACAGCCATAAGGAGGATTTTGTCAAAGTGTGTTCTCTGCCGCAGGCTGCAAGCTGCTCCAGGGTGCCAGCTGATGGCAGATCTCCCAGTTGACAGGGTCTGTCCAGACGAAGCTCCATTCACCAGAGTCGGTGTGGACTACTTTGGACCTTTTGAGGTCAAGAGCCGGAGGAGCGTAGTAAAAAGATATGGAGTCATATTCACCTGTTTGGCAATACGAGCTATCCATATCGAAGTGGCTCCTTCTCTGGATACAGATTCTTTTATCAATGCACTGCGACGATTCATGGCAAGGCGTGGCCAAGTCCGGGAAATACGGTCTGACAATGGAACAAACTTTGTTGGAGGAGAACGTGAGATGAGAGAGGCCATCAGAGGTTGGAATCAAGCTCAGATAAATGGCGTTCTTCTTCAGAAGGAAATAAAGTGGGTTTTCAACCCTCCAGCTGGATCACACCATGGTGGCGCCTGGGAAAGGTTGATCAGGTCTGTACGGAAGGTCTTGAATGCCATCCTTAAAGTGCAAAATCTGGATGAGGAGGGACTGCACACCGTCCTTTGTGAAGTAGAAGCCATTATTAATGGTCGTCCAATCACCAAGGCCTCGACCGACCCTAATGATCTGGAAGCTTTAACGCCTAATCATCTCTTGCTGTTGAAAACCTCCCCTTCCCTGCCACCAGGGGAATTTCAAAGAAATGACATCTATGCTCATCGACGCTGAAAGCAAGTCCAGTATATGTCCAATTTATTCTGGAAGCGATGGACCAAGGAATATTTACCACAGTTGCAGGAACGTCAGAAGTGGACTGGTATCAAGCGCAACTTCGTGGTAGGGGACATCGTGCTTATTGTGGATGAGACAGCACCGCGGAACTCATGGGTCATGGGTAGAGTCAGCCAAACCAAGACCAAGACCAGCTCCTTGGAAAGGCCCATAACCAAAGTCTGTCTTCTGCAGGAAGCAGAAGCCTGACCCCTCAGTTCTGAGTGGGCGATTTTGCTGGGACAATAGACTGACTTTACTGACCGACAGTGTGACATGGTCAAGATTACTCCATGAAGCTGTGAACTTCTGGACTCGACTAGACTTGACTTGCGTTCCAGGTAGAAGAGCACATTGATGAACTATACTGATGGACTATAAAAAGGGACAATTGATTGATGTGATTTCGTTTCTTGTCTATTTGTTATAATGTTTTATAATTATTACAGTGATAATAATTAGGGGCTGGGTTGTAGGTGCTATATGCTGAGATGTTGATGTTTATGTTTGTGTTGGTCTCAGCTGTCAGTTTGACACCTTTCCCGCATGTCACGGGGGGTGTGGTTAGGAGCAGTGATTGAGTGATTGAATGAATGGACATATATTCACCTGTTCACCGCGGCGGCTGCATGGAGAGGGGGTGAGTAGGGAGAGTGTATTTTTTGTTGACCGCTTGATTTAACTGCAGACTGAGTTTTAAACATCTTGCCTTGCCTTGCTTTGTCTGTTTTGTTCGGCGTTGGAAATAAATACGGACACAGTCGGAAAGTGTGGAAATGGCTTTGTCGTTTGTGTAGCGAGTCAACAGTGCAATGCTCCCTCACTTAGCCTCTCAGTGACTCCGCTTTTTGTTTGGAGTCACTAAAGTATGTTTTTGTGTTGGTTTATTCCTTTTGGAGATGCTGTATTTGGTCTGGTTTGGTAGTGATGTTCATTTTTTTGTGATTTATGTTTTGTTTTTTTTTTATGTTGATTATCGTTTGAGTGGGAGATTTATGTCTTTATGAGAGTTTACTTTCCTTTGCCCCGAAGGTGCATGAAGCCAGGTGTGAGTGAAATAAAGTCGAGGTCTCAGCCACAATCCAGAACCCTGTGTCTGGTGTCTCCTTCCCTCCGCATGACACTCCTCTACAACTACAACAACACCAAATCACAACGCAGAGTCCGGGGGAGGTGTGGAGGGTCTGGCAGCGGATGTGCAGAGGCAGTGTGGGTTACAAATGCATTATGCAATGGCGCCATCTGGGCACCCACACTAACTAGAATATTTGTATTTCCTGCAGAAATACGGTGTGGATGCCCTCTGCTGAATTGCCCGATGCATCTGTGCAAATTTGTATGAAAAGATGGCATGTGGTGATATAATGTGTATGTTTGTAGGATAGGATTTGTGGCACCATCTGCTGGGTGTTACAGTGTAGTGGCTCTGTTGATACATTTGAGGATTATAAATGTGTGTGCGTGTGTGTGTGTGTGTGAAAGGCGCACTAGAAAGAATGTGTGTCCCTCTTATCTACACGTGCACGCGCATGAAAGACATGTCTGAACAGAATAAAAACACATGTAACTAAACAAACACACTAACAACACACTAACAGTTCCGTGCTTAGCCGTGTTAAGCTGTGTAAAGCTAAGTGTCTAGTACGTTACCGGTCCATAAGGAAAAGAGTTGCGTTGATTTGCCGTTTGGGTCCGGCGGTCCTGTGAGCCGGGCAGGAAAAGTTGTGATCCGGTGAAGTGTCTTAGCTCTGCAGTGTTGTTTGTTTACTCTGTGGTTAGCGGCTGCTAACCGGGCCGGTTGCTCCGTGTTGTCTTTAAGTTAACAGCTCGGGTCGTTGTCGCTCGTTAATCAGCGGGCAGACTCCGTGTCCTGCAGGCAGGCCCGGAGTGGCTAATCGGGAGGACCGGGACAATTCCCGGTGGGCCGGTCCGACTTTCGGGCCGCGAGGGCCGGTGTTCAATTATTATTTTTATTTATTTATTTATTTTGGGCCGGTGTTCAGTCATGGCACTGAGTGGGTATCACGTGTATGCTGCCACTGCTGTCGCTGGGCTGTCTCCACTTGCATTTCTTTTCTTTTTCTTTTTTTGCAGACACAGCCTGACGTAACATGTCCGTGCACACCGCACACTGTCAGTGGTGTTTGTAGCCTGGCTCTAGCCCCAGAAGTGCAAGGGTGTTTGCAAAATAAAAATTAAAAAAACCAAGGGTGGCGCAGAAAAAGTGAGAATTAAAAAGAGAAAAGCACTGGAGACAGACGCAGCCAAATGTGCAAAAATCGGCAGCTTTTTCAATAAAACGTGCTCGCGGTCTGAAACGACCAATGAAGATGATGAAACGGGTAAGACAAGATGTTGAACAAAATGTGACTTTACCTGCACCGTTCAAGTTAATTAATTAGCCTATCAAGTCAATGAATTGCGTGGCGTTGTAACATATAGCCTGTCTAACCTAACGTTACATCATTTAAATAATATTATGATGCGACGCACATAACTGGCCACAAACTTTGTCTTGTAGCCCCTCAGATGCAAGATGCATCACCAAGCACCAGCCATGAGCCCACAGGTCCAGAGTTGGCAGGTAGGATTGCTCATTAAGTGAATATTATTAGAATTAATATAATGAAGAGTATGGTGTAGACCTGCTCTATATAATAAATGCCCTGAGATAATTGATGATCATAGATGATTCAGCACTACAATAATGAAACTGATTTGAATTTTTGACTTGAAAAGGGGAGATTTGTGTTGAGATTTATGACCATTTTTGTCAGAGGCAGAGCCAGGAGCCAGTGGTGAGGAAGAAACAGGTGAGCTAGTGTGTGAACAAGCAAGCATCAGTTCCGCTATTGTAGGCTTAACATGTAAAGTTATAATTACATTATTTTAATATAATAGGTCGTGATCTAAAGTGGGCCGGTCTGAGGCATGAAACTCCAGGGCTGAAAATGAGTCCCACTCCGGCCCTGCCTGCACGCGCTGGTTTGTTTACACACTCGTTAGCGGCGTGTATGTTGTCTTTACGTTAACGGCTCTTGTCGTCGCTGACAGTCAGCTGACAGTCTCTCGCTCCGTGTGTTGTGTTTAAGTTACCGGCTCGGCTCGTTGTCGCTCGTTAATCAGCTGACAGACTCCGCTGCAGCTGGTGTGTTTACATTGTCGTTAGCGGTGCTAAGCGGGGAGGCCTGTGGACAGACAGGCGTGTGTGTGTGTGTGAGTGACAGAGGGAGAGACGCAGACCGAGAGAAAACAGCTGCAAACGGCAGAACGGACCCGACAGATAAAGACGTTTACCGGCCAAACCGCTGTGAATATCGCTGAAACGACCGGACCAGAAGAAGTACGAGGCTTTCATGATGGTGTAGCTGGCTTTTTGTGTGATTTTCGGCACGGAAAGGGCTGCTTACGCCTTGCAAAGAAACGGGTCTGTCTGCTTGCCTGGAGAAAAATCGCTCCTTTTTTAAAATGGGTCTTAACGGCAGTGCTGCACGGACTGGCTGGTGATCTGACGTTACGACGCCGAAACGGTAAAACTTACAGCTTCATGAGTGGTATCAGTGCGTAGGTAAGACGTTTTCTTACGTTTTGAGTGGTAAATTATGTCTGTAGCGCGAAATGTGCGGACAGGAAAGGCTTGTATGTTTTATTTTTTGACGGACTTGTTAGCTCTTCCTTCGCTCTAGGTCTGACGTCACCCGCTCTAGCAGGCGCAATACACACCCATTGTAAACGCAGAGTTGGAGTAAAAACATGCTCAACTTTAGTGTTTGCGCTTATTATTATAATAATAATATTATTATTATAATATTATTATTATTATTATAATAATATTATTATTATAATAATAATATTATTATTATAATAATAATATTATTATTATAATAATAAGCGCGGGGAATAACATATAGTGTGCTCTTTCAGGCACACTCAGTAAGCATGGGGAATAACATATAGTGTGCTCTTTCAGGCACACTCAGTAAGCATGGGGAATAGTATATAGTGTGCTCCTTCAGGCACACTCAATTACTCTGGCCTGGAGCTGACCCTGGTTGCTTGGCAACCTCACTCCTGCATGAGGGAGCAGAGGAGGGAGGGGCTGTTTTCACTCACACAGCTTGTTTTACTGAATTTGCTGAGCAGTGTCAATAATAATGTATGGGGGCGACGGGGCCAGAGTCAGGCACACTCAAAATTTCTTTAGAAATATTTCTAGTTATTATTATTCTTTCGCCCTTTTTTTGACGCGCTACTCATCCCACAGTTTTGGTCGCACATACACATAAAAGGTATCAAATCGACCGGCTCGGCCGGGCGACGCGGGCTATGACTTTTCTAAGGGTTTCGCCGAACGGTTTTGCCAAAAATCGCCAAAAACCACGCCAAAAAAATGAATGGGTGTGTATTGGAAGACTGTTCCAGACCAAGAGTGCGTGATGTCATCACTAGAGTGGAGAGGGAGAGAGAAATTCGTCGAAAAAAAAATTTGTAAACTGCGCTCGAGGCCGCAAATGTCGCGCTACAGAAATAATTTATACATAGAAACGTAGGAAAATTCCTCTTCCCACTCACATTTGTCTGCTGAAGCTGTCAGCTTTATAGTTTTGGCATCACACGCAAAGATGCAGCAGCAACACCCATAGACTGCCATGTTAAAAAAGCGGGAAAATTTCTGGAAGACAGCAGAAGTTACGTTTCTTTGAATCGCTCAAAAAGGGCACATTTCTTCATGGTAGCGACACAAAACAGGTATCTAGACGTTCAGGAAGGGCTCAGCATGCTCACAGTAAAGTCGGTTCAATGATAGGAGAAACGGTTTGGTCA
This sequence comes from Argyrosomus regius, assembly GCA_946959425.1. NCBI lineage: Eukaryota > Metazoa > Chordata > Actinopteri > Sciaenidae > Argyrosomus > Argyrosomus regius. The sequence goes on from CAMPSB010000135.1 coordinate 53,003, forward strand.
GGAGTCCTTTCTGTTCGAGGGGTGGCTTTCAGACGTTTTTCTCTCTCTCAGCACTGTTTAATGTCACACAGCAGCTGCGGTTGATTGCTCTGCTCTGATTGGTGGCCTCCACCTGGCCCCTCTCACAGACACAGACAGGGAGCAGAGGGGGGAGGGGCTGTTTTCACTGTCTTTATAATATCAATGACTATCAGGGCTACATTTTTAATGTTGGCCATTTTATCCTTCTCTGTCGCAGACACATACACAGACACATAGATAGAGAGACACAAAAGACACACACACACAGATACAGAGACAAAAGTCTTTCAAAATAAGAGTCCCTTCAAAATAAGAGCCCATTAAAAAGGCAATGATGACACAGCTTGTTGTATTAATACTGAATTTGCTGAGCAGTGTCAATATGTATGTATGGGGGCGACGGGGCCAGAGTCAGGCACACTCAATATTTCTTTAGAAATGTTTCTAGTTATGTAAATATGTTTATTCATGTATATTTATTTTGGGTGTTTATTAGTGGGTGATGGGTTTGTAAATAGGTGTTTATATTGTATATATTTTATTTGGTCATTTTTGTAAATATTTATGGTTTATTATTATTTATATAAATATCTCTGAACCCCTGTTAATGGTATGGACTAATTAGTCATGGGACTAGTGAAGGATGTATAAAAGGAAGACAGATAGTTTGCTCAGAGTTAAGAGTTGTGGAGAAGTGGCTGAGTTGGAGAGTTTTGGTTATTTGGATTGCTATTATTATTGATAAAGAAACTGATTTTTTGCATGTGTTTAATAAACACACCATTTATCACGACTTGGAGTGTTTTCATTGTTGATTTGCCTCCTGGCTGCTCGGACACATACAAACACTGTAATTCTAGATGTTAATATAGAGAAGAATAACTCTGACTCTAACTCAGTGGATTCAGATCGTCTGTCTCTGTAAAGATAAAGAACACTGATTCATTCACATCTAAACTTTAGTGCTGTTGGTAATTCTTCATAATTTTGCAGTGTTCATTTTCTGCATATTTTCTGCCTGATATAAAGTTTTAGATTTCACTGTAATTATCCAGATTAAATACACAGTCTGCCACAGCAGTAGACGTAGACATTAGCTAGTGTTACACTGTTTACACTGTAGGGAAGTGGAGAGAGAGAGAAGACACTCAGGAGCAGAAATAAATGAAATCAATTATTTTCATGGAAAGTTCATCCCATAATATTTACATACTGTCCACAGGCTCATAGGTAAAGAACATGTTTTTAATTTATATCACAACCTGTTAACAAATACATGAAATTATGACGTTAAATGTTTCATACTCTTAAATATGGCACCTTTAATAATGAACTTTACTTCACCTAATATATTTCTCTCATCATTTAATGTCCATCTGTTTATTTTATTAATCATATACATCTTATTAATCATTCATTCATTCAGTTCTTAGACATTTAGATATAAATAAATGTCCTCATTTATTAGTGAGAAGTTGTCTGTGTGTTTTCTTTCTCAGGACACTGATTCATTGAATGATTCATTTGTTTTAGTCTGTTTGTTTTCTCTTGGTGAGGCCACAAACTTTATGAGTGCAAAGATTTCATTTAAAGGATTTATTTCTCTACATTTGATAAAAAGAAAAAACATCAACGTTCAAGATACTGAAGGAAAGTAATGACTCAATCAAGTAAACACTGAATATTGATAAATATTATCTGAAGAATAACTCCATCAGTAATCCATCACACTGAGTGTTTCTATAGTAACAGTGGTTCTAATAATGAACCCAAACATTTTCAGTTTCAGACTTTTAGTTCAGGAATAAATAATAATGAGAATAATGAACTCTTACTGGACGCCATGATGTCACTCTGCTGGAAACTTCAGAGACTCATTGAGCTGAAAACAACTGCTGGGTTTGAGAAGCTGAAGAGAGGAGAGACAATGTTCAACTGTCATGTCTGTTCATCACACACACACACACACACACACACACACACACACTGACATCTGGTGGTCAAAATAGATACTGCAGTCAAAAGTCAAAATATTGGAGACGATGCTGCATTATTTTCAATTTGAGCTGCAGTACCACTTTTTAACCGCTGGATGTCACTGTTATAAGTTCCACGTTGTTCCTTTACTTTCATAGCAGGTGATTTAAATGTTTACAGTTTGTTCCAGTTGCTAACACACTGCAATGACATGGATAGCACGCATATTTAAACTGACACACAGGGAGCAAAACCTCATCTCAAATCTCCAAAACTTTAAACACATTTTCTGCTTTACACACTGGCACTTTTTAAGTGTGCTGAACGCGGTTCTCTGCATAAGACACAACAATCTCACATAAAGTCACATGTTTGCGATTTCAAAACACTGCCATTTAAAATGACACTACATGAGCTCATTGGCCACTATATGTGCCACCTGGCCAAACAGGTGTTATGTAATTGTGAACACTTCAATCAGAAAGGCGCTTCTTCCCTCGATGTCTGGCAGGAGAACATGTTGCCTGTGATGTGGACGAGGCGTTGTGGCCACACTCAGCTGTCCGGCAGCATGCTGTCTAATTATTTTGCTTTCCTCTTTAATTTTTTAAAAAAATTTTCTGCAATTGTATTTTTCAGCTTACTGCTGTGTGAGCATATTTTAGTTCACTCCAATGTAAATATATCTGCTGTGCATATGATGCACTGACTTGTTTGGTGAAAAATAAATAAATAAATATTTCAATAGCACGTGTGTGTATCTGCAAATATTTCTGTGCATGTGAACAATCTGAAGAATTCTCTACAGTTTGAACTATGTTAGTATGATGGCACAGCACACTAAAGATGAGAGTGCTTTTCATTATGCCCAACAGTGTGTTGGTTAGACAAAAATCTGTAATACGAACGAAGTGTGTGCCATCTGGTGCAAAAGTTTGATTTTGGTTGCAGTGCTTCATTTTGCGGGATATATGAGGTATTTTGCAGTTTGGGTGTGTGGTTTGATGAACTGTGTTAGTATTTTGATAAAACCAGAATAGTTTGCAAAATTGTGTTTCAGCAATCGGAAAAAAACTAATACAGAAAATATCTTGTATGTATGTAATATGTCCGACCAGCTCTTCTTCCTGTCATGATCTCTAAAATGTCTTCTCCATATTTCACTTGAGCTTTAATGTTGACAGAAACATTTGTTCCAGTCAGTAAATCATGAGTCAGTAAATCTTCATTTCAGAGAGATTTAAAAACATATCAGGAACTCTCTGTTCACATTAAAACACACTAAATCCTCCGTTTACTCAGACTGTCGGTGGCTGTCGTCTGTTTCCGCTTCACACACACAAAGTCCGTTAACTTGGCGGGTCAGAACCGACTTCACTGTTCTAAGGTGTAATCTGTGTTCACATGTTACACGTTCTAACAGTAAAGAGAAATTATATTGATCCATCAACAACATCGATATATTCATTTAATTTAATCACTTTGTTATTTTTCTTTCTCTAGTTTTGCTCGAGTTCACTCACCTTCTGAATTTCTTGACGCGCCACAGACAAAACCGAAAGTTTAAAATAAAAGAGGAAGAACGTGTCTGACACAGTGTCTGAAAGTGTGTGTGTGTGTGTGTGTGTGTGTGTGTGTGTGTGTGTGTGTGTGTGTGTGTGTGTTTAAATGGTGACTCTAAACACTCTGATGTGTTTATCAGGCTGCATGTTTTCTATGTCACATATACTGTGATATTTGTATGTTCCAACATGAGTTCAAATGTTTCTGTCTCTAACTCTGTCTGAGTCTTCCTCTTCACAAAGATGATTTGAAATAAGCAAACAGAGCTGTTGTAGTTTTCCTTCATTAACTTTCTGTGTGTTTAAACGGATTCACTCATCTTTACAGCTGACACTTTAAAGCAAACAACAAGTCCAAACTTACACTTCACATCACAAGAATAAAAACAGATTTATAAACTCTCCTGTGTTAAATGTAGATCAGACATTGTTATATAATATTACATTTCATGTTAGACTCCTTCAGTGATGAAGAGAGTTCAATACAAACAGATTGAGAAGAAAAAATACCATCCAGGAAATTCAGTTTCAGTGACAGATCCATGAGTTTGAAGGATTATCAGACACTGACACGCTGCACAGTGATTTACAGTTGTATCAGACATGATACAATACTCTAAATAAAGCCACATGTACGATGCTTGGTGAAAAAAATGAGGCTTAAGTTAAGTTTCTATTTGTAGTTGTGTTTACATTTTTACCTGTACTGGACCGTGGGGATCTTTTGTACATGCGTGCCCCTGCTCAGGCATTGCATATGATTGATACAGCTTACTATGCATCCCTCAGATTCATCACTAACTGTGAAGCTCTGAGTCATCACTGTGAGCTTTAATTTTTCCATGTTTTAACCCTGATTGTTTTCTGTCTCTGTTTTTTGCAGCTGCTTTTCAAGTTCTATGTTTTAAACTTCCCTGTTTTTATGTACTTGTACTTCCTGCACTGAATGATGTTTGCTATGCATTACATAATGACAATCAAGATATTCTATTCTATTAATTAGCATTGGTTTTATATTAAACACATACTGTATCCAAAAGTTAGTTTTCACTTTTTAGTTGAAAATTGTCTCAGGCTGTCGGTTAATTTAAAGTTCAAGAAGAAACCACAATAAATATAGTTCAACTCATGTATAAATTAAAAAATGAACAGCTTATAAGACTTATGACTAATTTAACGTGTAGTGAGTACCTGTGAAGATGTGTGCATTTATTTTAATGTAACATTCACAGAAACTCTTGATTCGTGCAGTCAAGACACGTTTTAAACCACACAGAGGCGTCACATCCTCTGTGTCTGTATCTGAACTTCTGACCTCTTTATTTATCAAGATCTTGGTTACAGTCCTGTCTCTGTTTGTGTCTCTATGTGAGAGTATGTGCAGACATGTCACTGTCAAACTTCCCTAAAAAGATTTAACATTAACCACATTTCCTCTGGCATCTATTCAACTGACAAAAAACTAATGTCAAAGTAATAAAAGTGGATGACAGTTAGCAGTGCATGTGAAGACAACAAACAGGCCTGAATGGTAAAGAAGAAGCTGTAATACAGCAATAATCATTCATTTAACTGTGCAGCATTTAGACTGAAAAGATGTGTATTTTAACATAACATCAGTCCTGCTTTCATTTTCAGTGTGTCTCTGTCACAGTGAAAGAACAAGAACTCTTGGTATACGTGCAGTCGAGACACGTTTTCAACCACAAAGAGGCCTGTGAGCGGAGAGATGACAACATCAAGATCACGTCCTCTGTTTCTGGAAACCTCCGCCCTGGAGGAAGTTACACTGTGCCATTCACTAGTGTTAGGCCAACAAAACTAAAGAATTCAGTTTCAGGAGGAAAACAACAACCAGTTCAACGTGTTGACTTGACCTCCAGATTCCCCAGATCCAATCCAATCGATCATCTGTGGGATGTGCTGGACAAACAAGTACAATCCATAGAGGTGTCCCCTCACAACAGGACTTAAACAATCTGCTGCTAACGTCTGCCAGATATCACAGCACACCTTCACAGGTCTGTGGAGTCCAGGCCTCGATGGGTCAGGATGCAAAAAGACCTTTACACAGTATGAGGCAGGTGGTCATAATGTTAATGTTAATGTAACGGCTGATCAGTGTAACAAAATGCTTCATCATCATTCATCTAAGTTCATTCTTTGTAAATGTAACTTGAGTTATATATTAAAATACACCCATAGTGTAAGAGTTATAAATGACTCAAAGACATAAAAATTTAAATATAAACTATTTGTATATGAAAAAAGCAGTAAAAGTCCATTTAAGACAGTACACTCAAAATATTTTTAGGCCAAAATGCCGGACTGATGCATTTCAATTACACAGAAAATTTCCATCCATTTCAATTACATAGTTTTAATTTAAATAAACTAACAAACTTAATGTGAAGTAAGTAATAAGATGTATGTAATAGTGCTAATAAACTCAAAATGACTGCATTCATTTTCACTGTTGGGTTTGGACAAACAAATTGTCTTTATTAATATTGAATGCATAAACCTGGTTACTGCTACACTACTGTGGAGTGGAAGCACATGAGTTTATTAGTACGATTACATAAATCTTATTACTTGTTTCACATTACGTTTATTAGTTGAGTGTGCCTGAAAGAGCACACTATATGTTATTCCCCGCGCTTATTATTATTATTGGTGTGGGTGCCCAGAGGGCGACCACACTATTGTTATTCAAATCTTTATTATTATTATTTTTCTTCCGTACGTTTTTCGCCGCATAACTACTCCTACAAATTTTGTCCTACAAAAATAAAACTTATATCACTAGATTCAGCTCATTTAGGACATGATGGCTATTACTTTTCCCATTTCTACTATTAATATTTTACAAATTATTCAACTTTTTCTACAAAAATTTTACCATTTGAAATGCATTGTACAAACTTCAAATCTTTCTACAAACCTTCTACAAACATTCTACTTTTTAAACTACTTCTACTACTACTACAGACTTCATTCAAATTACAAATTGTACACAAGATCTTAAACTATTAAACTCGTTTTTAACTCTTTTTAAAATCTTTTACCGTTTTTAAACTATCAAGGCTCAAAGTTGAGCAGGTTTTTACTCAAATTCTGCGTTTATAATGGGTGTGTATTGGTAGAATGTCCCAGACCTAGAGTGGGTGATGTCATCGCTAGAGGGCAGAGAGAGAGAAAAATTCATCAAAAAAAAAAAATTGTAAACTGCGATTGAGGCCACAAATGTCTCTCTACAGAAATAATTCATCGCTAGAAATGTAGGAAAATTTGTGGTGGTCGCAGTGATAACACTGCTGAAGCTGTCGGCTTTATAGTTTTGGCGTGAGACACAAAGATGCGGCAGCAACACCAACCCACGGCCGCATCTACGCCCATGTTAACGGGAGAGGAGAAATTTCCAAAAGGAGCAGGGAGCACCTGTTCTTTCTATGACTACCAAGGCCAAAGTTTATACAATTTTCGCCTCAAATATATATGTAAATGATCAGGAAGAGCTCAAGATGCTCACAGTGAAGTCGGTTCAATGATAGGCCAAACGGTTTGGCCACCACACCGTCTTTTTCGACGGGCGGTTTCAGCATTTTCTCTCTCTCTCTGGGCATTTCCAACTGACATTCTAACAGGTGCACCTAACTGCTCTGGGCAGTTGGCCCTGGTTGCTTGGCAACCTCAAGCCTGTCTGAGGGAGGAGAGGGGGGAGGGGCTATTTTCACTGTCTTTTATATAATTAATGACTATCAAGGCTACATTTTTAATGTCGGCCATTTTATCCTTCTCTCTCGCAGACACAGACAGACAGAAAGACAGACAGACACCCCCACACACATACTCAGACACACACAGAAAACACACACACACACATACTCAGACACACACAGAAAACACACACACACACATACTCAGACAGACACACAGAGACAAGACAAAAGGCTTTCAAAATAAGAGTACCTTCAAAATATTTATACTATACTTTCTTATACCATTCTACTTTTTTCAGCTAATTTCGCACTTCCTTATGCTATTCTACTTTTTTCAGCTAATTTCACACTTTCTTATGCCATTCTACTTTTTTCAGCTAATTTCACACTTTCTTATACCATTCTACTTTTTTCAGCTCATTTCACACTTTCTTATACTATTCTACTTTTTTCAGCTAATTTCACACTTCCTTATGCTATTCTACTTTTTTCACACTTCCTTATACTATTCTACTTTTTTCAGCTAATTTCACACTTTCTTATGCTATTCTACTTTTTTCAGCTAATTTCACACTTCCTTATGCTATTCTACTTTTTTCAGCTAATTTCACACTTCCTTAAGCCATTCTACTTTTTTCAGCTAATTTCACACTTCCTTATGCCATTCTACTTTTTTCAGCTAATTTCACACTTTCTTATACTATTCTACTTTTTTCAGCTAATTTCACACTTCGTTATGCCATTCTACTTTTTTCAGCTAATTTCACACTTCCTTATGCCATTCTACTTTTTTCAGCTAATTTCACACTTTCTTATGCTATTCTACTTTTTTCAGCTAATTTCACACTTTCTTATACCATTCTACTTTTTTCAGCTAATTTCACACTTCCTTATGCTATTCTACTTTTTTCAGCTAATTTCACACTTTCTTATGCTATTCTACTTTTTTCAGCTAATTTCACACTTCCTTATGCTATTCTACTTTTTTCAGCTAATTTCACACTTTGTTATAATATTCTACTCTTTTCAGCTCATTTCACATTTTTAAGATATATGTTTTATGGCCTTTTCAAGCTTTATAGTATAGAGAAAGCTGAAGAGTGACAGAAATGTGGAGAGAGAGAGACGGGGGAATGACATGCAGCAACGGGCGGCAGAGGGCACCCACACCGCACTTTCCGCAGGAAATGCAGTTTTCTAGTTGAGTGTGCCTGAAAGAGCACACTATATGTTATTCCCCGCGCTTATTATTATTATTGAGTGTGCCTGAAAGAGCACACTATATGTTATTCCCCGCGCTTATTATTATTATTATTCTTACGCCCTTTTTTTGACGCGCTACTCGTCCCACAGTTTTTGTCACACATACACAAAAAGGTGTCAAATCGACCGGCTCGGCCGGGCGACGCGGGCTATGACTTTTCTAAGGGTTTCGGCAAACGGTTTGCCTAAAAATCGCCAAAAACCACGCCAAAAAATGAATGGGTGTGTATTGGTAGAATGTTCGCGAGCTACAGTTGGTGACATCATCGCTAGAGGGCAGAGGGAGAAAGAAATTCCTCGAAAAAAAAAATTTGTAAACTGCGCTTGAGGCCGCAAATTTCACTCTACAGAAATAATTTATACATAGAAACGTAGGAAAATTTGTGGTGGTCGCAGTGATAACACTGCTGAAGCTGTCACCTTTATAGTTTTGGCGTCACACGCAAAGATGCGGCAGCAACACCCATCCACAGCCCCATAGACTGCCATGTTAAAAAAGCGGGAAATTTTCTGGAGGAAAGCAGAAGTAACATTTCTTTGAATCGCTCTAAAGGGGACATTTCTTCCTGACAATCACACAAAACAGGTCTCTAGACGTTCGGGAAGGGCTCAGCATGCTCACAGTAAAGTCGGTTCAGAGATTGGAGCAACGGTTTAGTCAGGAGTCCTTTCTGTTCGAGGGGTGACTTTCAGACGTTTTTCTCTCTCTCAGCACTGTTTAATCTCACACAGCAGCTGCGGTTGACTGCTCTGCTCTGATTGGTGGGCTCCACCTGGCCCCTCTCACAGACACAGACAGGGAGCAGAGGGGGGAGGGGCTGTTTTCACTGTCTTTATAATATCAATGACTATCAGGGCTACATTTTTAATGTCGGCCATTTTATCCTTCTCTGTCGCAGACACATACACAGACATAGATAGAGAGACACACAGACTTTCAAAATAGGAGTCCCTTCAAAACAAAATATTTTAGAAAACTCTCTCCTTAACAGGCAAAACACACACGCACACACACACAAACATACACAGGAAAATTTCATGCCAAACTCCCTTTAAGAAATATCATATATGAACAATTATTTGCGTTTACATAAAAACACATAACTGTAGAAACACAAGAAAAACGTCGTCATATCTCAACAGTCTTCCTGTCAATTCGGCATCAATATAATACATAAATACAGTGTCAATAATGTATGGATGAGAGTCACGGGCCAGAGTCAGGCACACTCAAAATTTCTTTAGAAATTTTTCTAGTTGAGTGTGCCTGAAAGAGCACACTATATACTATTCCCCATACTTAATTTTATTATTATTCTTATATTTCTTCCGTATGTTTTTTCGGTTCGCTTCTCCTCCCAGAGTTTTGGTCGCACATAAACAAAAGTGGTATCAAAACGTGCGGCTCGATCGGGAATGGTGTGCTATGACTTTTCTAAGGGTTTCGGCAAACGGTTTTGCCAAAAATCGCCAAAAACCACGCCAAAAAAATGAATGGGTGTGTATTGGTAGAATGTTTGCGAGCTACAGTTGGTGACATCATCGCTAGAGGGCAGAGGGAGAGAGAAATTCGTCGAAAAATAAATTTGTAAAGTGCGATTGAGGACACAAATGTCATTCCACAGAATTAATTTTTTCACTAGAAACGTAGGAAAATTGTGGTAGTCGCAGTGATAACACTGCTGAAGCTGTCAGCTTTATAGTTTTGGCGTCACGCGCAAAGATGCGGCAGCAACACCCATCCACAGCCCCATAGACTGCCATGTTAAAAAAGCGGGAAAATTTCTGGAGGAGAGCAGAAGTAACCTTTCTTTGAATCGCTCGTAGAGGGCACAATTCTTCATGTTATCACACAAAACAGTAATGTAGACGTTCAGGAAGGGCTGACGATGCTCAAAATGAAGTCGGTTCAATGATAGGCCAAATGGTTTGGTCAGGAGTCCTTTCTGTTCGAGGGGTGACTTTCAGCATTTTGTCTCTCTCTCTGGGCATTTCCAACTGACATTTTAACAGGTGCACCTAACTGCTCTGCTGATTAGGGCCCGGCAGTTGGCCCTGGTTGCTTGGCAACCTCCTGCCTGAGGGAGCAGAGGGGGGAGGGGCTGTTTTCACTCACACAGCTTGTTGTATTAATACTGAATTTGCTGAGCAGTGTCAATAATAATGTATGGTGGCGACGGGGCCAGAGTCAGGCACACTCAAAATTTCTTTAGAAATTTTTCTAGTTATTATTATTATTCTTACGCCCTTTTTTTGACGCGCTACTCCTCCCACAGTTTTTGTCGCACATACACAAAAAGGTGTCAAATCGACCGGCTCGGCCGTGCGACGCAGGCTATGACTTTTCTAAGGGTTTCACCAAACGGTTTTGCCAAAAATCGCCAAAAACCACGCCAAAAAATGAATGGGTGTGTATTGGTAGAATGTTCGCGAGCTACAGTTGGTGACATCATCGCTAGAGGGCAGAGAGAGAGAGAAATTCGTCAAAAAAAAAAAATTGTAAACTGCGATTGAGGCCACAAATGTCTCTCTACAGAAATAATTTTATAGCTAGAAATGTAGGAAAATTTGTGGTGGTCGCAGTGATAACACTGCTGAAGCTGTCGGCTTTATAGTTTTGGCGTGAGACACAAAGATGCGGCAGGAACACCAACCCACGGCCGCATCTACGCCCATGTTAACGGGAGAGGAGAAATTTCCAAAAGGAGCAGGGAGCACCTGTTCTTTCTATGACTACCAAGGCCAAGGTTTATACAATTTTCCCCTCAAATATATATGTAAATGATCAGGAAGAGCTCAAGATGCTCACAGTGAAGTCGGTTCAATGATAGGCCAAACGGTTTGGCCACCACACCGTCTTTTTCGACGGGCGGTTTCAGCATTTTCTCTCTCTCTCTCTGGGCATTTCCAACTGACATTATAACAGGTGTACCTAACTGCTCTGCTGATTAGGGCCGGCAGTTGGCCCTGGTTGCTTGGCAACCTCAAGCCTGTCTGAGGGAGGAGAGGGGGGAGGGGCTATCTTAATCAATGACTATCAAGGCTACATTTTTAATGTCGGCCATTTTATCCTTCTCTCTCGCAGACACAAACACACACACACACACAAACATACACACACACACACACACACACAACAAGACTTTCAAAATAAGAGTTCCTTCAAAATAAAAGACTGTAAAACTTTCTCCTTAACTGCCCTCCACAAGCCTGACTGTGATTAACTTGATTGAACTCTCTGTATAATAACAATAACTGTCAATAATACAGTTTGAATGTCGGCCATTTTATCCTTCTCTCTCACAGAGATAAACACAGACAGATAGATGGATAGAGGGAGACACAGACAGACAGACAGACAGACACACACAGACACACAGAAACACACACTAGACAAAATTCTTTCAAAATAAGAGTCCCTTCAAAATAAAAGACTTTGTAAAACTCTCTCCTTAACGGACACAGATTTTGTACTACAGAAATAAAAATTATATCACTAGACATTCTAACAGGTGCACCTAACTGCTCTGCTGATTAGGGCAGTTGGCCCTGGTTGCTTGGCAACCTCAAGCCTGTCTGAAGGAGGAGAGGGGGGAGGGGCTATCTTAATCAATGACTATCAAGGCTACATTTTTAATGTCGGCCATTTTATCCTTCTCTCTCGCAGACACACACACACACACACACACACACACACACACACACACAACAAGACTTTCAAAATAAGAGTTCCTTCAAAATAAAAGACTGTAAAACTTTCTCCTTAACTGCCCCCCCACAAGCCTGACTGTGATTAACTTGATTGAACTCTCTGTATAATAACAATGGCTGTCAATAATACAGTTTGAATGTCGGCCATTTTATCCTTCTCTCTCAGAGATAAACACAGACAGATAGATGGATAGAGGGAGACACAGACAGACAGACAGACACACACAGACACACAGACACACACACACTAGACACAATTCTTTCAAAATAAGAGTCCCTTCAAAATAAAAGGCTTTGGAAAACCCTCTAATTAACAGACAAAACACACACACGCGCATACACACGCTGACAGCTATTTAATGTAGGGCTCGACGGGGCCAGAGTCAGGCACACTCAAAATTTCTTTAGAAATTTTTCTAGTTTATTAATATTATACATTTTAAAATTAGAAAATTAGAAATTTTCTATGTAATGCATAAGTCCTGAATTTTGGCCTTTTTTTTTTAAGTGTTCTTCTTGTGTTCCCACAGACATTAAGTAAAGGTCGTAACAACAACAGATAATCTGCATATTCATGAAACTTACAGAGTTATGGCTTCATTTTAGGTTGAATATGAGTTTCAGAGTAAGATCTGCCTCCAGCAGCAAATATCATATTATACCGTGAATCTAGAAAAACAGCTGTAAGATGTTTACCGAGCACAAACATTTGTTCTCTTCCAGAAATGAAACTGATCGACAAAAGTTTAGATCATTTTATTTTCCCAATAACAGATAGTATATTCAATACAAAGAGAGAATTACAATTGAAAAATTAAAAGACTGGATCATTGAACAGATTGGTTCTGTTCAGTGCTTACATTTGGTTATACTACATTTCAATTTAATAATTGTGACTCTATACATTTTTGGTCACATGTGCCTCTTAACTTTTTATTATCTGAACTGGCTGACATCAGTTATTCACCAAAGTTTACCCATTGGTCCGACACCAGCCCCTGACACGACTAGGACCCAGGAGAGCAAACCTGAGCCTCAAAAAGCCCAGACGAGAGTCAAGAGGCGATGGTTTATAATCCCTCTGCTCAAGCTCAAACATGCAACACAACACACCTTTCTGCCATCTTCTATCTACACTGAGCCAGTCTGAACCATAAAGTACAAAGGAAATACACACATTCATGTTCAAATTTACAAATGATAATTATGATAATGGATGAGCTAAATAAGTGATTAAATGATCGAGATTAAATGATAATAATAAATGAATAAAAATATACAGAAAGCATCAATAAATCTTTGAATAATGAAAAATAAAACATGAATAAGTGAAAGAAGAATGGAAACAATCTGAAAGAGTAAATGTTTGAACATTAAAATAAATCATCATAAACTGGAAACAAACTTTGATCTTCAAGATAACAATGTAATAGGAGTAAATAAAAACATGTATATATAGAATATATATTTAAAACTATCAAAGCATAAATGAATATATGTAAGTTGACCGTGTGTCTTTGTCTGACATTATTTTGTTGGTACATTACTCATGGAGGAATCTTTTTGGGTGATCAACAACAACTGTGTAAATGTCTGAGTCTAGAATAAACTTTGTTACAACTCGTTCTTTAGACCTGAGACTGAAACCAGCTCAATTTATAGTCTGATTTAAAAATGCAGCAGTTGTTCCTGAAGTCAGATCCTGAACTGAACTCAGAACGTGTAGTTCAGTGCTTCAACAAACTCAGAAAATAAATGATTTTGTCGTGATCTTGATTCAAAACAATGATTTCATCTACAGAAAAAATATTATTTATACAACCTAGAAAGGATTCTCCTCAGTCAGCTGGTCCTCAGACTCAGTGACTCACTGTAACACAATCTGATAGAAACACCAAAGAGCATCAGGACATCAAATGAACACAAAAAAACAAATGATACACAATAAAAAGAAAACTGGACCTGAACTATTGAACTGAAACACAGTCCAGCTCTAACTCAGCTGTTATTTGTCATTAAAGTAAATCAGTGAAACCTCGTCTGAGATCAGCTGTTTGATTTGTGCACCTCCAACATCAACATGATAAAAATGTAGAAAGTTTTGTATTCTGCACTTCAGCTTCAGTTACCTGCTAACAAAGCCTAAAGCATGAGTACTGTTGCTATGGTTACCAGTGGTTTAACATTATATAAGCTGCTGATTAAGAGACCTGAAGTATTTTCTGTGTCCATGATTCATTACATTGTAGTCCACTGTAAAATATTACTATGAAATCTTTCCATCAACAAAGTTTCACTTCCTGAAACCAAATTTAAAAAGGAAACATCTTAAACTGATCTGTTGTTGTGACGTTTACATGAAACTAATCTCATAAAATGGAACAGGGCCATGATGTGTCGACTTCTTTCAGAAATTCTTCTATCAAGTCATTTATTTCTTTTTCATGTTCTTCTTGCAGCTTCTTCTTTTCCTCCTCATCTTTCTCTTTCTTCATTTCTTCTTCTTGTTTTTTCAGTAAGTCATTGATTAGTTTCAGATTTTGTTTCTTTTTGGTCACACATTTCACTAAGTTACAAATTTCACCATGATGTTTCTTCTTCTGTTCTTCTTTGAATTCATTAAACTCTTCAGCTTTCTTTCTGGCTTCTTCTTCATGTGTCTTCTTCAGATTCTCCATTTCTTTCTGATACTTCTCCTTCATGTCTTTTCTCTCTTTTTCCTCTTCTTCTCTTCTGATTCTGTCCTCTTCTTTTCTTTTCTTTTCATAGTTTTCTCTTTCCTGTTTGTATTCTTCTTCAAGCTTTCTAAGTCTTCTTTGTTCTTCCTGTCGTCTCTTTTCATCTTCTTCATATCGTTCATTCCACCATTGATTTTGTTTTTTCTCCCAGTTCTCTCGTTCTTCTCTCATCTCTTTTCTGCTCTCCTCCAGTTTTCTGTCAATAGTTTCTTTTGATTCTGACTCTGATTTTATTTTTTCTTCCAAATCTTTTTCTTTCTGTTTCCACTCCTGTCGTTGAATTTCTTCCTGTTGTTTTCTCTTCCTGTTCTCTTCTTCTTCTCTCTTTTCCTGTTCTTTCTTTCTCTCCTCATGTTCTTTCTTGATGTTTTCTTTCATTTCTTCAAGTTGTTTTTCTCTCAGTTTTCTCTCTTTTTCAGTTTCTTCTCTCTGTTCTTCCATTCTTCTTTTCATTTCTTCCTCATGTTTTCTTTGCAGCTCCTCCCTCTCTCTCTTCATCTCTTCTTCCTTCTCTTTCAGGATCCTCTCCATTTCTTTCTGTATTGCTGCTTCGGCCTCTTGCAGCATCTCATTAGTGTAGCAGCTGCCTCCATTTTCCTTCACCATGGTGTCAATCTTTGTTATCAGCTCACTGACTTGTTTGTGGTTTTGTTTATCATAGTTATTAAACACATGGTATCTTCCTCCACAGTCAGTGATCAGCTTTTTGAAACAATCATCACAGTATTTTTCAATGTATTCTTCAACAGATATCTCATCATGTTCCAGTTTATCTCCTCCAGTTAAAAGAATGATGGTGAACTTTTCAGAATTCTTCCCAAAACCTTCTTTGATGAGTTTCAGTGTTTCCTTCTCCTCTGGTGTAAATCTGCCGATTGGTAACACCAACAGGAAGACATGTGGTCCTGGAGCCAGAAGACTGATGCATTTCACCATCTCCTCATTAACCTCTTCATGAGACAAAGTTGTGTCAAACAGACCAGGAGTGTCGACCACAACGACTGGACGACCGTCCACT
The DNA here is from genome assembly GCA_946959425.1 of Argyrosomus regius. Lineage (NCBI taxonomy): Eukaryota > Metazoa > Chordata > Actinopteri > Sciaenidae > Argyrosomus > Argyrosomus regius. Next base: position 69,015 of record CAMPSB010000135.1, read on the forward strand.
TCACTCTGTGCTTTCTGACAAAGTTTGGTGACTGATGTTTGACTTGATTCAGCTTTAAACTCTTTTCTTCCTAGAATGGTGTTTCCTGAAGAGCTCTTTCCACTGCCAGTCTTCCCGAGCAGCACAATCCTGAGACACTCTGATCTCTGTTCATCATCACCTGTGAAATATAAAGACCAGGAGTTACTTTAAATATTCACAGCTGCTACAGTCGAGAGACTGTAATGTCTGACATGGTTTAAAAACATTTAAATTCAAAGTACTTACAAGTGATCTTCTTTTTCTTCATCAGCCTCTCCAGTTCAGCTTGTTGCATGTTGATATGTTTCTCTTGTTGTATGACTTTATCCATCTGTGCATGTGTAAATGTTTCAGTTGTGTAGCAGGATGGTTTATTCTGAGTTTGACTGTTTTTTTCCACCATGTCCAACAGCTCTGGGATCTGCTGCTTGTCCTTGATGTTCAGAACAACATATCTTCCTCCACAGCTCTGACGGAGCTCCTGGATGTCCTTGTTTTCTTGTACAAAGTTAACAACAGCTGGAGCTGTAGGATCTGACTCCACAGTGAACAGAATCATGGTGAAGTCATCGACTCGAGAGCTGAATGTGTTCTGGATGGTCTCTAACTCTCTCTTGTCTTCATCAGTGAGGGGACCCACAGGTAGGACCAGGATGAAGGCATGGACCCCCCTCAGGATCACAGAGGGAGATACACCTGAGTGATTCCTCCATCACTGCCTCCTGAGGTTTTCCATACAAGGCAGGCAGCTCCACCAGGGAAACCCGACGTCCACACACCTCTCCCTGATGTTTAACACACTCTGATGAGTTGGAGACTGAAGGAAACTCTGTCTGACCTAAAATGGCCTTGGCTGCTGAAGTCTTCCCTGCTCCTCTCCTCCCACACAGAACCAGGTTTAAAGCTGGTTTCATGTGTTCAGACTTTGGTCTTGTGGTGTCTTCAGTGAAGGTGAGGAAGGTTCCTTTGTTTTCATGAACAATGTTCTCAATCTTCTGCATTAATGATCTGTGGTCATCTTCAGACATGCTGTAGTGTCTTCCTCCACAGTCTTTAAGGAGCTGATTCACAGTGAAACTTGTTTTGTTCTCCTCGTGTGTCATGATGACCATTGAGTGTTTTAAAGCATCTTGACCAAACAAACTCAGGATGAACTTCAGTGTTTGTCTGTTCTCTTCAGTGAAATCAGAAGGTTTCACTAACAGCAGAAGAACATTTGGACCAGGAAGACAAAGACTGATGCACCTCTTCATCTCTTCTCTAAATGTTTCCTCAGACAGACTGAAGATGTTTGGAGTTTTCACTACAGTTAATGGTTTTCCTCTCCACTCTCCACAGGCAGCCACACAATGTCTGGTTGGAGAAGTTCTTTGGTAATGAGAAGTCTGTTCCTTGATGATGAAGTCATGAAGTTTTGTCTGTTTGTCTTCACTTTTTCCCAGCAGCACAATCCTGAATCCAGATGCTGTGATACAACAGAGAAAAAGATTAAATGACATCACCTGAAATCTCTGCAGTCATCTCCAGACTTCATGGTGTCAACATGTTGTTAAAATGATATGTGTCATTATATTATTCACAGTTTACTCAATTATGTACACATATACCTGTTTTACATCAGAAATTACATTTCAGAAAAGATGCAGTCAGAAATCAAAATGATAGCATGGTAGCTTAAAACAAGTTGTATGTTTAATTTTTAATAAAGATTTTAATTTGCTGATGCAAAGTAAATGTAACAGATAGAAGGTACTAAAATCCGGAATGATTGAAGGTGAAATTGATGATCAGTGTTGTGTTTGAACAAAGTCAGAATAGTTTCTGCACTTACCAGCAGCTTCAACAGCATCTATGATAGAAGTCTGTGTTTCCTGTTGTTTTGGTCTTTGATGATCTGATTCCGTTCACATCTAATCTTTAACTAAAACTGAATTCATTTTTATCTGATCAAAATCAGATAAAAATGACCTAATGACACCTAATTTCATAAACCTGTTGATATTTTTAATCATTCAAATTTGGCGGGGTGGTTAATAATACTTTCTTCTTTAGTCTGACAAACTCAGAACAAATTTATTCTGACTTTACACAGACTTTACTGATTAAAGTAGTTTAATGTTTAATGAGTGAATGCTGTCAAAATGTTCTGAACTCCAAACCGTTCCACCTGCTAGCTGTTAATGTTATTTGTAATTATTAAGTTAGCAACTGGACTTAAATGTTAATGTGTCAGCTGTTATCATCATGAATTCACCAATGAGCTTACAAAGACATGACAGTTTGTACGCACCACATACAAACACTGTAATTCTAGATGTGAATATAGAGAAGAATAACTCTGACTCAGGTTTGGTAAACTCACTTGTAGGTGGCAGCCATTCGTAGCTGTTGCTCCTCTTCAGTGGATTCAGATCATCTGTCACTGTAAAGATAAAGAACACTGATTCATTCACATCTAAACTTTAGTGCTGTTGGTAATTCTTCATAATTTTGCAGTGTTCATTTTCTGCATATTTTCTGCCTGATATAAAGTTTTAGATTTCACTGTAATTATCCAGATTAAATACACAGTCTGCCACAGCAGTAGACGTAGACATTAGCTAGTGTTACACTGTTTACACTGTAGGGAAGTGGAGAGAGAGAGAAGACACTCAGGAGCAGAAATAAATGAAATCAATTATTTTCATGGAAAGTTCATCCCATAATATTTACATACTGTCCACAGGCTGATAGGTAAAGAACATGTTTTTAATTTATATCACAACCTGTTAACAAATACATGAAATTATGACGTTAAATGTTTCATACTCTTAAATATGGCACCTTTAATAATGAACTTTACTTCACCTAATATATTTCTCTCATCATTTAATGTCCATCTGTTTATTTTATTAATCATATACATCTTATTAATCCTTCATTCATTCAGTTCTTAGACATTTAGATATAAATAAATGTCCTCATTTATTAGTGAGAAGTTGTCTGTGTGTTTTCTTTCTCAGGACACTGATTCATTGAATGATTCATTTGTTTTAGTCTGTTTGTTTTCTCTTGGTGAGGCCACAAACTTTATGAGTGCAAAGATTTCATTTAAAGGATTTATTTCTCTACATTTGATAAAAAGAAAAAACATCAACGTTCAAGATACTGAAGGAAAGTAATGACTCAATCAAGTAAACACTGAATATTGATAAATATTATCTGAAGAATAACTCCATCAGTAATCCATCACACTGAGTGTTTCTATAGTAACAGTGGTTCTAATAATGAACCCAAACATTTTCAGTTTCAGACTTTTAGTTCAGGAATAAATAATAATGAGAATAATGAACTCTTACTGGACGCCATGATGTCACTCTGCTGGAAACTTCAGAGACTCATTGAGCTGAAAACAACTGCTGGGTTTGAGAAGCTGAAGAGAGGAGAGACAATGTTCAACTGTCATGTCTGTTCATCACACACACACACACACACACACACACACACCTGGTAAACATGACTTAAAAACCACACAAGCTCCTTCAGAATGCCTCCAGCATTCATTTAGAAGTTTCACTTTAGGGGACCTGTTTTTTGTCCCCATAACCATACCACCACCAGTGCACACGCACACACACACACACACACACACGATGGAGACAGAAACATTTGTTCCAGTCAGTAAATCATGAGTCAGTAAATCTTCATTTCAGAGAGATTTAAAAACATATCAGGAACTCTCTGTTCACATTAAAACACACTAAATCCTCCGTTTACTCAGACTGTCGGTGGCTGTCGTCTATTTCCGCTTCACACACACAAAGTCCGTTAACTTGGCGGGTCAGAACCGACTTCACTGTTCTAAGGTGTAATCTGTGTTCACATGTTACACGTTCTAACAGTAAAGTGTTGATACAGTAAAGCTTCACTGTTCACACTGTTTCCAGATCAGTTAGTGAAGTTACTGTGATAATAACAAACTGTTTGATCTGATCTGAACAGTCGACTGACGGGAGGATGATCGATGATTGAACTGATGATTTCATGTTCATTCATTATTCATCAAATCAATCTGTCAGAAATTATATTGATCCATCAACAACATCGATATATTCATTTAATTTAATCACTTTGTTATTTTTCTTTCTCTAGTTTTGCTCGAGTTCACTCACCTTCTGAATTTCTTGATGCTGCAGTCAGAAGTGAAACTTTAAAATAAAGAGGAAGAAGTCACGTGTCTGGCACAGTGTCTGAAAGTGTGTGTGTGTGTGTGTGTGTGTGTGTGTGTGTGTGTGTGTGTGTGTGTGTGTGTGTGTGTGTGTGTGTGTTTAAATGGTGACTCTAAACACTCTGATGTGTTTATCAGGCTGCATGTTTTCTATGTCACATATACTGTGATATTTGTATGTTCCAACATGAGTTCAAATGTTTCTGTCTCTAACTCTGTCTGAGTCTTCCTCTTCACAAAGATGATTTGAAATAAGCAAACAGAGCTGTTGTAGTTTTCCTTCACTAACTTTCTGTGTGTTTAAACGGATTCACTCATCTTTACAGCTGACACTTTAAAGCAAACAACAAGTCCAAACTTACACTTCACATCACAAGAAGAATAAAAACAGATTTATAAACTCTCCTGTGTTAAATGTAGATCAGACATTGTTACATAATATTACATTTCATGTTAGACTCCTTCAGTGATGAAGAGAGTTCAATACAAACAGATTGAGAAGAAAAAATACCATCCAGGAAATTCAGTTTCAGTGACAGATCCATGAGTTTGAAGGATTATCAGACACTGACACGCTGCACAGTGATTTACAGTTGTATCAGACATGATACAATACTCTAAATAAAGCCACATGTACGATGCTTGGTGAAAAAAATGAGGCTTAAGTTAAGTTTCTATTTGTAGTTGTGTTTACATTTTTACCTGTACTGGACCGTGGGGATCTTTTGTACATGCGTGCCCCTGCTCAGGCATTGCATATGATTGATACAGCTTACTATGCATCCCTCAGATTCATCACTAACTGTGAAGCTCTGAGTCATCACTGTGAGCTTTAATTTTTCCATGTTTTAACCCTGATTGTTTTCTGTCTCTGTTTTTTGCAGCTGCTTTTCAAGTTCTATGTTTTAAACTTCCCTGTTTTTATGTACTTGTACTTCCTGCACTGAATGATGTTTGTTATGCATTACATAATGACAATCAAGATATTCTATTCTATTAATTAGCATTGGTTTTATATTAAACACATACTCTATCCAAAAGTTAGTTTTCACTTTTTAGTTGAAAATTGTCTCAGGCTGTCGGCTCTGCAGTGGTTAATTTAAAGTTCAAGAAGAAACCACAATAAATATAGTTCAACTCATGTATAAATTAAAAAATGAACAGCTTATAAGACTTATGACTAATTTAACGTGTAGTGAGTACCTGTGAAGATGTGTGCATTTATTTTAATGTAACATTCACAGAAACTCTTGATTCGTGCAGTCAAGACACGTTTTAAACCACACAGAGGCGTCACATCCTCTGTGTCTGTATCTGAACTTCTGACCTCTTTATTTATCAAGATCTTGGTTACAGTCCTGTCTCTGTTTGTGTGTCTATGTGAGAGTATGTGCAGACATGTCACTGTCAAACTTCCCTAAAAAGATTTAACATTAACCACATTTCCTCTGGCATCTATTCAACTGACAAAAAACTAATGTCAAAGTAATAAAAGTGGATGACAGTTAGCTGTGCATGTGAAGACAACAAACAGGCCTGAATGGTAAAGAAGAAGCTGTAATACAGCAATAATCATTCATTTAACTGTGCAGCATTTAGACTGAAAAGATGTGTATTTTAACATAACATCAGTCCTGCTTTCATTTTCAGTGTGTCTCTGTCACAGTGAAAGAACAAGAACTCTTGGTATACGTGCAGTCGAGACACGTTTTCAACCACAAAGAGGCCTGTGAGCGGAGAGATGACAACATCAAGGTCACGTCCTCTGTTTCTGGAAACCTCCGCCATGGAGGAAGTTACACTGTGCCATTCACTAGTGTTAGGCCAACAAAACTAAAGAATTCAGTTTCAGGAGGAAAACAACAACCAGTTCAACGTGTTGACTTGACCTCCAGATTCCCCAGATCCAATCCAATCGATCATCTGTGGGATGTGCTGGACAAACAAGTACAATCCATAGAGGTGTCCCCTCACAACAGGACTTAAACAATCTGCTGCTAACGTCTGCCAGATATCACAGCACACCTTCACAGGTCTGTGGAGTCCAGGCCTCGATGGGTCAGGATGCAAAAAGACCTTTACACAGTATGAGGCAGGTGGTCATAATGTTAATGTTAATGTAACGGCTGATCAGTGTAACAAAATGCTTCATCATCATTCATCTAAGTTCATTCTTTGTAAATGTAACTTGAGTTATATATTAAAATACACCCATAGTGTAAGAGTTATAAATGACTCAAAGACATAAAAATTTAGATATAAACTATTTGTATATGAAAAAAGCAGTAAAAGTCCATTTAAGACAGTACACTCAAAATATTTTTAGGCCAAAATGCCGGACTGATGCATTTCAATTACACAGAAAATTTCCATCCATTTCAATTACATAGTTTTAATTTAAATAAACTAACAAACTTAATGTGAAGTAAGTAATAAGATGTATGTAATAGTGCTAATAAACTCAAAATGACTGCATTCATTTTCACTGTTGGGTTTGGACAAACAAATTGTCTTTATTAATATTGAATGCATAAACCTGGTTACTGCTACACTACTGTGGAGTGGAAGCACATGAGTTTATTAGTACGATTACATAAATCTTATTACTTGTTTCACATTACGTTTATTAGTTTATTAATATTATACATTTTAAAATTAGAAAATTAGAAATTTTCTATGTAATGCATAAGTCCTGAATTTTGGCCTTTTTTTTCTGAGTGTACTTCCTGTGTTCCCACAGACATTAAGTAAAGGTCGTAACAACAACAGATAATCTGCATATTCATGAAACTTACAGAGTTATGGCTTCATTTTAGGTTGAATATGAGTTTCAGAGTAAGATCTGCCTCCAGCAGCAAATATCATATTATACCGTGAATCTAGAAAAACAGCTGTAAGATCTTCACCGAGCACAAACATTTGTTCTCTTCCAGAAATGAAACTGATCGACAAAAGTTTAGATCATTTTATTTTCCCAGTAACAGATAGTATATTCAATACAAAGAGAGAATTACAATTGAAAAATTAAAAGACTGGATCATTGAACAGATTGGTTCTGTTCAGTGCTTACATTTGGTTATACTACATTTCAATTCAATAATTGTGACTCTATACATTTTTGGTCACATGTGCCTCTTAACTTTTTATTATCTGAACTGGCTGACATCAGTTATTCACCAAAGTTTACCCATTGGTCCGACACCAGCCCCTGACACGACTAGGACCCAGGAGAGCAAACCTGAGCCTCAAAAAGCCCAGACGAGAGTCAAGAGGCGATGGTTTATAATCCCTCTGCTCAAGCTCAAACATGCAACACAACACACCTTTCTGCCATCTTCTATCTACACTGAGCCAGTCTGAACCATAAAGTACAAAGGAAATACACACATTAATGTTCAAGTTTACAAATGATAATTATGATAATGGATGAGCTAAATAAGTGATTAAATGATCTAGATTAAATGATAATAATAAATGAATAAAAATATACAGAAAGCATCAATAAATCTTTGAATAATGAAAAATAAAACATGAATAAGTGAAAGAAAAATGGAAACAATCTGAAAGAGTAAATGTTTGAACATTAAAATAAATCATCATAAACTGGAAACAAACTTTGATCTTCACCAAGATAACAATGTAATAGGAGTAAATAAAAACATGTATATATAGAATATATATTCAAAACTATCAAAGCATAAATGAATATATGTAAGTTGACCGTGTGTCTTTGTCTGACATTATTTTGTTGGTACATTACTCATAGAGGAATCTTTTTGGGTGATCAACAACAACTGTGTAAATGTCTGAGTCTAGAATAAACTTTGTTACAACTCGTTCTTTAGACCTGAGACTGAAACCAGCTCAACTTATAGTCTGATTTAAAAATGCAGCAGTTGTTCCTGAAGTCAGATCCTGAACTGAACTCAGAACGTGTAGTTCAGTGCTTCAACAAACTTAAAATAAATGATTTTGTCGTGATCTTGATTACAAAACAATGATTTCATCTACAGAAAAAATATTATTTATACAACCTAGAAAGGATTCTCCTCAGTCAGCTGGTCCTCAGACTCAGTGACTCACTGTAACACAATCTGATAGAAACACCAAAGAGCATCAGGACATCAAATGAACACAAAAAAACAAATGATACACAATAAAAAGAAAACTGGACCTGAACTATTGAACTGAAACACAGTCCAGCTCTAACTCAGCTGTTATTTGTCATTAAAGTAAATCAGTGAAACCTCGTCTGAGATCAGCTGTTTGATTTGTGCACCTCCAACATCAACATGACAAAAATTTAGAAAGTTTTGTATTCTAACTGAGGTAGTAGAGTTATCATCCCAGCAAACCCTATGGTGTAGACTGGCCCTTACTACGGGATGTAGGATTGTTCTCAGACACTGGAAGTCAAAAAATGTTACCCCATTTAATGAATGGTTGGGAGAAATGACCAAAATAGCCAGCTATGAACAATTGATTTTCAGGCTGAACAAAGAGAGGAGGTATTTATGAAAATATGGGGTCCATACATGAATCTCATACGAGATAGTTGATTGGAGAAGCTAGGTTGATGGATTTTCATGTAAACAATAAACCATGTCTGGATTGTGACAAAAGTCTGATATGTTGTGGGGTGGAGACTGTGAGAGTGGAGGAGCTGAGCGAGATTCTGGCAATGTAAACCATGTGCATGTAGACATATGTAATTATTCTTATGTTTGTATCAGTTTAGTTTAAGTGTTTCTTTGTGAGTAATATTCTTCTTCTGTGTTTTTTGGGGTTTTTTCTTTGGTTTTTTTCATGTCAGGAATTCTGTTGTTTTGTTCTTGTCATTGTTCAAGTTCATGTATGTTGGTCCTTTTGTTGCACTTTTGTTGAAAAGCAATAAAAAGTGAATTACAAAAAAAAAAAAAGAAAGTCTTGTATTCTGCACTCAGCTTCAGTTATCTGCTAACAAAGGCTGAAGCATTTAAATTGCATTAATTGGCATTTTAATTTAATTTTAGCAATTTAAAAAGGAAACATCTTAAACTGATCTGTTGTTGTGACGTTTACATGAAACTAATCTCATAAAATGGGACACCAGCTTGATGTGTCGACTTCATTCAGAAATTCTTCTATCAAGTCATTTATTTCTTTTTCATGTTTTTCTTGCAGCTTCTTCTTTTCCTCCTCATCTTTCTCTTTCTTCATTTCTTCTTCTTGTTTTTTCAGTAAATCATTCATTTTTTTCAGATTTTTTCTCTTTTTGGTCACACATTTCACTAAGTCACAAATTTCACCATGATGTTTTTTCTTCTGTTCTTCAAATTCCTTCTTCTGTTCTTCTTTGAATTCATTAAACTCTTCAGCTTTCTTTCTGGCTTCTTCTTCATGTGTCTTCTTCAGATTCTCCATTTCTTTCTGATACTTCTCCTTCATGTCTTTTCTCTCTTTTTCCTCTTCTTCTCTTCTGATTCTGTCCTCTTCTTTTCTTTTCTTTTCATAGTTTTCTCTTTCCTGTTTGTATTCTTCTTCAAGCTTTCTAAGTCTTCTTTGTTCTTCCTGTCGTCTCTTTTCATCTTCTTCATATCGTTCATCCCACCATTCTTTTTGTTTTTTCTCCCAGTTCTCTCGTTCTTTTCTCATCTCTTCTCTGCTCTCCTCCAGTTTTCTGTCAATAGTTTCTTTTGATTCTGACTCTGATTTTATTTTTTCTTCCAAATCTTCTTCTTTCTGTTTCCACTCCTGTCGTTGAATTTCTTCCTGTTGTTTTCTCTTCCTGTCTTCTTCTTCTCTCTTTTCCTGTTCTTTCTTTCTCTCCTCATGTTCTTTCTTGATGTTTTCTTTCATTTCTTCAAGTTGTTTTTCTCTCAGTTTTCTCTCTTTTTCAGTTTCTTCTCTCTGTTCTTCCATTCTTCTTTTCATTTCCTCCATTTCTTCCTCATGTTTTCTTTGCAGTTCCTCTCTCTCTCTCTTCATCTCTTCTTCCTTCTCTTTCAGGATCCTCTCCATTTCTTTCTGTATTGCTGCTTCGGCCTCTTGCAGCATCTCATTAGTGTAGCAGCTGCCTCCATTTTCCTTCACCATGGTGTCAATCTTTGTTATCAGCTCACTGACTTGTTTGTGGTTTTCTTTATCACGGTTATTAAACACATGGTATCTTCCTCCACAGTCAGAGATCAGCTTTTTGAAAGAATCATCACATTCTTTTTCAATGTATTCTTCAACAGATATCTCATCATGTTCCAGTTTATCTCCTCCAGTTAAAAGAATGATGGTGAACTTTTCAGAATTCTTCCCAAAGACCTTCTTGATGAGTTTCAGTGTTTCCTTCTCCTCTGGTGTAAGTCTGCCGATTTCTAACACCAACAGGAAGACATGTGGTCCTGGAGCCAGAAGACTGATGCATTTCACCATCTCCTCATGAACCTCTTCATGAGACAAAGTTGTGTCAAACAGACCAGGAGTGTCGACCACAACGCCTGGACGACCGTCCACTTCACTCTGTGCTTTCTGACAAAGTTTGGTGACTGATGTTTGACTTGATTTGGCTTTAAACTCTTTTCTTCCTAGAATGGTGTTTCCTGAAGAGCTCTTTCCACAGCCAGTCTTCCCGAGCAGCACAATCCTGAGACACTCTGATCTCTGTTCATCACCACCTGTGAAATATAAAGACCAGGAGTTACTTTAAATATTCACAGCTGCTACAGTCGAGAGACTGTAATGTCTGACATGGATTAAAAACATTTAAATTCAAAGTACTTACAAGAGGTCTTCTTTTTCTTCATCAGCCTCTCCAGTTCAGCTTGTTGCATGTTGATATGTTTCTCTTGTTGTATGACTTTATCCATCTGTGCATGTGTAAATGTTTCAGTTGTGTAGCAGGATGGTTTATTCTGAGTTTGACTGTTTTTTTCCACCATGTCCAACAGCTCTGGGATCTGCTGCTTGTCCTTGATGTTCAGAACAACATATCTTCCTCCACAGCTCTGACGGAGCTCCTGGATGTCCTTGTTTTCTTGTACAAAGTTAACAACAGCTGGAGCTGTAGGATCTGACTCCACAGTGAACAGAATCATGGTGAAGTCATCGACTCGAGAGCTGAATGTGTTCTGGATGGCTTTGAACTCTCCCTTGTCTTCATCAGTGAGGGGACCCACAGGTAGGACCAGGATGAAGGCATGGACCCCCTCAGGATCACAGAGGGAGATACACCTGAGTGATTCCTCCATCACTGCCTCCTGAGGTTCTTCATACAAGGCAGGCAGCTCCACCAGGGAAACCCAACGTCCACACACCTCTCCCTGATGTTTAACACACTCTGATGAGTTGGAGACTGAAGGAAACTCTGTCTGACCTAAAATGGCCTTGGCTGCTGAAGTCTTCCCTGCTCCTCTCCTCCCACACAGAACCAGGTTTAAAGCTGGTTTCATGTGTTCAGACTTTGGTCTTGTGGTGTCTTCAGTGAAGGTGAGGAAGGTTCCTTTGTTTTCATGAACAATGTTCTCAATCTTCTGCATTAATGATCTGTGGTCATCTTCAGACATGCTGTAGTGTCTTCCTCCACAGTCTTTAAGGAGCTGATCCACAGTGAAACTTGTTTTGTTCTCCTTGTGTGTCATGATGACCATTGAGTGTTTTAAAGCATCTTGACCAAACAAACTCAGGATGAACTTCAGTGTTTGTCTGTTCTCTTCAGTGAATTTAGAAGGTCTCACTAACAGCAGAAGAACATTTGGTCCAGGAAGACAAAGACTGATGCACCTCTTCATCTCTTCTCTTATTGCCTCCTCAGACAGACTGAAGATGTTTGGAGTTTTCACTACAGTTAATGGTTTTCCTCTCAACTCTCTAGATGTGGCCACACAATGTCTGGTTGAAGAAGTTCTTTGGTAATGAGAAGTCTGGTCCTTGATGATGAAGTTACCAAGTTTTGTCTGTTTGTCTTCACTTTTTCCCAGCAGCACAATCCTGAATCCAGATGCTGTGATACAACAGAGAAAAAGATTAAATGACATCAAGTTATATTTATATTATATAAGTCACAGTTTACCAAATTATTATTATTCCCCAGATGAACAACGCTCAACTCAGACACTGAAAAGAGAAAACACTGGATTATATTATGCTTCAGTGGTTGGAGATGATCTTTTAGAAGAAGGATAAAGATCACTGATTCGTTCACATTTAATCTTCTGATTCCAGAAAAACAAAATACTGTTGAGTATTTATTTTTTATTTTTCATTCATCGTCTGAATTAAATGAATCCCTAAACCCTAAAAACTGTAATTTCGGCCACCTGAGACAGGCTGCAGAAGTGAGTCAATCTCCATAAGCACCCATATTAAAATGCTTAAAGTCTGTGTAAATGGAATTCTGAGATTTCTTTTAAACACATTAAATATGTTGTAAAATAGTTTGATGACACGCTGAGGCCACCATGAGCAGAGAGCTAGAGATGAATTTTTATTTTCTGAACTCATCTGACACGTTTCAGTCGCTTCAAAATGGCTGCTTGACCACTCCCATGAGTGGGCGTGGCATACAAAGACATGACAGTTGTGTACCCACCACATACAAACACTGTAATTCTAGATGTGAATATAGAAAAGAATAACTCTGACTCAGGTTTAGTAAACTCACTTGTAGGTGGCAGCCATTCGTAGCTGTTGCTCCTCTTCAGTGGATTCAGATCATCTGTCTCTGTAAAGATAAAGAACACTGATTCATTCACATCTAAACTTTAGTGCTGTTGGTAATTCTTCATAATTTTGCAGTGTTCATTTTCTGCATATTTTCTGCCTGATATAAAGTTTTAGATTTCACTGTAATTATCCAGATTAAATACACAGTCTGCCACAGCAGTAGACGTAGACATTAGCTAGTGTTACACTGTTTACACTGTAGGGAAGTGGAGAGAGAGAGAAGACACTCAGGAGCAGAAATAAATGAAATCAATTATTTTCATGGAAAGTTCATCCCATAATATTTACATACTGTCCACAGGCTCATAGGTAAAGAACATGTTTTTAATTTATATCACAACCTGTTAACAAATACATGAAATTATGACGTTAAATGTTTCATACTCTTAAATATGGCACCTTTAATAATGAACTTTACTTCACCTAATATATTTCTCTCATCATTTAATGTCCATCTGTTTATTTTATTAATCATATACATCTTATTAATCCTTCATTCATTCAGTTCTTAGACATTTAGATATAAATAAATGTCCTCATTTATTAGTGAGAAGTTGTCTGTGTGTTTTCTTTCTCAGGACACTGATTCATTGAATGATTCATTTGTTTTAGTCTGTTTGTTTTCTCTTGGTGAGGCCACAAACTTTATGAGTGCAAAGATTTCATTTAAAGGATTTATTTCTCTACATTTGATAAAAAGAAAAAAACATCAACGTTCAAGATACTGAAGGAAAGTAATGACTCAATCAAGTAAACACTGAATATTGATAAATATTATCTGAAGAATAACTCCATCAGTAATCCATCACACTGAGTGTTTCTATAGTAACAGTGGTTCTAATAATGAACCCAAACATTTTCAGTTTCAGACTTTTAGTTCAGGAATAAATAATAATGAGAATAATGAACTCTTACTGGACGCCATGATGTCACTCTGCTGGAAACTTCAGAGACTCATTGAGCTGAAAACAACTGCTGGGTTTGAGAAGCTGAAGAGAGGAGAGACAATGTTCAACTGTCATGTCTGTTCATCACACACACACACACACACACACACACACACACACGCACGCACACACACACACACACACACACACACCCGGTAAACATGACTTATGCTAAAAACCACACAGGCTCCTTCAGAATGCCTCCAGCATTCATTTAGAAGTTTCACTTTAGGGGACCTGTTTTTTGTCCCCATAACCATACCACCACCAGTGCACACGCACACACACACACACACACACACACACTGAAATCTGGTGGCCAAAATAGGTACTGCAGTCAAAAGTCAAAATATTGGAGATGACGCTGCATTATTTTCAATTTGAGCTGCAGTACCACTTTTTAACCGCTGGATGTCACTGTTACAACTAAAGTTCCACGTTGTTCCTTTACTTTCATAGCAGGTGATTTAAATGTTGAATACAGTAAATATCTTCTATCATTACATCATTACTTTAATAAATATAAAACATTCATTTCTGTGATGTAGCCAAAACAAACACATTTGTTCTTTAAAGATAATAAAATAATAAAAATCAGATTTTATACACAAATATGTCGGATCAGCTCTTCTTCCTGTCATGATCTCTAAAATGTCTTCTTCATATTTCACTTGAGCTTTAATGTTGACAGAAACATTTGTTCCAGTCAGTAAATCATGAGTCAGTAAATCTTCATTTCAGAGAGATTTAAAAACATATCAGGAACTCTCTGTTCACATTAAAACACACTAAATCCTCCGTTTACTCAGACTGTCGGTGGCTGTCGTCTATTTCCGCTTCACACACACAAAGTCCGTTAACTTGGCGGGTCAGAACCGACTTCACTGTTCTAAGGTGTAATCTGTGTTCACATGTTACACGTTCTAACAGTAAAGTGTTGATACAGTAAAGCTTCACTGTTCACACTGTTTCCAGATCAGTTAGTGAAGTTACTGTGATAATAACAAACTGTTTGATCTGATCTGAACAGTCGACTGACGGGAGGATGATCGATGATTGAACTGATGATTTCATGTTCATTCATTATTCATCAAATCAATCTGTTAGAAATTATATTGATCCATCAACAACATCGATATATTCATTTAATTTAATCACTTTGTTATTTTTCTTTCTCTAGTTTTGCTCGAGTTCACTCACCTTCTGAATTTCTTGATGCGCCACAGACAAAACCGAAAGTTTAAAAGAAACGAGGAAGAAGTCACAACATGTCTGACACACACGTTTCCTTTTAGTGGAGGTGTGTGTGTGTGTGTGTGTGTGTGTGTGTGTGTGTGTGTGTGTGTGTGTGTGTGTGTTTAAATGGTGACTCTAAACACTCTGATGTGTTTATCAGGCTGCATGTTTTCTATGTCACATATACTGTGATATTTGTATGTTCCAACATGAGTTCAAATGTTTCTGTCTCTAACTCTGTCTGAGTCTTCCTCTTCACAAAGATGATTTGAAATAAGCAAACAGAGCTGTTGTAGTTTTCCTTCACTAACTTTCTGTGTGTTTAAACGGATTCACTCATCTTTACAGCTGACACTTTAAAGCAAACAACAAGTCCAAACTTACACTTCACATCACAAGAAGAATAAAAACAGATTTATAAACTCTCCTGTGTTAAATGTAGATCAGACATTGTTATATAATATTACATTTCATGTTAGACTCCTTCAGTGATGAAGAGAGTTCAATACAAACAGATTGAGAAGAAAAAATACCATCCAGGAAATTCAGTTTCAGTGACAGATCCATGAGTTTGAAGGATTATCAGACACTGACACGCTGCACAGTGATTTACAGTTGTATCAGACATGATACAATACTCTAAATAAAGCCACATGTACGATGCTTGGTGAAAAAAATGAGGCTTAAGTTAAGTTTCTATTTGTAGTTGTGTTTACATTTTTACCTGTACTGGACCGTGGGGATCTTTTGTACATGCGTGCCCCTGCTCAGGCATTGCATATGATTGATACAGCTTACTATGCATCCCTCAGATTCATCACTAACTGTGAAGCTCTGAGTCATCACTGTGAGCTTTAATTTTTCCATGTTTTAACCCTGATTGTTTTCTGTCTCTGTTTTTTGCAGCTGCTTTTCAAGTTCTATGTTTTAAACTTCCCTGTTTTTATGTACTTGTACTTCCTGCACTGAATGATGTTTGTTATGCATTACATAATGACAATCAAGATATTCTATTCTATTAATTAGCATTGGTTTTATATTAAACACATACTCTATCCAAAAGTTAGTTTTCACTTTTTAGTTGAAAATTGTCTCAGGCTGTCGGCTCTGCAGTGGTTAATTTAAAGTTCAAGAAGAAACCACAATAAATATAGTTCAACTCATGTATAAATTAAAAAATGAACAGCTTATAAGACTTATGACTAATTTAACGTGTAGTGAGTACCTGTGAAGATGTGTGCATTTATTTTAATGTAACATTCACAGAAACTCTTGATTCGTGCAGTCAAGACACGTTTTAAACCACACAGAGGCGTCACATCCTCTGTGTCTGTATCTGAACTTCTGACCTCTTTATTTATCAAGATCTTGGTTACAGTCCTGTCTCTGTTTGTGTCTCTATGTGAGAGTATGTGCAGACGTGTCACTGTCAAACTTCCCTAAAAAGATTTAACATTAACCACATTTCCTCTGGCATCTATTCAACTGACCAAAAACTAATGTCAAAGTAATAAAAGTGGATGACAGTTAGCTGTGCATGTGAAGACAACAAACAGGCCTGAATGGTAAAGAAGAAGCTGTAATACAGCAATAATCATTCATTTAACTGTGCAGCATTTAGACTGAAAAGATGTGTATTTTAACATAACATCAGTCCTGCTTTCATTTTCAGTGTGTCTCTGTCACAGTGAAAGAACAAGAACTCTTGGTATACGTGCAGTCGAGACACGTTTTCAACCACAAAGAGGCCTGTGAGCGGAGAGATGACAACATCAAGGTCACGTCCTCTGTTTCTGGAAACCTCCGCCATGGAGGAAGTTACACTGTGCCATTCACTAGTGTTAGGCCAACAAAACTAAAGAATTCAGTTTCAGGAGGAAAACAACAACCAGTTCAACGTGTTGACTTGACCTCCAGATTCCCCAGATCCAATCCAATCGATCATCTGTGGGATGTGCTGGACAAACAAGTACAATCCATAGAGGTGTCCCCTCACAACAGGACTTAAACAATCTGCTGCTAACGTCTGCCAGATATCACAGCACACCTTCACAGGTCTGTGGAGTCCAGGCCTCGATGGGTCAGGATGCAAAAAGACCTTTACACAGTATGAGGCAGGTGGTCATAATGTTAATGTTAATGTAACGGCTGATCAGTGTAACAAAATGCTTCATCATCATTCATCTAAGTTCATTCTTTGTAAATGTAACTTGAGTTATATATTAAAATACACCCATAGTGTAAGAGTTATAAATGACTCAAAGACATAAAAATTTAAATATAAACTATTTGTATATGAAAAAAGCAGTAAAAGTCCATTTAAGACAGTACACTCAAAATATTTTTAGGCCAAAATGCCGGACTGATGCATTTCAATTACACAGAAAATTTCCATCCATTTCAATTACATAGTTTTAATTTAAATAAACTAACAAACTTAATGTGAAGTAAGTAATAAGATGTATGTAATAGTGCTAATAAACTCAAAATGACTGCATTCATTTTCACTGTTGGGTTTGGACAAACAAATTGTCTTTATTAATATTGAATGCATAAACCTGGTTACTGCTACACTACTGTGGAGTGGAAGCACATGAGTTTATTAGTACGATTACATAAATCTTATTACTTGTTTCACATTACGTTTATTAGTTTATTAATATTATACATTTTAAAATTAGAAAATTAGAAATTTTCTATGTAATGCATAAGTCCTGAATTTTGGCCTTTTTTTTTTAAGTGTTCTTCTTGTGTTCCCACAGACATTAAGTAAAGGTCGTAACAACAACAGATAATCTGCATATTCATGAAACTTACAGAGTTATGGCTTCATTTTAGGTTGAATATGAGTTTCAGAGTAAGATCTGCCTCCAGCAGCAAATATCATATTATACCGTGAATCTAGAAAAACAGCTGTAAGATGTTCACCGAGCACAAACATTTGTTCTCTTCCAGAAATGAAACTGATCGACAAAAGTTTAGATCATTTTATTTTCCCAATAACAGATAGTATATTCAATACAAAGAGAGAATTACAATTGAGAAATTAAAAGACTGGATCATTGAACAGATTGGTTCTGTTCAGTGCTTACATTTGGTTATACTACATTTCAATTCAATAATTGTGACTCTATACATTTTTGGTCACATGTGCCTCTTAACTTTTTATTATCTGAACTGGCTGACATCAGTTATTCACCAAAGTTTACCCATTGGTCCGACACCAGCCCCTGACACGACTAGGACCCAGGAGAGCAAACCTGAGCCTCAAAAAGCCCAGACGAGAGTCAAGAGGCGATGGTTTATAATCCCTCTGCTCAAGCTCAAACATGCAACACAACACACCTTTCTGCCATCTTCTATCTACACTGAGCCAGTCTGAACCATAAAGTACAAAGGAAATACACACATTCATGTTCAAATTTACAAATGATAATTATGATAATGGATGAGCTAAATAAGTGATTAAATGATCGAGATTAAATGATAATAATAAATGAATAAAAATATACAGAAAGCATCAATAAATCTTTGAATAATGAAAAATAAAACATGAATAAGTGAAAGAAGAATGGAAACAATCTGAAAGAGTAAATGTTTGAACATTAAAATAAATCATCATAAACTGGAAACAAACTTTGATCTTCAAGATAACAATGTAATAGGAGTAAATAAAAACATGTATATATAGAATATATATTTAAAACTATCAAAGCATAAATGAATATATGTAAGTTGACCTTGTGTCTTTGTCTGACATTATTTTGTTGGTACATTACTCATAGAGGAATCTTTTTGGGTGATCAACAACAACTGTGTAAATGTCTGAGTCTAGAATAAACTTTGTTACAACTCGTTCTTTAGACCTGAGACTGAAACCAGCTCAATTTATAGTCTGATTTAAAAATGCAGCAGTTGTTCCTGAAGTCAGATCCTGAACTGAACTCAGAACGTGTAGTTCAGTGCTTCAACAAACTCAGAAAATAAATGATTTTGTCGTGATCTTGATTCAAAACAATGATTTCATCTACAGAAAAAATATTATTTATACAACCTAGAAAGGATTCTCCTCAGTCAGCTGGTCCTCAGACTCAGTGACTCACTGTAACACAATCTGATAGAAACACCAAAGAGCATCAGGACATCAAATGAACACAAAAAAACAAATGATACACAATAAAAAGAAAACTGGACCTGAACTATTGAACTGAAACACAGTCCAGCTCTAACTCAGCTGTTATTTGTCATTAAAGTAAATCAGTGAAACCTCGTCTGAGATCAGCTGTTTGATTTGTGCACCTCCAACATCAACATGATAAAAATGTAGAAAGTTTTGTATTCTGCACTTCAGCTTCAGTTACCTGCTAACAAAGCCTAAAGCATGAGTACTGTTGCTATGGTTACCAGTGGTTTAACATTATATAAGCTGCTGATTAAGAGACCTGAAGTATTTTCTGTGTCCATGATTCATTACATTGTAGTCCACTGTAAAATATTACTATGAAATCTTTCCATCAACAAAGTTTCACTTCCTGAAACCAAATTTAAAAAGGAAACATCTTAAACTGATCTGTTGTTGTGACGTTTACATGAAACTAATCTCATAAAATGGAACAGGGCCATGATGTGTCGACTTCATTCAGAAGTTCTTCTATCAAGTCATTTATTTCTTTTTCATGTTTTTCTTGCAGCTTCTTCTTTTCCTCCTCATCTTTCTCTTTCTTCATTTCTTCTTCTTGTTTTTTCAGTAAGTCATTGATTAGTTTCAGATTTTGTTTCTTTTTGGTCACACATTTCACTAAGTTACAAATTTCACCATGATGTTTCTTCTTCTGTTCTTCTTTGAATTCATTAAACTCTTCAGCTTTCTTTCTGGCTTCTTCTTCATGTGTCTTCTTCAGATTCTCCATTTCTCTCTGATACTTCTCCTTCATGTCTTTTCTCTCTTTTTCCTCTTCTTCTCTTCTGATTCTGTCCTCTTCTTTTCTTTTCTTTTCATAGTTTTCTCTTTCCTGTTTGTATTCTTCTTCAAGCTTTCTAAGTCTTCTTTGTTCTTCCTGTCGTCTCTTTTCATCTTCTTCATATCGTTCATTCCACCATTTATTCTTTTTTTTCTCCCAGTTCTCTCGTTCTTTTCTCATCTCTTTTCTGCTCTCCTCCAGTTTTCTGTCAATAGTTTCTTTTGATTCTGACTCTGATTTTATTTTTTCTTCCAAATCTTTTTCTTTCTGTTTCCACTCCTGTCGTTGAATTTCTTCCTGTTGTTTTCTCTTCCTGTTCTCTTCTTCTTCTCTCTTTTCCTGTTCTTTCTTTCTCTCCTCATGTTCTTTCTTGATGTTTTCTTTCATTTCTTCAAGTTGTTTTTCTCTCAGTTTTCTCTCTTTTTCAGTTTCTTCTCTCTGTTCTTCCATTCTTCTTTTCATTTCTTCCATTTCTTCCTCATGTTTTCTTTGCAGTTCCTCTCTCTCTCTCTTCATCTCTTCTTCCTTCTCTTTCAGGATCCTCTCCATTTCTTTCTGTATTGCTGCTTCGGCCTCTTGCAGCATCTCATTAGTGTAGCAGCTGCCTCCATTTTCCTTCACCATGGTGTCAATCTTTGTTATCAGCTCACTGACTTGTTTGTGGTTTTGTTCATCATAGTTATTAAACACATGGTATCTTCCTCCACAGTCAGTGATCAGCTTTTTGAAAGAAGCATCACATTCTTTTTCAATGTATTCTTCAACAGATATCTCATCATGTTCCAGTTTATCTCCTCCAGTTAAAAGAATGATGGTGAACTTTTCAGAATTCTTCCCAAAACCTTCTTTGATGAGTTTCAGTGTTTCCTTCTCCTCTGGTGTAAATCTGCCGATTGGTAACACCAACAGGAAGACATGTGGTCCTGGAGCCAGAAGACTGATGCATTTCACCATCTCCTCATGAACCTCTTCATGAGACAAAGTTGTGTCAAACAGACCAGGAGTGTCGACCACAACGACTGGACAACCGTCCACTTCACTCTGTGCTTTCTGACAAAGTTTGGTGACTGATGTTTGACTTGATTCAGCTTTAAACTCTTTTCTTCCTAGAATGGTGTTTCCTGAAGAGCTCTTTCCACTGCCAGTCTTCCCGAGCAGCACAATCCTGAGACACTCTGATCTCTGTTCATCATCACCTGTGAAATATAAAGACCAGGAGTTACTTTAAATATTCACAGCTGCTACAGTCGAGAGACTGTAATGTCTGACATGGTTAAAAAACATTTAAATTCAAAGTACTTACAAGTGATCTTGTTTTTCTTCATCAGCCTCTCCAGTTCAGCTTGTTGCATGTTGATATGTTTCTCTTGTTGTATGACTTTATTCATCTGTGCATGTGTAAATGTTTCAGTTGTGTAGCAGGATGGTTTATTCTGAGTTTGACTGTTTTTTTCCACCATGTCCAACAGCTCTGGGATCTGCTGCTTGTCCTTGATGTTCAGAACAACATATCTTCCTCCACAGCTCTGACGGAGCTCCTGGATGTCCTTGTTTTCTTGTACAAAGTTAACAACAGCTGGAGCTGTAGGATCTGACTCCACAGTGAACAGAATCATGGTGAAGTCATCGACTCGAGAGCTGAATGTGTTCTGGATGGTCTCTAACTCTCTCTTGTCTTCATCAGTGAGGGGACCCACAGGTAGGACCAGGATGAAGGCATGGACCCCCTCAGGATCACAGAGGGAGATACACCTGAGTGATTCCTCCATCACTGCCTCCTGAGGTTTTCCATACAAGGCAGGCAGCTCCACCAGGGAAACCCGACGTCCACACACCTCTCCCTGATGTTTAACACACTCTGATGAGTTGGAGACTGAAGGAAACTCTGTCTGACCTAAAATGGCCTTGGCTGCTGAAGTCTTCCCTGCTCCTCTCCTCCCACACAGAACCAGGTTTAAAGCTGGTTTCATGTGTTCAGACTTTGGTCTTGTGGTGTCTTCAGTGAAGGTGAGGAAGGTTCCTTTGTTTTCATGAACAATGTTCTCAATCTTCTGCATTAATGATCTGTGGTCATCTTCAGACATGCTGTAGTGTCTTCCTCCACAGTCTTTAAGGAGCTGATTCACAGTGAAACTTGTTTTGTTCTCCTCGTGTGTCATGATGACCATTGAGTGTTTTAAAGCATCTTGACCAAACAAACTCAGGATGAACTTCAGTGTTTGTCTGTTCTCTTCAGTGAAATCAGAAGGTTTCACTAACAGCAGAAGAACATTTGGACCAGGAAGACAAAGACTGATGCACCTCTTCATCTCTTCTCTAAATGTTTCCTCAGACAGACTGAAGATGTTTGGAGTTTTCACTACAGTTAATGGTTTTCCTCTCCACTCTCCACAGGCAGCCACACAATGTCTGGTTGGAGAAGTTCTTTGGTAATGAGAAGTCTGTTCCTTGATGATGAAGTCATGAAGTTTTGTCTGTTTGTCTTCACTTTTTCCCAGCAGCACAATCCTGAATCCAGATGCTGTGATACAACAGAGAAAAAGATTAAATGACATCACCTGAAATCTCTGCAGTCATCTCCAGACTTCATGGTGTCAACATGTTGTTAAAATGATATGTGTCATTATATTATTCACAGTTTACTCAATTATGTACACATATACCTGTTTTACATCAGAAATTACATTTCAGAAAAGATGCAGTCAGAAATCAAAATGATAGCATGGTAGCTTAAAACAAGTTGTATGTTTAATTTTTAATAAAGATTTTAATTTGCTGATGCAAAGTAAATGTAACAGATAGAAGGTACTAAAATCCGGAATGATTGAAGGTGAAATTGATGATCAGTGTTGTGTTTGAACAAAGTCAGAATAGTTTCTGCACTTACCAGCAGCTTCAACAGCATCTATGATAGAAGTCTGTGTTTCCTGTTGTTTTGGTCTTTGATGATCTGATTCCGTTCACATCTAATCTTTAACTAAAACTGAATTCATTTTTATCTGATCAAAATCAGATAAAAATGACCTAATGACACCTAATTTCATAAACCTGTTGATATTTTTAATCATTCAAATTTGGCGGGGTGGTTAATAATACTTTCTTCTTTAGTCTGACAAACTCAGAACAAATTTATTCTGACTTTACACAGACTTTACTGATTAAAGTAGTTTAATGTTTAATGAGTGAATGCTGTCAAAATGTTCTGAACTCCAAACCGTTCCACCTGCTAGCTGTTAATGTTATTTGTAATTATTAAGTTAGCAACTGGACTTAAATGTTAATGTGTCAGCTGTTATCATCATGAATTCACCAATGAGCTTACAAAGACATGACAGTTTGTACGCACCACATACAAACACTGTAATTCTAGATGTGAATATAGAGAAGAATAACTCTGACTCAGGTTTGGTAAACTCACTTTTAGGTGGCAGCCATTCGTAGCTGTTGCTCCTCTTCAGTGGATTCAGATCATCTGTCTCTGTAAAGGTAAAGAACACTGATTCATTCACATCTAAACTTTAGTGCTGTTGGTAATTCTTCATAATTTTGCAGTGTTCATTTTCTGCATATTTTCTGCCTGATATAAAGTTTTAGATTTCACTGTAATTATCCAGATTAAATACACAGTCTGCCACAGCAGTAGACGTAGACATTAGCTAGTGTTACACTGTTTACACTGTAGGGAAGTGGAGAGAGAGAGAAGACACTCAGGAGCAGAAATAAATGAAATCAATTATTTTCATGGAAAGTTCATCCCATAATATTTACATACTGTCCACAGGCTGATAGGTAAAGAACATGTTTTTAATTTATATCACAACCTGTTAACAAATACATGAAATTATGACGTTAAATGTTTCATACTCTTAAATATGGCACCTTTAATAATGAACTTTACTTCACCTAATATATTTCTCTCATCATTTAATGTCCATCTGTTTATTTTATTAATCATATACATCTTATTAATCCTTCATTCATTCAGTTCTTAGACATTTAGATATAAATAAATGTCCTCATTTATTAGTGAGAAGTTGTCTGTGTGTTTTCTTTCTCAGGACACTGATTCATTGAATGATTCATTTGTTTTAGTCTGTTTGTTTTCTCTTGGTGAGGCCACAAACTTTATGAGTGCAAAGATTTCATTTAAAGGATTTATTTCTCTACATTTGATAAAAAGAAAAAACATCAACGTTCAAGATACTGAAGGAAAGTAATGACTCAATCAAGTAAACACTGAATATTGATAAATATTATCTGAAGAATAACTCCATCAGTAATCCATCACACTGAGTGTTTCTATAGTAACAGTGGTTCTAATAATGAACCCAAACATTTTCAGTTTCAGACTTTTAGTTCAGGAATAAATAATAATGAGAATAAGAACTCTTACTGGACGCCATGATGTCACTCTGCTGGAAACTTCAGAGACTCATTGAGCTGAAAACAACTGCTGGGTTTGAGAAGCTGAAGAGAGGAGAGACAATGTTCAACTGTCATGTCTGTTCATCACACACACACACACACACACACACACACACACACACACACACCCGGTAAACATGACTTAAAAACCACACAAGCTCCTTCAGAATGCCTCCAGCATTCATTTAGAAGTTTCACTTTAGGGGACCTGTTTTTTGTCCCCATAACCATACCACCACCAGTGCACACGCACACACACACACACACACACACACGATGGAGACAGAAACATTTGTTCCAGTCAGTAAATCATGAGTCAGTAAATCTTCATTTCAGAGAGATTTAAAAACATATCAGGAACTCTCTGTTCACATTAAAACACACTAAATCCTCCGTTTACTCAGACTGTCGGTGGCTGTCGTCTATTTCCGCTTCACACACACAAAGTCCGTTAACTTGGCGGGTCAGAACCGACTTCACTGTTCTAAGGTGTAATCTGTGTTCACATGTTACACGTTCTAACAGTAAAGTGTTGATACAGTAAAGCTTCACTGTTCACACTGTTTCCAGATCAGTTAGTGAAGTTACTGTGATAATAACAAACTGTTTGATCTGATCTGAACAGTCGACTGACGGGAGGATGATCGATGATTGAACTGATGATTTCATGTTCATTCATTATTCATCAAATCAATCTGTCAGAAATTATATTGATCCATCAACAACATCGATATATTCATTTAATTTAATCACTTTGTTATTTTTCTTTCTCTAGTTTTGCTCGAGTTCACTCACCTTCTGAATTTCTTGATGCTGCAGTCAGAAGTGAAACTTTAAAATAAAGAGGAAGAAGTCACGTGTCTGGCACAGTGTCTGAAAGTGTGTGTGTGTGTGTGTGCGTGTGTGTGTGTGTGTGTGTGTGTGTGTGTGTGTGTGTGTGTGTGTTTAAATGGTGACTCTAAACACTCTGATGTGTTTATCAGGCTGCATGTTTTCTATGTCACATATACTGTGATATTTGTATGTTCCAACATGAGTTCAAATGTTTCTGTCTCTAACTCTGTCTGAGTCTTCCTCTTCACAAAGATGATTTGAAATAAGCAAACAGAGCTGTTGTAGTTTTCCTTCACTAACTTTCTGTGTGTTTAAACGGATTCACTCATCTTTACAGCTGACACTTTAAAGCAAACAACAAGTCCAAACTTACACTTCACATCACAAGAAGAATAAAAACAGATTTATAAACTCTCCTGTGTTAAATGTAGATCAGACATTGTTATATAATATTACATTTCATGTTAGACTCCTTCAGTGATGAAGAGAGTTCAATACAAACAGATTGAGAAGAAAAAATACCATCCAGGAAATTCAGTTTCAGTGACAGATCCATGAGTTTGAAGGATTATCAGACACTGACACGCTGCACAGTGATTTACAGTTGTATCAGACATGATACAATACTCTAAATAAAGCCACATGTACGATGCTTGGTGAAAAAAATGAGGCTTAAGTTAAGTTTCTATTTGTAGTTGTGTTTACATTTTTACCTGTACTGGACCGTGGGGATCTTTTGTACATGCGTGCCCCTGCTCAGGCATTGCATATGATTGATACAGCTTACTATGCATCCCTCAGATTCATCACTAACTGTGAAGCTCTGAGTCATCACTGTGAGCTTTAATTTTTCCATGTTTTAACCCTGATTGTTTTCTGTCTCTGTTTTTTGCAGCTGCTTTTCAAGTTCTATGTTTTAAACTTCCCTGTTTTTATGTACTTGTACTTCCTGCACTGAATGATGTTTGTTATGCATTACATAATGACAATCAAGATATTCTATTCTATTAATTAGCATTGGTTTTATATTAAACACATACTCTATCCAAAAGTTAGTTTTCACTTTTTAGTTGAAAATTGTCTCAGGCTGTCGGCTCTGCAGTGGTTAATTTAAAGTTCAAGAAGAAACCACAATAAATATAGTTCAACTCATGTATAAATTAAAAAATGAACAGCTTATAAGACTTATGACTAATTTAACGTGTAGTGAGTACCTGTGAAGATGTGTGCATTTATTTTAATGTAACATTCACAGAAACTCTTGATTCGTGCAGTCAAGACACGTTTTAAACCACACAGAGGCGTCACATCCTCTGTGTCTGTATCTGAACTTCTGACCTCTTTATTTATCAAGATCTTGGTTACAGTCCTGTCTGTGTTTGTGTCTCTATGTGAGAGTATGTGCAGACATGTCACTGTCAAACTTCCCTAAAAAGATTTAACATTAACCACATTTCCTCTGGCATCTATTCAACTGACAAAAAACTAATGTCAAAGTAATAAAAGTGGATGACAGTTAGCTGTGCATGTGAAGACAACAAACAGGCCTGAATGGTAAAGAAGAAGCTGTAATACAGCAATAATCATTCATTTAACTGTGCAGCATTTAGACTGAAAAGATGTGTATTTTAATATAACATCAGTTCTGCTTTCACTTTCAGTGTGTCTCTGTCACAGTGAAAGAACAAGAACTCTTGGTATACGTGCAGTCGAGACACGTTTTCAACCACAAAGAGGCCTGTGAGCGGAGAGATGACAACATCAAGGTCACGTCCTCAGTATGTTTCTGGAAACCTCCGCCCTGGAGGAAGTTACACTGTGCCATTCACTAGTGTTAGGCCAACAAAACTAAAGAATTCAGTTTCAGGAGGAAAACAACAACCAGTTCAACGTGTTGACTTGACCTCCAGATTCCCCAGATCCAATCCAATCGATCATCTGTGGGATGTGCTGGACAAACAAGTACAATCCATAGAGGTGTCCCCTCACAACAGGACTTAAACAATCTGCTGCTAACGTCTGCCAGATATCACAGCACACCTTCACAGGTCTGTGGAGTCCAGGCCTCGATGGGTCAGGACTGCAAAAAGACCTTTACACAGTATGAGGCAGGTGGTCATAATGTTAATGTTAATGTAACGGCTGATCAGTGTAACAAAATGCTCCATCATCATTCATCTAAGTTCATTCTTTGTAAATGTAACTTGAGTTATATATTAAAATACACCCATAGTGTAAGAGTTATAAATGACTCAAAGACATAAAAATTTAAATATAAACTATTTGTATATGAAAAAAGCAGTAAAAGTCCATTTAAGACAGTACACTCAAAATATTTTTAGGCCAAAATGCCGGACTGATGCATTTCAATTACACAGAAAATTTCCATCCATTTCAATTACATAGTTTTAATTTAAATAAACTAACAAACTTAATGTGAAGTAAGTAATAAGATGTATGTAATAGTGCTAATAAACTCAAAATGACTGCATTCATTTTCACTGTTGGGTTTGGACAAACAAATTGTCTTTATTAATATTGAATGCATAAACCTGGTTACTGCTACACTACTGTGGAGTGGAAGCACATGAGTTTATTAGTACGATTACATAAATCTTATTACTTGTTTCACATTACGTTTATTAGTTTATTAATATTATACATTTTAAAATTAGAAAATTAGAAATTTTCTATGTAATGCATAAGTCCTGAATTTTGGCCTTTTTTTTTTTAAGTGTTCTTCTTGTGTTCCCACAGACATTAAGTAAAGGTCGTAACAACAACAGATAATCTGCATATTCATGAAACTTACAGAGTTATGGCTTCATTTTAGGTTGAATATGAGTTTCAGAGTAAGATCTGCCTCCAGCAGCAAATATCATATTATACCGTGAATCTAGAAAAACAGCTGTAAGATCTTCACCGAGCACAAACATTTGTTCTCTTCCAGAAATGAAACTGATCGACAAAAGTTTAGATCATTTTATTTTCCCAGTAACAGATAGTATATTCAATACAAAGAGAGAATTACAATTGAAAAATTAAAAGACTGGATCATTGAACAGATTGGTTCTGTTCAGTGCTTACATTTGGTTATACTACATTTCAATTCAATAATTGTGACTCTATACATTTTTGGTCACATGTGCCTCTTAACTTTTTATTATCTGAACTGGCTGACATCAGTTATTCACCAAAGTTTACCCATTGGTCCGACACCAGCCCCTGACACGACTAG
This sequence comes from Argyrosomus regius, assembly GCA_946959425.1. Classification (NCBI taxonomy): domain Eukaryota; kingdom Metazoa; phylum Chordata; class Actinopteri; family Sciaenidae; genus Argyrosomus; species Argyrosomus regius. Next base: position 97,578 of record CAMPSB010000135.1, read on the forward strand.
GACCCAGGAGAGCAAACCTGAGCCTCAAAAAGCCCAGACGAGAGTCAAGAGGCGATGGTTTATAATCCCTCTGCTCAAGCTCAAACATGCAACACAACACACCTTTCTGCCATCTTCTATCTACACTGAGCCAGTCTGAACCATAAAGTACAAAGGAAATACACACATTCATGTTCAAGTTTACAAATGATAATTATGATAATGGATGAGCTAAATAAGTGATTAAATGATAATAATAAATGAATAAAAATATACAGGAAGCATCAATAAATCTTTGAATAATGAAAAATAAAACATGAATAAGTGAAAGAAAAATGGAAACAATCTGAAAGAGTAAATGTTTGAACATTAAAATAAATCATCATAAACTGGAAACAAACTTTGATCTTCACCAAGATAACAATGTAATAGGAGTAAATAAAAACATGTATATATAGAATATATATTCAAAACTATCAAAGCATAAATGAATATATGTAAGTTGACCGTGTGTCTTTGTCTGACATTATTTTGTTGGTACATTACTCATAGAGGAATCTTTTTGGGTGATCAACAATAACTGTGTAAATGTCTGAGTCTAGAATAAACTTTGTTACAACTCGTTCTTTAGATCTGAGACTGAAACCAGCTCAACTTATAGTCTGATTTAAAAATGCAGCAGTTGTTCCTGAAGTCAGATCCTGAACTGAACTCAGAACGTGTAGTTCAGTGCTTCAACAAACTTAAAATAAATGATTTTGTCGTGATCTTGATTACAAAACAATGATTTCGTCTACAGAAAAAATATTATTTATACAACCTAGAAAGGATTCTCCTCAGTCAGCTGGTCCTCAGACTCAGTGACTCACTGTAACACAATCTGATAGAAACACCAAAGAGCATCAGGACATCAAATGAACACAAAAAAAACAAATGATACACAATAAAAAGAAAACTGGACCTGAACTATTGAACTGAAACACAGTCCAGCTCTAACTCAGCTGTTATTTGTCATTAAAGTAAATCAGTGAAACCTCGTCTGAGATCAGCTGTTTGATTTGTGCACCTCCAACATCAACATGACAAAAATTTAGAAAGTTTTGTATTCTAACTGAGGTAGTAGAGTTATCATCCCAGCAAACCCTATGGTGTAGACTGGCCCTTACTACGGGATGTAGGATTGTTCTCAGACACTGGAAGTCAAAAAATGTTACCCCATTTAATGAATGGTTGGGAGAAATGACCAAAATAGCCAGCTATGAACAATTGATTTTCAGGCTGAACAAAGAGAGGAGGTATTTATGAAAATATGGGGTCCATACATGAATCTCATACGAGATAGTTGATTGGAGAAGCTAGGTTGATGGATTTTCATGTAAACAATAAACCATGTCTGGATTGTGACAAAAGTCTGATATGTTGTGGGGTGGAGACTGTGAGAGTGGAGGAGCTGAGCGAGATTCTGGCAATGTAAACCATGTGCATGTAGACATATGTAATTATTCTTATGTTTGTATCAGTTTAGTTTAAGTGTTTCTTTGTGAGTAATATTCTTCTTCTGTGTTTTTTGGGGTTTTTTTCTTTGGTTTTTTTCATGTCAGGAATTCTGTTGTTTTGTTCTTGTCATTGTTCAAGTTCATGTATGTTGGTCCTTTTGTTGCACTTTTGTTGAAAAGCAATAAAAAGTGAATTACAAAAAAAAAAAAAAGAAAGTCTTGTATTCTGCACTCAGCTTCAGTTATCTGCTAACAAAGGCTGAAGCATTTAAATTGCATTAATTGGCATTTTAATTTAATTTTAGCAATTTAAAAAGGAAACATCTTAAACTGATCTGTTGTTGTGACGTTTACATGAAACTAATCTCATAAAATGGGACACCAGCTTGATGTGTCGACTTCATTCAGAAATTCTTCTATCAAGTCATTTATTTCTTTTTCATGTTTTTCTTGCAGCTTCTTCTTTTCCTCCTCATCTTTCTCTTTCTTCATTTCTTCTTCTTGTTTTTTCAGTAAATCATTCATTTTTTTCAGATTTTTTTCTCTTTTTGGTCACACATTTCACTAAGTCACAAATTTCACCATGATGTTTTTTCTTCTGTTCTTCAAATTCCTTCTTCTGTTCCTCTTTGAACTCATTGAACTCTTCAGCTTTCTTTCTGGCTTCTTCTTCATGTGTCTTCTTCAGATTCTCCATTTCTTTCTGATACTTCTCCTTCATGTCTTTTCTCTCTTTTTCCTCTTCTTCTCTTCTGATTCTGTCCTCTTCTTTTCTTTTCTTTTCATAGTTTTCTCTTTCCTGTTTGTATTCTTCTTCAAGCTTTCTAAGTCTTCTTTGTTCTTCCTGTCGTCTCTTTTCATCTTCTTCATATCGTTCATCCCACCATTCTTTTTGTTTTTTCTCCCAGTTCTCTCGTTCTTTTCTCATCTCTTCTCTGCTCTCCTCCAGTTTTCTGTCAATAGTTTCTTTTGATTCTGACTCTGATTTTATTTTTTCTTCCAAATCTTCTTCTTTCTGTTTCCACTCCTGTCGTTGAATTTCTTCCTGTTGTTTTCTCTTCCTGTCTTCTTCTTCTCTCTTTTCCTGTTCTTTCTTTCTCTCCTCATGTTCTTTCTTGATGTTTTCTTTCATTTCTTCAAGTTGTTTTTCTCTCAGTTTTCTCTCTTTTTCAGTTTCTTCTCTCTGTTCTTCCATTCTTCTTTTCATTTCCTCCATTTCTTCCTCATGTTTTCTTTGCAGTTCCTCTCTCTCTCTCTTCATCTCTTCTTCCTTCTCTTTCAGGATCCTCTCCATTTCTTTCTGTATTGCTGCTTCGGCCTCTTGCAGCATCTCATTAGTGTAGCAGCTGCCTCCATTTTCCTTCACCATGGTGTCAATCTTTGTTATCAGCTCACTGACTTGTTTGTGGTTTTCTTTATCACGGTTATTAAACACATGGTATCTTCCTCCACAGTCAGAGATCAGCTTTTTGAAAGAATCATCACATTCTTTTTCAATGTATTCTTCAACAGATATCTCATCATGTTCCAGTTTATCTCCTCCAGTTAAAAGAATGATGGTGAACTTTTCAGAATTCTTCCCAAAGACCTTCTTGATGAGTTTCAGTGTTTCCTTCTCCTCTGGTGTAAATCTGCCGATCTGTAACACCAACAGGAAGACATGTGGTCCTGGAGCCAGAAGACTGATGCATTTCACCATCTCCTCATGAACCTCTTCATGAGACAAAGTTGTGTCAAACAGACCAGGAGTGTCGACCACAACGCCTGGACGACCGTCCACTTCACTCTGTGCTTTCTGACAAAGTTTGGTGACTGATGTTTGACTTGATTTGGCTTTAAACTCTTTTCTTCCTAGAATGGTGTTTCCTGAAGAGCTCTTTCCACTGCCAGTCTTCCCGAGCAGCACAATCCTGAGACACTCTGATCTCTGTTCATCACCACCTGTGAAATATAAAGACCAGGAGTTACTTTAAATATTCACAGCTGCTACAGTCGGAGACTGTAATGTCTGACATGGATTAAAAACATTTAAATTCAAAGTACTTACAAGAGGTCTTCTTTTTCTTCATCAGCCTCTCCAGTTCAGCTTGTTGCATGTTGATATGTTTCTCTTGTTGTATGACTTTATCCATCTGTGCATGTGTAAATGTTTCAGTTGTGTAGCAGGATGGTTTATTCTGAGTTTGACTGTTTTTTTCCACCATGTCCAACAGCTCTGGGATCTGCTGCTTGTCCTTGATGTTCAGAACAACATATCTTCCTCCACAGCTCTGACGGAGCTCCTGGATGTCCTTGTTTTCTTGTACAAAGTTAACAACAGCTGGAGCTGTAGGATCTGACTCCACAGTGAACAGAATCATGGTGAAGTCATCGACTCGAGAGCTGAATGTGTTCTGGATGGCTTTGAACTCTCCCTTGTCTTCATCAGTGAGGGGACCCACAGGTAGGACCAGGATGAAGGCATGGACCCCCTCAGGATCACAGAGGGAGATACACCTGAGTGATTCCTCCATCACTGCCTCCTGAGGTTCTTCATACAAGGCAGGCAGCTCCACCAGGGAAACCCAACGTCCACACACCTCTCCCTGATGTTTAACACACTCTGATGAGTTGGAGACTGAAGGAAACTCTGTCTGACCTAAAATGGCCTTGGCTGCTGAAGTCTTCCCTGCTCCTCTCCTCCCACACAGAACCAGGTTTAAAGCTGGTTTCATGTGTTCAGGCTTTGGTCTTGTGGTGTCTTCAGTGAAGGTGAGGAAGGTTCCTTTGTTTTCATGAACAATGTTCTCAATCTTCTGCATTAATGATCTGTGGTCATCTTCAGACATGCTGTAGTGTCTTCCTCCACAGTCTTTAAGGAGCTGATCCACAGTGAAACTTGTTTTGTTCTCCTTGTGTGTCATGATGACCATTGAGTGTTTTAAAGCATCTTGACCAAACAAACTCAGGATGAACTTCAGTGTTTGTCTGTTCTCTTCAGTGAATTTAGAAGGTCTCACTAACAGCAGAAGAACATTTGGTCCAGGAAGACAAAGACTGATGCACCTCTTCATCTCTTCTCTTATTGCCTCCTCAGACAGACTGAAGATGTCTGGAGTTTTCACTACAGTTAATGGTTTTCCTCTCCACTCTCTAGATGTGGCCACACAATGTCTGGTTGAAGAAGTTCTTTGGTAATGAGAAGTCTGGTCCTTGATGATGAAGTTACCAAGTTTTGTCTGTTTGTCTTCACTTTTTCCCAGCAGCACAATCCTGAATCCAGATGCTGTGATACAACAGAGAAAAAGATTAAATGACATCAAGTTATATTTATATTATATAAGTCACAGTTTACCAAATTATTATTATTCCCCAGATGAACAACGCTCAACTCAGACACTGAAAAGAGAAAACACTGGATTATATTATGCTTCAGTGGTTGGAGATGATCTTTTAGAAGAAGGATAAAGATCACTGATTCGTTCACATTTAATCTTCTGATTCCAGAAAAACAAAATACTGTTGAGTATTTATTTTTTATTTTTCATTCATCGTCTGAATTAAATGAATCCCTAAACCCTAAAAACTGTAATTTCGGCCACCTGAGACAGGCTGCAGAAGTGAGTCAATCTCCATAAGCACCCATATTAAAATGCTTAAAGTCTGTGTAAATGGAATTCTGAGATTTCTTTTAAACACATTAAATATGTTGTAAAATAGTTTGATGACACGCTGAGGCCACCATGAGCAGAGAGCTAGAGATGAATTTTTATTTTCTGAACTCATCTGACACGTTTCAGTCGCTTCAAAATGGCTGCTTGACCACTCCCATGAGTGGGCGTGGCATACAAAGACATGACAGTTGTGTACCCACCACATACAAACACTGTAATTCTAGATGTGAATATAGAAAAGAATAACTCTGACTCAGGTTTAGTAAACTCACTTGTAGGTGGCAGCCATTCGTAGCTGTTGCTCCTCTTCAGTGGATTCAGATCATCTGTCTCTGTAAAGATAAAGAACACTGATTCATTCACATCTTATCTTTGGTGCTGTTGGTAATTCTTCATAATTTTGCAGTGTTCATTTTCTGCATATTTTCTGCCTGATATAAAGTTTTAGATTTCACTGTAATTATCCAGATTAAATACACAGTCTGCCACAGCAGTAGACGTAGACATTAGCTAGTGTTACACTGTTTACACTGTAGGGAAGTGGAGAGAGAGAGAAGACACTCGGGAGCAGAAATAAATGAAATCAATTATTTTCATGGAAAGTTCATCCCATAATATTTACATACTGTCCACAGGCTTATAGGTAAAGAACATGTTTTTAATTTATATCACAACCTGTTAACAAATACATGAAATTATGACGTTAAATGTTTCATACTCTTAAATATGGCACCTTTAATAATGAACTTTACTTCACCTAATATATTTCTCTCATCATTTAATGTCCATCTGTTTATTTTATTAATCATATACATCTTATTAATCCTTCATTCATTCAGTTCTGAGACATTTAGATATAAATAAATGTCCTCATTTATTAGTGAGAAGTTGTCTGTGTGTTTTCTTTCTCAGGACACTGATTCATTGAATGATTCATTTGTTTTAGTCTGTTTGTTTTCTCTTGGTGAGGCCACAAACTTTATGAGTGCAAAGATTTCATTTAAAGGATTTATTTCTCTACATTTGATAAAAAGAAAAAACATCAACGTTCAAGATACTGAAGGAAAGTAATGACTCAATCAAGTAAACACTGAATATTGATAAATATTATCTGAAGAATAACTCCATCAGTAATCCATCACACTGAGTGTTTCTATAGTAACAGTGGTTCTAATAATGAACCCAAACATTTTCAGTTTCAGACTTTTAGTTCAGGAATAAATAATAATGAGAATAATGAACTCTTACTGGACGCCATGATGTCACTCTGCTGGAAACTTCAGAGACTCATTGAGCTGAAAACAACTGCTGGGTTTGAGAAGCTGAAGAGAGGAGAGACAATGTTCAACTGTCATGTCTGTTCATCTCACACACACACACACACACACACACACACACACACACACACACACACCCGGTAAACATGACTTATGCTAAAAACCACACAGGCTCCTTCAGAATGCCTCCAGCATTCATTTAGAAGTTTCACTTTAGGGGACCTGTTTTTTGTCCCCATAACCATACCACCACCAGTGCACACGCACACACACACACACACACACACACACTGAAATCTGGTGGCCAAAATAGGTACTGCAGTCAAAAGTCAAAATATTGGAGATGACGCTGCATTATTTTCAATTTGAGCTGCAGTACCACTTTTTAACCGCTGGATGTCACTGTTACAACTAAAGTTCCACGTTGTTCCTTTACTTTCATAGCAGGTGATTTAAATGTTGAATACAGTAAATATCTTCTATCATTACATCATTACTTTAATAAATATAAAACATTCATTTCTGTGATGTAGCCAAAACAAACACATTTGTTCTTTAAAGATAATAAAATAATAAAAATCAGATTTTATACACAAATATGTCGGATCAGCTCTTCTTCCTGTCATGATCTCTAAAATGTCTTCTTCATATTTCACTTGAGCTTTAATGTTGACAGAAACATTTGTTCCAGTCAGTAAATCATGAGTCAGTAAATCTTCATTTCAGAGAGATTTAAAAACATATCAGGAACTCTCTGTTCACATTAAAACACACTAAATCCTCCGTTTACTCAGACTGTCGGTGGCTGTCGTCTATTTCCGCTTCACACACACAAAGTCCGTTAACTTGGCGGGTCAGAACCGACTTCACTGTTCTAAGGTGTAATCTGTGTTCACATGTTACACGTTCTAACAGTAAAGTGTTGATACAGTAAAGCTTCACTGTTCACACTGTTTCCAGATCAGTTAGTGAAGTTACTGTGATAATAACAAACTGTTTGATCTGATCTGAACAGTCGACTGACGGGAGGATGATCGATGATTGAACTGATGATTTCATGTTCATTCATTATTCATCAAATCAATCTGTTAGAAATTATATTGATCCATCAACAACATCGATATATTCATTTAATTTAATCACTTTGTTATTTTTCTTTCTCTAGTTTTGCTCGAGTTCACTCACCTTCTGAATTTCTTGATGCGCCACAGACAAAACCGAAAGTTTAAAAGAAACGAGGAAGAAGTCACAACATGTCTGACACACACGTTTCCTTTTAGTGGAGGTGTGTGTGTGTGTGTGTGTGTGTGTGTGTGTGTGTGTGTGTGTGTGTGTGTGTGTTTAAATGGTGACTCTAAACACTCTGATGTGTTTATCAGGCTGCATGTTTTCTATGTCACATATACTGTGATATTTGTATGTTCCAACATGAGTTCAAATGTTTCTGTCTCTAACTCTGTCTGAGTCTTCCTCTTCACAAAGATGATTTGAAATAAGCAAACAGAGCTGTTGTAGTTTTCCTTCACTAACTTTCTGTGTGTTTAAACGGATTCACTCATCTTTACAGCTGACACTTTAAAGCAAACAACAAGTCCAAACTTACACTTCACATCACAAGAAGAATAAAAACAGATTTATAAACTCTCCTGTGTTAAATGTAGATCAGACATTGTTATATAATATTACATTTCATGTTAGACTCCTTCAGTGATGAAGAGAGTTCAATACAAACAGATTGAGAAGAAAAAATACCATCCAGGAAATTCAGTTTCAGTGACAGATCCATGAGTTTGAAGGATTATCAGACACTGACACGCTGCACAGTGATTTACAGTTGTATCAGACATGATACAATACTCTAAATAAAGCCACATGTACGATGCTTGGTGAAAAAAATGAGGCTTAAGTTAAGTTTCTATTTGTAGTTGTGTTTACATTTTTACCTGTACTGGACCGTGGGGATCTTTTGTACATGCGTGCCCCTGCTCAGGCATTGCATATGATTGATACAGCTTACTATGCATCCCTCAGATTCATCACTAACTGTGAAGCTCTGAGTCATCACTGTGAGCTTTAATTTTTCCATGTTTTAACCCTGATTGTTTTCTGTCTCTGTTTTTTGCAGCTGCTTTTCAAGTTCTATGTTTTAAACTTCCCTGTTTTTATGTACTTGTACTTCCTGCACTGAATGATGTTTGTTATGCATTACATAATGACAATCAAGATATTCTATTCTATTAATTAGCATTGGTTTTATATTAAACACATACTCTATCCAAAAGTTAGTTTTCACTTTTTAGTTGAAAATTGTCTCAGGCTGTCGGCTCTGCAGTGGTTAATTTAAAGTTCAAGAAGAAACCACAATAAATATAGTTCAACTCATGTATAAATTAAAAAATGAACAGCTTATAAGACTTATGACTAATTTAACGTGTAGTGAGTACCTGTGAAGATGTGTGCATTTATTTTAATGTAACATTCACAGAAACTCTTGATTCGTGCAGTCAAGACACGTTTTAAACCACACAGAGGCGTCACATCCTCTGTGTCTGTATCTGAACTTCTGACCTCTTTATTTATCAAGATCTTGGTTACAGTCCTGTCTCTGTTTGTGTCTCTATGTGAGAGTATGTGCAGACGTGTCACTGTCAAACTTCCCTAAAAAGATTTAACATTAACCACATTTCCTCTGGCATCTATTCAACTGACAAAAAACTAATGTCAAAGTAATAAAAGTGGATGACAGTTAGCTGTGCATGTGAAGACAACAAACAGGCCTGAATGGTAAAGAAGAAGCTGTAATACAGCAATAATCATTCATTTAACTGTGCAGCATTTAGACTGAAAAGATGTGTATTTTAATATAACATCAGTCCTGCTTTCATTTTCAGTGTGTCTGTGTCACAGTGAAAGAACAAGAACTCTTGGTATACGTGCAGTCGAGACACGTTTTCAACCACAAAGAGGCCTGTGAGCGGAGAGATGACAACATCAAGGTCACGTCCTCTGTTTCTGGAAACCTCCGCCATGGAGGAAGTTACACTGTGCCATTCACTAGTGTTAGGCCAACAAAACTAAAGAATCCAGTTTCAGGAGGAAAACAACAACCAGTTCAACGTGTTGACTTGACCTCCAGATTCCCCAGATCCAATCCAATCGATCATCTGTGGGATGTGCTGGACAAACAAGTACAATCCATAGAGGTGTCCCCTCACAACAGGACTTAAACAATCTGCTGCTAACGTCTGCCAGATATCACAGCACACCTTCACAGGTCTGTGGAGTCCAGGCCTCGATGGGTCAGGACTGCAAAAAGACCTTTACACAGTATGAGGCAGGTGGTCATAATGTTAATGTTAATGTAACGGCTGATCAGTGTAACAAAATGCTTCATCATCATTCATCTAAGTTCATTCTTTGTAAATGTAACTTGAGTTATATATTAAAATACACCTGTTAGAGCCATTTGTTTATGTGTGCATTTATGTTTTAGTAGGGTACTACGTGAAGGCCACAGTAGGTGGTGCTCTACACTGTGCAGGAAGGTGTTAAGTAAGAGCAACAGGTAATTACTCGGCAGGTGTGCTGCTGACTGGGGAAGCACACAGTTTTTGACCGCCGCTGCCGCCGCCGTCCGTTTGATTATTGCGTTGTAGCAAACATTTGAGCCTTTTGTTTGAGTTTACGTTTAAGTTATAGATTTAACATAAGTGTAAAGTTCGGCTGAGGTCGATTATTTGTTAAGAGCGCAAGACCGTGAATAAATGTTGGTGATTGCATACAACGCTCGTGTGTGTCATTCATTGGACCCGGAAGACGACGCGTCAACGACTACGACAACCAGTACAGCAGCCCCCTCAAGTGGCTTAGGTTCGTTTTGTTGTTTTATGTTAAGAACAAGTCACTATACTTAGTCAAAAACTACGCTTCGGTTAGAAGGCAGTAGTTAGTCGCGGAAAGGACACCGCACGGAGGCAGAGCCAACGCTGGAGTCAACGCGGGTTTTCGAGCCAGCCGAGCCGCATGGAAGACGTCAACAACGGCCGTGTTTCCCAGAGTGACACCGATCATCAGCTGATTCATCCGACGAGGTAGTGCTGCCGCCGGACCATCTTACGGCGCCCACCGCAGGCATCAAGGTATGAGGAGTAGCGCTACCGGTTTCATGGCCATAATAAATAAATAAATAAAAGTGTGCACACTATTTTGCGAGCGTAATCCCAATGCATTGGTTGCTAAAAACAATGATGATCGCGTCTTAAGACTGAACTTTTCTCATCGCTTGGATTTTCATTGTGGAGCTTTATAACAAAAGAAGGACATTATGGACGGTAAATCTGATGAGCCGGTCGCGGAATTGGCTGCTGTCGCTCCTACTAGTGAAGTGGGAAATTCAAATGAAGCACAGTTGGGTAAAGGTAAAAGAGTTGTTAAATTAACACATAAGGCTTTTGTTGAAAAGTTGGAAAAGTTTCAAAATGTAAGAAATGATCGATTAAGCAAGGTAAAAAATATGAGAAAGGTAACTGAAGAGTATATGCATAAAAACAGTGTTGCAGAGGTAAAAGGTGCACTGGAAAAAATTATTTGTTTGTGTGAAGAAGCAAAAAATGCTCATCATTCTTTGGTGCCTTTAATGCCCACTGAAGAAAGTGGGAAACAAAATACATGGTTTGCTGCAAAAATGTTGATTGAAAATGGTTTCATTGATGATGTTAAACAATGGTTGAGAAACATTGAAAATGTTGTTGATGTGGTTGATGATGTTCATCCTGATGACAGTATATCAAATGTTGCCAGTAAACGTTCTCAGCGAAAAAGCACATGCAGTGGTAAAAGCAGCAAAAGTGGTCAAACAACAGCATCTGCCCGCATTAAAGCAGAGGCAGAAAAGGCTGCACTTCTTGCTCGAGCTGCAGTGTTAAAGGAAAAACATGCTCTGGAGAAGCAAGAAGCAGAGCTGAGAAGGAAAAGAGAGCAACTGGAGCTCGATGCTGAAATTGCAGCATCCACAGCAAAACTAGCAGTTTTACAAACTGCTTCAGAATGTTCAAGCAAATCCCACGCATCATCAAATGGAATGAATTCATATCTACAAAGGGAAATGGAACAAAAAACAACTTCCAAAGGGCTCAACCCCGCAGCAAAGTCATATGAACCCTGGACATGGAGTGCAATGCCACAACCCAATTTCCCAGTATGTCATAAGGACTCAAGAGCATGGAACACACACACTGTGGAAAAAGGGCAGCAGTGCATCCTTGGATCAGGACAGGAGACGCACAGGAAAACAACAGAAACATATGGAACAACACAATATGGAGACGCACAGCATCAAACTCTTTATTTACCAATAAATAAGGAGCAGCCTGCATCAGTTGAGCAACCGCATCCCCATTCTGTACAAGTGCATGGAGATCTATGCACCATAATGCATAAGCAGAATGAAATAACAGCAGCTCTCGTTCAGCAACAATGCTTACTGTCTTTACCATCTCGAGACATTCCAGTATTCGACGGTGATCCTCTCCAGTACAGAAACTTCATCAGAGCTTTTGAGCATGGAGTGGAATCAAAGGCTAAAGAAACTGACTGTCTGTATTTTTTGGAGCAGTTTACAAGAGGTCAACCCAGAGAATTGGTGAGGAGCTGTCAGCACATGATTCCTGGCAGAGGTTATCAACTGGCTAAAGAGCTTCTACATGAACACTTTGGAAATGAATACAGGATTGCTGCAGCTTATATAAAGAAGGCTCTGGCTTGGCCCACAGTGAAATCAGAGGATGTGAAATCGCTACAAGCCTTTTCTCTGTTTTTGCGTGGCTGTTGCAACGTGATGGAGGAGCTTCACTATATGCAAGAACTAGACATGCCAACCAACATGAGAGCAATCATGATAAAATTGCCATTTAAATTCAGAGAAAAATGGAGGACAAAAGCACATGACATCTTGGAGAGGTACAATCGCAGAGCTTGCTTTAATGATCTTGTTTCATTCATCGAACGTCAAGTTAAGATCATCTCGGATCCACTCTTTGGGGACATTCAGGATACGGCAAGTGGTTTACCTGCATCAAAGAGTGTTAACAGGTTCAAGTCTCAGTCCAAGTTCAGCAGAGTCAGAGGTGATAGCTTTGCCACTACAGTTACTGTTGACACAACCAAAGGTTCATGCTCAATCCCACAGAGGCAGGACTCAATGGAAAGGTCTAAAAATGCATGTGTCTGTTGCGCCCAGTCTCACACGTTGGAGGAGTGTCCAAAGCTGAAAAGGAAGAAGCATCGGGACAAAATTATCTTTCTGAAGGAGAAAAGGATGTGTTTTGGCTGCCTGTGTAGTGGACACATGAGCAAGGATTGCGACAGGCGTCTAACTTGCAAAGAGTGTGGTCAGAATCATCCTACGGTGCTTCATATTTCTGAAAGACTGGGAACCAGAACAGAAAGTGAACACTCTAAAGAAACAGGACATGTCAAACCACCCTCTTCAGAAACTTGTGGTCATACAGGGGCCGGAAAGGAGGGTTGCATTTTGTCCATTCTGCCAATCCAGGTTAAATCCATTAGGGGAGACCAAATAATACAAACCTATGCGTTCCTGGATCCCGGCAGTACAGCCACATTCTGTTCAGAGCATCTTATGCGAAGGTTGAACATCGACGGTAGAAGAACCAGTTTCCTTTTACGCACCATGGGACAAGAAAAGGTTGTTTCCACTTATGTTTTGAATGGTTTGGAAGTGGTTGGTCTTGACAGTAACGACTTTTACAGTCTTCCAGAAGTTCTCACTCAGGCAAGAAAAATGCCTGTGACCCCCAACAACATTATCTCACAGGAAGAGCTGTCACAGTGGTCTTACCTCTCTGAAGTTCAGATTCCCTGCATACACGCCAATGTTGACATGTTGATTGGTACCAACATCCCAAAGGTATTGGAACCCTGGGAAGTTGTCAACAGCCAAGGGAATGGCCCGTATGCAGTAAGAACTGTACTTGGTTGGGTAGTTAATGGTCCCCTTCGGGACGGAGAGAACAGCAAACTTACAACAGGGTTCTCAGTGGCTGCTGTCAATAGGATTTCTGTGTGTAAGCTGGAGGTGATGTTGAACAACCAGTACAATCATGACTTCAATGAAAGAAGTACAGAGGAAAAGGCGATGTCAAGGGAAGACATCAGATTCTTAAGGAGTATGGATGAGTCAGCACAGCTCCAGGATGGTCATTACAGTATGAAACTGCCCTTTAGGAAAGAGCAGCTCACTCTTCCCAATAATCTTAGCATGGTCAAGCAAAGGCTGCTAGGATTGAAGGGTAAGTTCAGAAAAGATGAACTGTTTCATAAGGAATACACCAGTTTCTTCTCTGATGTTATAAGGAAAGGCTATGCAGAGAAAGTGCCTCAACATCAGCTGGATGGAGAAAGTGGAAAGGTTTGGTATATTCCCCATCATGGTGTGCGTCATCCCAGAAAGGGTACTTTGCGTGTTGTGTTTGACTGTTCAGCTGAGTTTAAAGGTGCCTCACTCAACAGCCAGCTTCTTCAAGGCCCAAACCTGACCAGTTCACTGCTAGGAGTCCTTGCCAGATTCAGACAGGAGCCAGTAGCGTTCATGGGAGACATTCAGTCTATGTTCTACCAGGTTAAAGTGGCTGAAGAGGACGTGGACTTTCTTCGCTTCCTATGGTGGCCTGATGGTAAAGTGAGCCAAGAGATTGTGGAATATCGGATGACAGTTCATTTGTTTGGCGCAGTCTCATCTCCAAGTTGTGCCAGTTATGCACTCAGGAGGACAGCAGAAGACAATCATGCTCACTTTCCATCAGAGGTGGTAAAAACAGTCAGGCAAAATTTTTATGTTGATGACTGTTGGGTTTGAGCTTGCCCTCAGAGGAGGAGGCCGTTGTGATGGTTAAAGCTCTCAGGGACCTCTGCCTAAAGGGAGGCTTTACTTTGACAAAGTGGATCAGTAACAGCCGGACAGTGCTGCAAACCATTGAAGAGGAGCATAGAGCTGGACTGGAAAAGAATTGGATCTGGATAGAGATGAGCTTCCAGTCGAGAGAGCCCTTGGACTACAGTGGTGTGTGGAGTCAGACACGTTCAAATTCAAAATGATGGTGAAAGAGCAAGCACAGAGCAGAAGAGGATTGTTGTCTATAATCTGTTCAGTTTATGATCCCTTGGGGTTTCTTGCACCAGTGACACTGCCAGCAAAGGTTATGCTGCAAGAGCTCTGTCGCAGACGTTGTGGGTGGGATGACAACATACCTGCAGACATTAGCCATCAGTGGACTGGATGGCTGGAGGATCTGAAAGGGTTGGCTTCATTCAAAGTGAAGAGATGCATTAAGCCCAAACACTTTGGACAGCCCATTAAAGCAGAGCTGCACAACTTTTCTGATGCCAGTGAAGATGGATTTGGCACTGTCACCTACCTCAGAATTGAAAACAGCGAGGGCCAGGTCCATGTCTCCTTCTTGCTGGGAAAGGCAAGAGTCACCCCACTGAAACAGATAACCATTCCTCGTCTGGAGCTTACAGCTGCTGTTCTCGCTGTTCGAGTGGATCAGATGTTAAGAGCAGAATTGGAGCTGCCACTGGATCAGTCAACTTTCTGGACAGATAGTACTTCAGTGCTCAAGTATATAAAAAATGAAGACAGACGTTTTCACACATTTGTGGCGAATCGGGTGTCAACCATCAGAGATGCAACTCATGTGTCTCAGTGGAGGTACGTCAATACCAAAGACAACCCTGCTGACCACGCCTCTAGAGGTATGAAGGTTGGAGATCTGTTGAATGGTGGTAGCTGGATTGAAGGGCCAAGGTTTCTCTTTGACCCAGAAAAGGATTGGCCTTCAGACATCACCGAGGCCACAATTGCAGCCGATGATGTAGAGGTCAAAAGGGATGCCACAGTAAACACAATCATTACTCAGGATTTCCCTAATGCTACAGACCAGCTCCTATTTTACTTCTCCGATTGGAGGAAACTTAAGGTGGCAGTTGCGTGGTTTCTCAAATGGAAGAGGATTCTTCTGCAGTTAAAGCAAAAGAGAAAGGAATTGCATGCTCTTGAGTTCAACAGAAGGGATGCAGCTGGATCACATGTGTCATTGGAGATGGAGAGGGCCAAAAAGGCAATGAGTCGAACTTTGTCAGCTGAGAATCTTTTGGATGCTGAAGTTTCCATCATTCGTTACAGTCAGCAGAAAAGGTTCAAAGAGGAGATTGCTGCCCTATCAGCTGGAAAATGTGTGCCGCGAGACAGTTCTATTTACAAACTGGACCCATGTCTGGAGGATGGACTTGTGAGAGTTGGAGGCCGATTGAGTAAGGCAGCTTTACCAGAAGAGGTAAAGCATCCACTCATCTTGTCAAAAGATCAACACATCTCCACACTCATATTAAGACACATGCACCAACAAGTTGGCCACGGTGGAAGAAATCACACGCTGTCAAGGTTGCGAAAGAAGTTCTGGATAACAAGCGCCACTTCAGCTGTGAGAAAAATCATATCACAGTGCAGCTTCTGCAGACGATGCAACGGGAAGTTGGGTGAGCAAAAAATGGCGGACCTACCAAAGGAAAGGCTCCTTCCCGATCTCCCTCCCTTCACAAACGTGGGAGTAGATTACTTTGGGCCTTAAGAGGTGAAGAGAGGTCGAGGTGTGTGTAAACGTTATGGTGTCATCTTTACTTGTTTTGCAAGCAGAGCTGTTCATTTGGAAGTAGCTTCATCATTAGATACTGACGCATGTATTAATGCGTTACGAAGGTTCATCAGCCGAAGAGGACAGGTAACTTCTATGCGCTCAGATAATGGTACAAACTTTGTGGGAGCTGAGAAAGAGCTGAGAAGAGCACTTGCATCTCTAAATCACAACCAGATACAGAGAGTGCTATTGCAAGATGGAATCCAGTGGAGCTTTAACCCCCTGCAGCATCACACCATGGTGGTGTCTGGGAACGGGTCATTCGTATGGTAAGGAAAGTTCTCACCGCTGTGTTGCATCAGCAAACTCTGGATGATGATGGGCTCCACACTGTTTTGTGCGAGGTTGAGGCTATATTGAATGGTCGCCCCCTCACTAAGCTCTCAGATGATCCCACTGATCTTGAACCACTCACTCCTAATCACATTCTCCTGATGAAAGGGAAACCAGTCTTATCACCTGGACTATTTAGTAAGGATGATGTGTATGTGAAGAGGAGATGGCGGCAGGTCCAATACATCGCGGATCTGTTCTGGAAAAGATGGGTACAGGAGTACCTTCCTCTGCTTCAGGAACGCCAAAAATGGAATCAAAAAAGGAGAAATTTTGTTCCTGGAGATATTGTTGTTGTGATGGATTCTGCTGCTCCACGTGGATCTTGGCTTCTTGGCAGAGTTGTGGAAACTTTCCCCGACAAGAAGGGTCTGGTACGCTCTGTGCGTCTCCAGACGAAGACAAACATCTTGGAAAGACCCGTCACTAAGCTATGCCTATTACAGGAGGCTGCAAGTTGTTAGTGTTGACATTTATGGTGACCTCTGAGTGAAACCAGGTTATGTGTACAAATATTGGGTATTGTTTGGTACAATTTGTGTGTATTACTGGTGTTATGGCTCTGTAATTTAATTTGAAGGGAATTGTAATGTCTGTTGTCATTTACAATTAGGGGCCGGTGTGTTAGAGCCATTTGTTTATGTGTGCATTTATGTTTTAGTAGGGTACTACGTGAAGGCCACAGTAGGTGGTGCTCTACACTGTGCAGGAAGGTGTTAAGTAAGAGCAACAGGTAATTACTCGGCAGGTGTGCTGCTGACTGGGGAAGCACACAGTTTTTGACCGCCGCTGCCGCCGCTGCCACCGCCGTCCGTTTGATTATTGCGTTGTAGCAAACATTTGAGCCTTTTGTTTGAGTTTACGTTTAAGTTATAGATTTAACATAAGTGTAAAGTTCGGCTGAGGTCGATTATTTGTTAAGAGCGCAAGACCGTGAATAAATGTTGGTGATTGCATACAACGCTCGTGTGTGTCATTCATTGGACCCGGAAGACGACGCGTCAACTACTACGACAACCAGTACAGCAGCCCCCTCAAGTGGCTTA
The DNA here is from genome assembly GCA_946959425.1 of Argyrosomus regius. Lineage (NCBI taxonomy): Eukaryota > Metazoa > Chordata > Actinopteri > Sciaenidae > Argyrosomus > Argyrosomus regius. Next base: position 115,078 of record CAMPSB010000135.1, read on the forward strand.
GGTTCGTTTTGTTGTTTTATGTTAAGAACAAGTCACTATAACACCCATAGTGTAAGAGTTATAAATGACTCAAAGACATAAAAATTTAAATATAAACTATTTGTATATGAAAAAAGCAGTAAAAGTCCATTTAAGACAGTACACTCAAAATATTTTTAGGCCAAAATGCCGGACTGATGCATTTCAATTACACAGAAAATTTCCATCCATTTCAATTACATAGTTTTAATTTAAATAAACTAACAAACTTAATGTGAAGTAAGTAATAAGATGTATGTAATAGTGCTAATAAACTCAAAATGACTGCATTCATTTTCACTGTTGGGTTTGGACAAACAAATTGTCTTTATTAATATTGAATGCATAAACCTGGTTACTGCTACACTACTGTGGAGTGGAAGCACATGAGTTTATTAGTACGATTACATAAATCTTATTACTTGTTTCACATTACGTTTATTAGTTTATTAATATTATACATTTTAAAATTAGAAAATTAGAAATTTTCTATGTAATGCATAAGTCCTGAATTTTGGCCTTTTTTTTTTTAAGTGTTCTTCTTGTGTTCCCACAGACATTAAGTAAAGGTCGTAACAACAACAGATAATCTGCATATTCATGAAACTTACAGAGTTATGGCTTCATTTTAGGTTGAATATGAGTTTCAGAGTAAGATCTGCCTCCAGCAGCAAATATCATATTATACCGTGAATCTAGAAAAACAGCTGTAAGATGTTCACCGAGCACAAACATTTGTTCTCTTCCAGAAATGAAACTGATCGACAAAAGTTTAGATCATTTTATTTTCCCAATAACAGATAGTATATTCAATACAAAGAGAGAATTACAATTGAAAAATTAAAAGACTGGATCATTGAACAGATTGGTTCTGTTCAGTGCTTACATTTGGTTATACTACATTTCAATTCAATAATTGTGACTCTATACATTTTTGGTCACATGTGCCTCTTAACTTTTTATTATCTGAACTGGCTGACATCAGTTATTCACCAAAGTTTACCCATTGGTCCGACACCAGCCCCTGACACGACTAGGACCCAGGAGAGCAAACCTGAGCCTCAAAAAGCCCAGACGAGAGTCAAGAGGCGATGGTTTATAATCCCTCTGCTCAAGCTCAAACATGCAACACAACACACCTTTCTGCCATCTTCTATCTACACTGAGCCAGTCTGAACCATAAAGTACAAAGGAAATACACACATTCATGTTCAAATTTACAAATGATAATTATGATAATGGATGAGCTAAATAAGTGATTAAATGATCGAGATTAAATGATAATAATAAATGAATAAAAATATACAGAAAGCATCAATAAATCTTTGAATAATGAAAAATAAAACAAATGAATAAGTGAAAGAAAAATGGAAACAATCTGAGAGAGTAAATGTTTGAACATTAAATAAATCATCATAAACTGGAAACAAACTTTGATCTTCACCAAGATAACAATGTAATAGGAGTAAATAAAAACATGTATATATAGAATATATATTTAAAACTATCAAAGGATGAATGAATATATGTAAGTTGACCGTGTGTCTTTGTCTGACATTATTTTGTTGGTACATTACTCATGGAGGAATCTTTTTGGATGATCAACAACAACTGTGTAAATGTCTGAGTCTAGAATAAACTTTGTTACAACTCGTTCTTTAGACCTGAGACTGAAACCAGCTCAACTTATAGTCTGATTTAAAAATGCAGCAGTTGTTCCTGAAGTCAGATCCTGAACTGAACTCAGAACGTGTAGTTCAGTGCTTCAACAAACTCAGAAAATAAATGATTTTGTTGTGATCTTGATTACAAAACAATGATTTCATCTACAGAAAAAATATTATTTATACAACCTAGAAAGGATTCTCCTCAGTCAGCTGGTCCTCAGACTCAGTGACTCACTGTAACACAATCTGATAGAAACACCAAAGAGCATCAGGACATCAAATGAACACAAAAAAACAAATGATACACAATAAAAAGAAAACTGGACCTGAACTATTGAACTGAAACACAGTCCAGCTCTAACTCAGCTGTTATTTGTCATTAAAGTAAATCAGTGAAACCTCGTCTGAGATCAGCTGTTTGATTTGTGCACCTCCAACATCAACATGATAAAAATGTAGAAAGTTTTGTATTCTGCACTTCAGCTTCAGTTACCTGCTAACAAAGCCTAAAGCATGAGTACTGTTGCTATGGTTACCAGTGGTTTAACATTATATAAGCTGCTGATTAAGAGACCTGAAGTATTTTCTGTGTCCATGATTCATTACATTGTAGTCCACTGTAAAATATTACTATGAAATCTTTCCATCAACAAAGTTTCACTTCCTGAAACCAAATTTAAAAAGGAAACATCTTAAACTGATCTGTTGTTGTGACGTTTACATGAAACTAATCTCATAAAATGGAACAGGGCCATGATGTGTCGACTTCTTTCAGAAATTCTTCTATCAAGTCATTTATTTCTTTTTCATGTTTTTCTTGCAGCTTCTTCTTTTCCTCCTCATCTTTCTCTTTCTTCATTTCTTCTTCTTGTTTTTTCAGTAAGTCATTGATTAGTTTCAGATTTTGTTTCTTTTTGGTCACACATTTCACTAAGTTACAAATTTCACCATGATGTTTCTTCTTCTGTTCTTCTTTGAACTCATTGAACTCTTCAGCTTTCTTTCTGGCTTCTTCTTCATGTGTCTTCTTCAGATTCTCAGTTTCTTTCTGATACTTCTCCTTCATGTCTTTTCTCTCTTTTTCCTCTTCTTCTCTTCTGATTCTGTCCTCTTCTTTTCTTTTCTTTTCATAGTTTTCTCTTTCCTGTTTGTATTCTTCTTCAAGCTTTCTAAGTCTTCTTTGTTCTTCCTGTCGTCTCTTTTCATCTTCTTCATATCGTTCATCCCACCATTCTTTTAGTTTTTTCTCCCAGTTCTCTCGTTCTTCTCTCATCTCTTCTCTGCTCTCCTTCAGTTTTCTGTCAATAGTTTCTTTTGATTCTGACTCTGATTTTATTTTTTCTTCCAAATCTTTTTGTTTCTGTTTCCACTCCTGTCGTTGAATTTCTTCCTGTTGTTTTCTCTTCCTGTCTTCTTCTTCTCTCTTTTCCTGTTCTTTCTTTCTCTCCTCATGTTCTTTCTTGATGTTTTCTTTCATTTCTTCAAGTTGTTTTTTTCTCAGTTTTCTCTCCTTTTCAGTTTCTTCTCTCTGTTCTTCCATTCTTCTTTTCATTTCCTCCATTTCTTCCTCATGTTTTCTTTGCAGCTCCTCTCTCTCTCTCTCTCTCTCTCTTCATCTCTTCTTCCTTCTCTTTCAGGATCCTCTCCATTTCTTTCTGTATTGCTGCTTCGGCCTCTTGCAGCATCTCATTAGTGTAGCAGCTGCCTCCATTTTCCTTCACCATGGTGTCAATCTTTGTTATCAGCTCACTGACTTGTTTGTGGTTTTGTTTATCATAGTTATTAAACACATGGTATCTTCCTCCACAGTCAGTGATCAGCTTTTTGAAACAATCATCACAGTATTTTTCAATGTATTCTTCAACAGATATCTCATCATGTTCCAGTTTATCTCCTCCAGTTAAAAGAATGATGGTGAACTTTTCAGAATTCTTCCCAAAACCTTCTTTGATGAGTTTCAGTGTTTCCTTCTCCTCTGGTGTAAATCTGCCGATCTGTAACACCAACAGGAAGACATGTGGTCCTGGAGCCAGAAGACTGATGCATTTCACCATCTCCTCATGAACCTCTTCATGAGACAAAGTTGTGTCAAACAGACCAGGAGTGTCGACCACAACGACTGGACGACCGTCCACTTCACTCTGTGCTTTCTGACAAAGTTTGGTGACTGATGTTTGACTTGATTCAGCTTTAAACTCTTTTCTTCCTAGAATGGTGTTTCCTGAAGAGCTCTTTCCACTGCCAGTCTTCCCGAGCAGCACAATCCTGAGACACTCTGATCTCTGTTCATCATCACCTGTGAAATATAAAGACCAGGAGTTACTTTAAATATTCACAGCTGCTACAGTCGAGAGACTGTAATGTCTGACATGGTTTAAAAACATTTAAATTCAAAGTACTTACAAGTGATCTTCTTTTTCTTCATCAGCCTCTCCAGTTCAGCTTGTTGCATGTTGATATGTTTCTCTTGTTGTATGACTTTATCCATCTGTGCATGTGTAAATGTTTCAGTTGTGTAGCAGGATGGTTTATTCTGAGTTTGACTGTTTTTTTCCACCATGTCCAACAGCTCTGGGATCTGCTGCTTGTCCTTGATGTTCAGAACAACATATCTTCCTCCACAGCTCTGACGGAGCTCCTGGATGTCCTTGTTTTCTTGTACAAAGTTAACAACAGCTGGAGCTGTAGGATCTGACTCCACAGTGAACAGAATCATGGTGAAGTCATCGACTCGAGAGCTGAATGTGTTCTGGATGGTCTCTAACTCTCTCTTGTCTTCATCAGTGAGGGGACCCACAGGTAGGACCAGGATGAAGGCATGGACCCCCTCAGGATCACAGAGGGAGATACACCTGAGTGATTCCTCCATCACTGCCTCCTGAGGTTTTCCATACAAGGCAGGCAGCTCCACCAGGGAAACCCAACGTCCACACACCTCTCCCTGATGTTTAACACACTCTGATGAGTTGGAGACTGAAGGAGACTCTGTCTGACCTAAAATGGCCTTGGCTGCTGAAGTCTTCCCTGCTCCTCTCCTCCCGCACAGAACCAGGTTTAAAGCTGCTTTCATGTGTTCAGACTTTGGTCTTGTGGTGTCTTCAGTGAAGGTGAGGAAGGTTCCTTTGTTTTCATGAACAATGTTCTCAATCTTCTGCATTAATGATCTGTGGTCATCTTCAGACATGCTGTAGTGTCTTCCTCCACAGTCTTTAAGGAGCTGATTCACAGTGAAACTTGTTTTGTTCTCCTCGTGTGTCATGATGACCATTGAGTGTTTTAAAGCATCTTGACCAAACAAACTCAGGATGAACTTCAGTGTTTGTCTGTTCTCTTCAGTGAAATCAGAAGGTTTCACTAACAGCAGAAGAACATTTGGACCAGGAAGACAAAGACTGATGCACCTCTTCATCTCTTCTCTAAATGTTTCCTCAGACAGACTGAAGATGTTTGGAGTTTTCACTACAGTTAATGATTTTCCTCTCAACTCTCCACAGGCAGCCACACAATGTCTGGTTGGAGAAGTTCTTTGGTAATGAGAAGTCTGGTCCTTGATGATGAAGTCATGAAGTTTTGTCTGTTTGTCTTCACTTTTTCCCAGCAGCACAATCCTGAATCCAGATGCTGTGATACAACAGAGAAAAGATTAAATGACATCAACTGAAATCTCTGCAGTCATCTCCAGACTTCATGGTGTCAACATGTTGTTAAAATGATATGTGTCATTATATTATTCACAGTTTACTCAATTATGTACACATATACCTGTTTTACATCAGAAATTACATTTCAGAAAAGATGCAGTCAGAAATCAAAATGATAGCATGGTAGCTTAAAACAAGTTGTATGTTTAATTTTTAATAAAGATTTTAATTTGCTGATGCAAAGTAAATGTAACAGATAGAAGGTACTAAAATCCGGAATGATTGAAGGTGAAATTGATGATCAGTGTTGTGTTTGAACAAAGTCAGAATAGTTTCTGCACTTACCAGCAGCTTCAACAGCATCTATGATAGAAGTCTGTGTTTCCTGTTGTTTTGGTCTTTGATGATCTGATTCCGTTCACATCTAATCTTTAACTAAAACTGAATTCATTTTTATCTGATCAAAATCAGATAAAAATGACCTAATGACACCTAATTTCATAAACCTGTTGATATTTTTAATCATTCAAATTTGGCGGGGTGGTTAATAATACTTTCTTCTTTAGTCTGACAAACTCAGAACAAATTTATTCTGACTTTACACAGACTTTACTGATTAAAGTAGTTTAATGTTTAATGCTGTCAAAATGTTCTGAACTCCAAACCGTTCCACCTGCTAGCTGTTAATGTTATTTGTAATTATTAAGTTAGCAACTGGACTTAAATGTTAATGTGTCAGCTGTTATCATCATGAATTCACCAATGAGCTTACAAAGACATGACAGTTTGTACCCACCACATACAAACACTGTAATTCTAGATGTGAATATAGAGAAGAATAACTCTGACTCAGGTTTAGTAAACTCACTTGTAGGTGGCAGCCATTCGTAGCTGTTGCTCCTCTTCAGTGGATTCAGATCATCTGTCACTGTAAAGATAAAGAACACTGATTCATTCACATCTAAACTTTAGTGCTGTTGGTAATTCTTCATAATTTTGCAGTGTTCATTTTCTGCATATTTTCTGCCTGATATAAAGTTTTAGATTTCACTGTAATTATCCAGATTAAATACACAGTCTGCCACAGCAGTAGACGTAGACATTAGCTAGTGTTACACTGTTTACACTGTAGGGAAGTGGAGAGAGAGAGAAGACACTCAGGAGCAGAAATAAATGAAATCAATTATTTTCATGGAAAGTTCATCCCATAATATTTACATACTGTCCACAGGCTCATAGGTAAATAACATGTTTTTAATTTATATCACAACCTGTTAACAAATACATGAAATTATGACGTTAAATGTTTCATACTCTTAAATATGGCACCTTTAATAATGAACTTTACTTCACCTAATATATTTCTCTCATCATTTAATGTCCATCTGTTTATTTTATTAATCATATACATCTTATTAATCATTCATTCATTCAGTTCTTAGACATTTAGATATAAATAAATGTCCTCATTTATTAGTGAGAAGTTGTCTGTGTGTTTTCTTTCTCAGGACACTGATTCATTGAATGATTCATTTGTTTTAGTCTGTTTGTTTTCTCTTGGTGAGGCCACAAACTTTATGAGTGCAAAGATTTCATTTAAAGGATTTATTTCTCTACATTTGATAAAAAGAAAAAACATCAACGTTCAAGATACTGAAGGAAAGTAATGACTCAATCAAGTAAACACTGAATATTGATACATATTATTTGAAGAATAACTCCATCAGTAATCCATCACACTGAGTGTTTCTATAGTAACAGTGGTTCTAATAATGAACCCAAACATTTTCAGTTTCAGACTTTTAGTTCAGGAATAAATAATAATGAGAATAATGAACTCTTACTGGACGCCATGATGTCACTCTGCTGGAAACTTCAGAGACTCATTGAGCTGAAAACAACTGCTGGGTTTGAGAAGCTGAAGAGAGGAGAGACAATGTTCAACTGTCATGTCTGTTCATCACACACACACACACACACACACACACACACACACACACACACACACACACCCGGTAAACATGACTTATGCTAAAAACCACACAGGCTCCTTCAGAATGCCTCCAGCATTCATTTAGAAGTTTCACTTTAGGAGACCTGTTTTTTTGTCCCCATAACCATACCACCACCAGTGCACACGCACGCACACACACACACACACACACACATACACACACACACACACGATGGAGACAGAAACATTTGTTCCAGTCAGTAAATCATGAGTCAGTAAATCTTCATTTCAGAGAGATTTAAAAACATATCAGGAACTCTCTGTTCACATTAAAACACACTAAATCCTCCGTTTACTCAGACTGTCGGTGGCTGTCGTCTATTTCCGCTTCACACACACAAAGTCCGTTAACTTGGCGGGTCAGAACCGACTTCACTGTTCTAAGGTGTAATCTGTGTTCACATGTTACACGTTCTAACAGTAAAGTGTTGATACAGTAAAGCTTCACTGTTCACACTGTTTCCAGATCAGTTAGTGAAGTTACTGTGATAATAACAAACTGTTTGATCTGATCTGAACAGTCGACTGACGGGAGGATGATCGATGATTGAACTGATGATTTCATGTTCATTCATTATTCATCAAATCAATCTGTCAGAAATTATATTGATCCATCAACAACATCGATATATTCATTTAATTTAATCACTTTGTTATTTTTCTTTCTCTAGTTTTGCTCGAGTTCACTCACCTTCTGAATTTCTTGATGCGCCACAGACAAAACCGAAAGTATAAAATAAAGAGTCTCAACATACCTGACACACTAACAGGTTTTTCTAGTTTCATCTGGTGGAGGTGTGTGTTAGAGGTGTGTGTGTGTGTTAGAGGTGTGTGTGTGTGTGTGTGTGTGTGTGTGTGTGTGTGTGTGTGTGTGTGTGTGTTTAAATGGTGACTCTAAACACTCTGATGTGTTTATCAGGCTGCATGTTTTCTATGTCACATATACTGTGATATTTGTATGTTCCAACATGAGTTCAAATGTTTCTGTCTCTAACTCTGTCTTCCTCTTCCTCTTCACAAAGATGATTTGAAATAAGCAAACAGAGCTGTTGTAGTTTTCCTTCACTAACTTTCTGTGTGTTTAAACGGATTCACTCATCTTTACAGCTGACACTTTAAAGCAAACAACAAGTCCAAACTTACACTTCACATCACAAGAAGAAGA
>CAMPSB010000138.1:0-130360 GCA_946959425.1 Argyrosomus regius
GCTTAAACGCCGTATCTCGCCCGGAGAAACACTGTGTACACGTAGCAGAGCGTAAAAGTGCCATAAGTGCCAAAATCAAAGTTGGAGACGAGTGAAACCATGTTTGCCTTCAAATATATTCCATTCTGCAGCTCCCTGAGCAAGAAGCTTGTGGATGAGTGCTTCTGCGGGGCCACGGCAGCATCATCTTTCCTCCCCGGTCACAGACGCCTGTTTTCGGCCACAGGGGGGCCAGCCCGGACCGGGGAGCAGGGACGGTGCCATAGCAGCCAAAATCCACGGTGGACACGAGTGAAACCACGTTTGCCTTCAAATATATTCCATCCTACAGGCCCCTGGGCAAGAAACTTGTAAGTCAGTGCTCCTGGGAGGACGTGGGGGGGCACCGCTAGACTTTTTATGCGCTTAAACGCCGTATCTCGCCCGGAGAAACACTGTGTACACGAGAGCGTAAAAGTGCCATAAGTGCCAAAATCAAAGTTGGAGACGAGTGAAACCATGTTTGCCTTCAAATATATTCCATTCTGCAGCTCCCTGAGCAAGAAGCTTGTGGATGAGTGCTTCTGCGGGGCCACGGCAGCATCATCTTTCCTCCCCGGTCACAGACGCCTGTTTTCGGCCACGGGGGCCAGCCCGGACCGGGGAGCAGGGACGGTGCCATAGCAGCCAAAATCCACGGTGGACACGAGTGAAACCACGTTTGCCTTCAAATATATTCCATCCTACAGGCCCCTGGGCAAGAAACTTGTAAGTCAGTGCTCCTGGGAGGACGTGGGGGGCACCGCTAGACTTTTTATGCGCTTAAACGCCGTATCTCGCCCGGAGAAACACTGTGTACACGAGAGCGTAAAAGTGCCATAAGTGCCAAAATCAAAGTTGGAGACGAGTGAAACCATGTTTGCCTTCAAATATATTCCATTCTGCAGCTCCCTGAGCAAGAAGCTTGTGGATGAGTGCTTCTGCGGGGCCACGGCAGCATCATCTTTCCTCCCCGGTCACAGACGCCTGTTTTCGGCCACGGGGGCCAGCCCGGACCGGGGAGCAGGGACGGTGCCATAGCAGCCAAAATCCACGGTGGACACGAGTGAAACCACGTTTGCCTTCAAATATATTCCATCCTACAGGCCCCTGGGCAAGAAACTTGTAAGTCAGTGCTCCTGGGAGGACGTGGGGGGGCACCGCTAGACTTTTTATGCGCTTAAACGCCGTATCTCGCCCGGAGAAACACTGTGTACACGAGAGCGTAAAAGTGCCATAAGTGCCAAAATCAAAGTTGGAGACGAGTGAAACCATGTTTGCCTTCAAATATATTCCATTCTGCAGCTCCCTGAGCAAGAAGCTTGTGGATGAGTGCTTCTGCGGGGCCACGGCAGCATCATCTTTCCTCCCCGGTCACAGACGCCTGTTTTCGGCCACGGGGGCCAGCCCGGACCGGGGAGCAGGGACGGTGCCATAGCAGCCAAAATCCACGGTGGACACGAGTGAAACCACGTTTGCCTTCAAATATATTCCATCCTACAGGCCCCTGGGCAAGAAACTTGTAAGTCAGTGCTCCTGGGAGGACGTGGGGGGCACCGCTAGACTTTTTATGCGCTTAAACGCCGTATCTCGCCCGGAGAAACACTGTGTACACGAGAGCGTAAAAGTGCCATAAGTGCCAAAATCAAAGTTGGAGACGAGTGAAACCATGTTTGCCTTCAAATATATTCCATTCTGCAGCTCCCTGAGCAAGAAGCTTGTGGATGAGTGCTTCTGCGGGGCCACGGCAGCATCATCTTTCCTCCCCGGTCACAGACGCCTGTTTTCGGCCACGGGGGCCAGCCCGGACCGGGGAGCAGGGACGGTGCCATAGCAGCCAAAATCCACGGTGGACACGAGTGAAACCACGTTTGCCTTCAAATATATTCCATCCTACAGGCCCCTGGGCAAGAAACTTGTAAGTCAGTGCTCCTGGGAGGACGTGGGGGGCACCGCTAGACTTTTTATGCGCTTAAACGCCGTATCTCGCCCGGAGAAACACTGTGTACACGAGAGCGTAAAAGTGCCATAAGTGCCAAAATCAAAGTTGGAGACGAGTGAAACCATGTTTGCCTTCAAATATATTCCATTCTGCAGCTCCCTGAGCAAGAAGCTTGTGGATGAGTGCTTCTGCGGGGCCACGGCAGCATCATCTTTCCTCCCCGGTCACAGACGCCTGTTTTCGGCCACGGGGGCCAGCCCGGACCGGGGAGCAGGGACGGTGCCATAGCAGCCAAAATCCACGGTGGACACGAGTGAAACCACGTTTGCCTTCAAATATATTCCATCCTACAGGCCCCTGGGCAAGAAACTTGTAAGTCAGTGCTCCTGGGAGGACGTGGGGGGCACCGCTAGACTTTTTATGCGCTTAAACGCCGTATCTCGCCCGGAGAAACACTGTGTACACGAGAGCGTAAAAGTGCCATAAGTGCCAAAATCAAAGTTGGAGACGAGTGAAACCATGTTTGCCTTCAAATATATTCCATTCTGCAGCTCCCTGAGCAAGAAGCTTGTGGATGAGTGCTTCTGCGGGGCCACGGCAGCATCATCTTTCCTCCCCGGTCACAGACGCCTGTTTTCGGCCACGGGGGCCAGCCCGGACCGGGGAGCAGGGACGGTGCCATAGCAGCCAAAATCCACGGTGGACACGAGTGAAACCACGTTTGCCTTCAAATATATTCCATCCTACAGGCCCCTGGGCAAGAAACTTGTAAGTCAGTGCTCCTGGGAGGACGTGGGGGGGCACCGCTAGACTTTTTATGCGCTTAAACGCCGTATCTCGCCCGGAGAAACACTGTGTACACGAGAGCGTAAAAGTGCCATAAGTGCCAAAATCAAAGTTGGAGACGAGTGAAACCATGTTTGCCTTCAAATATATTCCATTCTGCAGCTCCCTGAGCAAGAAGCTTGTGGATGAGTGCTTCTGCGGGGCCACGGCAGCATCATCTTTCCTCCCCGGTCACAGACGCCTGTTTTCGGCCACGGGGGCCAGCCCGGACCGGGGAGCAGGGACGGTGCCATAGCAGCCAAAATCCACGGTGGACACGAGTGAAACCACGTTTGCCTTCAAATATATTCCATCCTACAGGCCCCTGGGCAAGAAACTTGTAAGTCAGTGCTCCTGGGAGGACGTGGGGGGGCACCGCTAGACTTTTTATGCGCTTAAACGCCGTATCTCGCCCGGAGAAACACTGTGTACACGAGAGCGTAAAAGTGCCATAAGTGCCAAAATCAAAGTTGGAGACGAGTGAAACCATGTTTGCCTTCAAATATATTCCATTCTGCAGCTCCCTGAGCAAGAAGCTTGTGGATGAGTGCTTCTGCGGGGCCACGGCAGCATCATCTTTCCTCCCCGGTCACAGACGCCTGTTTTCGGCCACGGGGGGCCAGCCCGGACCGGGGAGCAGGGACGGTGCCATAGCAGCCAAAATCCACGGTGGACACGAGTGAAACCACGTTTGCCTTCAAATATATTCCATCCTACAGGCCCCTGGGCAAGAAACTTGTAAGTCAGTGCTCCTGGGAGGACGTGGGGGGGCACCGCTAGACTTTTTATGCGCTTAAACGCCGTATCTCGCCCGGAGAAACACTGTGTACACGAGAGCGTAAAAGTGCCATAAGTGCCAAAATCAAAGTTGGAGACGAGTGAAACCATGTTTGCCTTCAAATATATTCCATTCTGCAGCTCCCTGAGCAAGAAGCTTGTGGATGAGTGCTTCTGCGGGGCCACGGCAGCATCATCTTTCCTCCCCGGTCACAGACGCCTGTTTTCGGCCACGGGGGCCAGCCCGGACCGGGGAGCAGGGACGGTGCCATAGCAGCCAAAATCCACGGTGGACACGAGTGAAACCACGTTTGCCTTCAAATATATTCCATCCTACAGGCCCCTGGGCAAGAAACTTGTAAGTCAGTGCTCCTGGGAGGACGTGGGGGGGCACCGCTAGACTTTTTATGCGCTTAAACGCCGTATCTCGCCCGGAGAAACACTGTGTACACGAGAGCGTAAAAGTGCCATAAGTGCCAAAATCAAAGTTGGAGACGAGTGAAACCATGTTTGCCTTCAAATATATTCCATTCTGCAGCTCCCTGAGCAAGAAGCTTGTGGATGAGTGCTTCTGCGGGGCCACGGCAGCATCATCTTTCCTCCCCGGTCACAGACGCCTGTTTTCGGCCACGGGGGCCAGCCCGGACCGGGGAGCAGGGACGGTGCCATAGCAGCCAAAATCCACGGTGGACACGAGTGAAACCACGTTTGCCTTCAAATATATTCCATCCTACAGGCCCCTGGGCAAGAAACTTGTAAGTCAGTGCTCCTGGGAGGACGTGGGGGGGCACCGCTAGACTTTTTATGCGCTTAAACGCCGTATCTCGCCCGGAGAAACACTGTGTACACGAGAGCGTAAAAGTGCCATAAGTGCCAAAATCAAAGTTGGAGACGAGTGAAACCATGTTTGCCTTCAAATATATTCCATTCTGCAGCTCCCTGAGCAAGAAGCTTGTGGATGAGTGCTTCTGCGGGGCCACGGCAGCATCATCTTTCCTCCCCGGTCACAGACGCCTGTTTTCGGCCACGGGGGCCAGCCCGGACCGGGGAGCAGGGACGGTGCCATAGCAGCCAAAATCCACGGTGGACACGAGTGAAACCACGTTTGCCTTCAAATATATTCCATCCTACAGGCCCCTGGGCAAGAAACTTGTAAGTCAGTGCTCCTGGGAGGACGTGGGGGGGCACCGCTAGACTTTTTATGCGCTTAAACGCCGTATCTCGCCCGGAGAAACACTGTGTACACGAGAGCGTAAAAGTGCCATAAGTGCCAAAATCAAAGTTGGAGACGAGTGAAACCATGTTTGCCTTCAAATATATTCCATTCTGCAGCTCCCTGAGCAAGAAGCTTGTGGATGAGTGCTTCTGCGGGGCCACGGCAGCATCATCTTTCCTCCCCGGTCACAGACGCCTGTTTTCGGCCACGGGGGCCAGCCCGGACCGGGGAGCAGGGACGGTGCCATAGCAGCCAAAATCCACGGTGGACACGAGTGAAACCATGTTTGCCTTCAAATATATTCTATCCTACAGGCCCCTGGGCAAGAAACTTGTAAGTCAGTGCTCCTGGGAGGACGTGGGGGGCACCGCTAGACTTTTTATGCGCGTGTAGCGCCACATTATGTAATAACGCCCCATTTTGTAACAATGTAATACATTTTCACTTCATTATGTAATAACGCCGCATTTTGTAATAATCTGCCACATTTTGTACTACAATTCTTTAATGCAATATGTAATAAACTTTACCGCATTTTGTAATAAGTTGTTTCATATTGCATCAGTAATTACAAAATGCGAGTGTTACACTTTTTGCTATCAAGAAAATGTAATAATTTGGGGCATTATGTAATAAACCACCAAAATGGATGTCTTAATTAGAAAAAAACATTATACCATGAGAACGACATTGATTTTAAGCATACCAGCATGAGTCGTAATTAACTAGTTTTAAAAAAATAGTCTCAGACTCAGATTTCGAAGCTGGGTACATGAAATAAACAAAGTGAGAACACACACACACACACACACGGGTAGATTATCAGAGTTTAGTCCGGGAATCCACCTGAACAGTCTCCGCTTCAGAGACATTTCATGCTGACTGTGGAGGTTTGTCCGATCCGAGCATCTGATTGGAGGCCGCAGCGTGACGTCAGGCTCGTGGAGCCCTAGGTGTCCCTCCAGCTGATCACATTATAACGTGAAACTCTTCACTCTGACAGTCTACCTTTGTGTGATTTGTGTCTGATGGTTTGAGCGACAGACAGGCAGAGAGAGAGAGAGAGAGAGAGAGAGAGAGAGAGAGAGAGAGAGAGATAGTGAGCAAGCGTCCTGTTGTGGAATTTTCCGACTCCCCCTCAGAATCTGACTCCCCTTCGCGTGAACGCGCATTCACTGCGCGACTGATAGCCTACGTGTATTATGACAGGCGGGGAATGAAATGTTATCAGTTTATGTATATTCTGTATAGCCTGTTGTGGTTATTGTATATGCACTGGCTTTTGAAAACTAATTCCATGCGGGACAATAAAGATGGTCTGTCTGTCTGTCTGTCTGTCTGTCTGTCTGTCTGTACAATAAGTAACACCAACAATTTTCACTCTGCTGGCATGTTGTGACCTCTGCTATTTATTTGTAAAGTTATTTATAACTTGTGATAACAGAGAGGAAAAAAGGAGGGGAGTCAGATTTTGTCAGGTCACATTTTACATCTGTCACAATCTGACTCCCCTCTTATATTAAAAATGCAAGATGTAACACCAACCATTTTCACTCTGCTGTCATATTGTGACCTCTGCTACTTATTTATAAAGTTATTTGTAACTAGTGTTAACAGAGAGTAAAAAGGAGGGGAGTCAGATTTTGTCAGGTCACATTTTACATCTGTCACAATCTGACTCCCCTCTTCGATTAAAAATGCAAGATGTAACACCAACCATTTTCACTCTGCTGCCATATTGTGACCTCTGCTACTTTTTTATAAAGTTATTTGTAACTAGTGGTAACAGAGGAAAAAGGAAGGGGAGTCAGATTTTGTCAGGTCACATTTTACATCTGTCACAATCTGACTCCTCTCTTATATTAAAAATGCAAGATGTAACACCAACCATTTTCACTCTGCTGCCATATTGTGACCTCTGCTACTTATTTATAAAGTTATTTGTAACTAGTGGTGACAGAGGAAAAAGGAAGGGGAGTCAGATTTTGTCAGGTCACATTTTACATCTAACACAATCTGACTCCCCTCTTACATTAAAAATGCAAGATGTAACATCAACCATTTTCACTCTGCTGCCATATTGTGACCTCTGCTACTTATTTGTAAAGTTATTTGTAACTAGTATTAACAGAGAGGAAAAAAGAAGGGGAGTCAGATTTTGTCAGGTCACATTTTACATCTGTCACAATCTGACTCCACTCTTATATTAAAAATGCAAAATGTAACTGTTATGGAATTTTCTATCCTTAGGTTACACGAGGTCACGTGTGGGCCTTGAGGTCCTCAACAGTATTAATTGTTTGGCTTTGACTGGGGGCAGTAGGTGCCAGTCTATCTCAACACTGTGGTGGCCAGGGTCGAAGAGACCTGTTGCTGCCTTCCTAGATATAATAGATAGCTGGCCGTTGACGTAAACAGACATCTGTGTCTCCAGACTAGAACATGTTGACGATAACTCCGTTCTTGGTAAAAACATTCTCTTTGTCTCATTTGGGGCGTATAGTATTTGTGGTGTTATGTTGAGGTTTAAAGTCTATCCACCAGCACGAGTTCGGCAGAATGTGAGACCGACTCAGGCACTTCTGATGTACTATGAGAGTGTCTCTAATTCTCCTTGGCCAAGCGTCAATAGATATTACAGCATAAGACATCAGAGGCTCCCGAACACTTTCTTCCCTCCTGACCTCACCATTGACCTTTGACTTCAGCAATTTCTCCACAACAGTAACACCAACCATTTTCACTCTGCTGTCATATTGTGACCTCTGCTACTTATGTGTAAAGTTATTTGTAACTAGTGTTAACAGAGAGTAAAAAGGAGAGAGTCAGATTTTATCAGGTCACATTTTACATCTGTCACAATCTGACTCTCCTCTTATATTAAAAATGCAAGATGTAACCCCAACCATTTTCACTCTGCTGTCATATTGTGACCTCTGCTACTTATGTGTAAAGTTATTTGTAACTAGTGTTAACAGAGAGTAAAAAGGAGGGGAGTCAGATTTTGTCAGGTCACATTTTACATCTGTCACAATCTGACTCCCCTCTTCGATTAAAAATGCAAGATGTAACACCAACCATTTTCACTCTGCTGCCATATTGTGACCTCTGCTACTTATTTATAAAGTTATTTGTAACTAGTGGTAACAGAGGAAAAAAGAAGGGGAGTCAGATTTTGTCAGGTCACATTCTACATCTGTCACAATCTGACTCCCCTCTTATATTAAAAATGCAAGATGTAACACCAACCATTTTCACTCTGCTGTCATATTGTGACCTCTGCTACTTATGTGTAAAGTTATTTGTAACTAGTGTTAACAGAGAGTAAAAAGGAGGGGAGTCAGATTTTGTCAGGTCACATTTTACATCTGTCACAATCTGACTCCCCTCTTACATTAAAAATGCAAGATGTAACCCCAACCATTTTCACTCTGCTGCCATATTGTGACCTCTGCTACTTATTTGTAAAGTTATTTGTAACTAGTATTAACAGAGAGGAAAAAAGGAGGGGAGTCAGATTTTGTCAGGTCACATTTTACATCTGTCACAATCTGACTCCCCTCTTCGATTAAAAATGCAAGATGTAACACCAACCATTTTCACTCTGCTGTCATATTGTGACCTCTGCTACTTATGTGTAACGTTATTTGTAACTAGTGTTAACAGAGAGTAAAAAGGAGGGGAGTCAGATTTTGTCAGGTCACATTTTACATCTGTCACAATCTGACTCCCCTCTTATATTAAAAATGCAAGACGTAACACCAACCATTTTCACTCTGCTGCCATATTGTGACCTCTGCTACTTATTTATAAAGTTATTTGTAACTAGTGGTAACGGAGGAAAAAAGAAGGGGAGTCAGATTTTGTCAGGTCACATTTTACATCTGTCACAATCTGACTCCACTCTTATATTAAAAATGCAAGATGTAACACCAACCATTTTCACTCTGCTGTCATATTGTGACCTCTGCTACTTATGTGTAAAGTTATTTGTAACTAGTGTTAACAGAGAGTAAAAAGGAGAGAGTCAGATTTTATCAGGTCACATTTTACATCTGTCACAATCTGACTCTCCTCTTATATTAAAAATGGAAGATGTAACACCAACCATTTTCACTCTGCTGCCATATTGTGACCTCTGCTACTTATTTATAAAGTTATTTGTAACTAGTGTTAACAGAGAGTAAAAAAGGAGGGGAGTCAGATTTTGTCAGGTCACATTTTACATCTAACACAATCTGACTCTGTTCTTATATTAAAAATGCAAGATGTAACACCAACCATTTTCACTCTGCTGTCACATTGTGACCTCTGCTACTTATGTGTAACGTTATTTGTAACTAGTGTTAACAGAGAGTAAAAAGGAGGGGAGTCAGATTTTGTCAGGTCACATTTTACATCTGTCACAATCTGACTCCCCTCTTATATTAAAAATGCAAGATGTAACACCAACCATTTTCACTCTGCTGCCATATTGTGACCTCTGCTACTTATTTGTAAAGTTATTTGTAACTAGTATTAACAGAGAGGAAAAAAGGAGGGGAGTCAGATTTTGTCAGGTCACATTTTACATCTGTCACAATCTGACTCCACTCTTATATTAAAAATGCAAGATGTAACTGTTATGGAATTTTCTATCCTTAGGTTACACGAGGTCACGTGTGGGCCTTGAGGTCCTCGGCAGTATTAATTGTTTGGCTTTGACTGGGGGCAGTAGGTGCCAGTCTATCTCAACACTGTGGTGGCCAGGGTCGAAGAGACCTGTTGCTGCCTTCCTAGACATAATAGATAGCTGGCCGTTGACGTAAACAGACATCTGTGTCTCCAGACTAGAACATGTTGACGATAACTCCGTTCTTGGTAAAAACATTCTCTTTGTCTCATTTGGGGCGTATAGTATTTGTGGTGTTATGTTGAGGTTTAAAGTCTATCCACCAGCACGAGTTCGGCAGAATGTGAGACCGACTCAGGCACTTCTGATGTACTATGAGAGTGCCTCTAATTCTCCTTGGCCAAGCGTCAATAAATATTACAGCATAAGACATCAGAGGCTCCCGAACACTTTCTTCCCTCCTGACCTCACCATTGACCTTTGACTTCAGCAATTTCTCCACAACAGTAACACCAACCATTTTCACTCTGCTGTCATATTGTGACCCTGCTACTTATGTGTAAAGTTATTTGTAACTAGTGTTAACAGAGAGTAAAAAGGAGAGAGTCAGATTTTATCAGGTCACATTTTACATCTGTCACAATCTGACTCTCCTCTTATATTAAAAATGCAAGATGTAACCCCAACCATTTTCACTCTGCTGTCATATTGTGACCTCTGCTACTTATGTGTAAAGTTATTTATAACTAGTGTTAACAGAGACTAAAAAGGAGGGGAGTCAGATTTTGTCAGGTCACATTTTACACCTGTCATGATCTGACTCCCCTCTTCGATTAAAAATGCAAGATGTAACACCAACCATTTTCACTCTGCTGCCATATTGTGACCTCTGCTACTTTTTAATAAAGTTATTTGTAACTAGTGGTAACAGAGGAAAAAAGAAGGGGAGTCAGATTTTGTCAGGTCACATTTTACATCTGTCACAATCTGACTCCCCTCTTATATTAAAAATGCAAGATGTAACACCAACCATTTTCACTCTGCTGTCATATTGTGATCTCTGCTACTTATGTGTAAAGTTATTTGTAACTAGTGTTAACAGAGAGTAAAAAGGAGAGAGTCAGATTTTATCAGGTCACATTTTACATCTGTCACAATCTGACTCTCCTCTTATATTAAAAATGCAAGATGTAACCCCAACCATTTTCACTCTGCTGTCATATTGTGACCTCTGCTACTTATGTGTAAAGTTATTTGTAACTAGTGTTAACAGAGAGTAAAAAGGAGGGGAGTCAGATTTTGTCAGGTCACATTTTACATCTGTCACAATCTGACTCCCCTCTTCGATTAAAAATGCAAGATGTAACACCAACCATTTTCACTCTGCTGCCATATTGTGACCTCTGCTACTTATTTATAAAGTTATTTGTAACTAGTGGTAACAGAGGAAAAAAGAAGGGGAGTCAGATTTTGTCAGGTCACATTTTACATCTGTCACAATCTGACTCCCCTCTTATATTAAAAATGCAAGATGTAACACCAACCATTTTCACTCTGCTGCCATATTGTGACCTCTGCTACTTATTTATAAAGTTATTTGTAACTAGTGGTAACAGAGGAAAAAGAAGGGAAGTCAGATTTTGTCAGGTCACATTTTACATCTGTCACAATCTGACTCCCCTCTTATATTAAAAATGCAAGATGTAACACCAACCATTTTCACTCTGCTGTCATATTGTGACCTCTGCTACTTATTTGTAAAGTTATTTGTAACTAGTGTTAACAGAAAGTAAAAAGGAGAGAGTCAGATTTTATCAGGTCACATTTTACATCTGTCACAATCTGACTCTCCTCTTATATTAAAAATGCAAGATGTAACACCAACCATTTTCACTCTGCTGCCATATTGTGACCTCTGCTACTTATTTATAAAGTTATTTGTAACTAGTGGTAACAGAGGAAAAAAAGAAGGGAAGTCAGATTTTGTCAGGTCACATTTTACATCTGTCACAATCTGACTCCCCTCTTATATTAAAAATGCAAGATGTAACACCAACCATTTTCACTCTGCTGTCATATTGTGACCTCTGCTACTTATTTGTAAAGTTATTTGTAACTAGTGTTAACAGAGAGAGTAAAAAGGAGAGAGTCAGATTTTATCAGGTCACATTTTACATCTGTCACAATCTGACTCTCCTCTTATATTAAAAATGCAAGATGTAACCCCAACCATTTTCACTCTGCTGTCATATTGTGACCTCTGCTACTTATGTGTAAAGTTATTTGTAACTAGTGTTAACAGAGAGTAAAAAGGAGGGGAGTCAGATTTTGTCAGGTCACATTTTACATCTGTCACAATCTGACTCCCCTCTTCGATTAAAAATGCAAGATGTAACACCAACCATTTTCACTCTGCTGCCATATTGTGACCTCTGCTACTTATTTATAAAGTTATTTGTAACTAGTGGTAACAGAGGAAAAAAGAAGGGAAGTCAGATTTTGTCAGGTCACATTTTACATCTGTCACAATCTGACTCCCCTCTTATATTAAAAATGCAAGATGTAACACCAACCATTTTCACTCTGCTGTCATATTGTGACCTCTGCTACTTATTTGTAAAGTTATTTGTAACTAGTGTTAACAGAAAGTAAAAAGGACAGAGTCAGATTTTATCAGGTCACATTTTACATCTGTCACAATCTGACTCTCCTCTTATATTAAAAATGCAAGATGTAACACCAACCATTTTCACTCTGCTGCCATATTGTGACCTCTGCTACTTATTTATAAAGTTTATTTGTAACTAGTGGTAACAGAGGAAAAAGAAGGGAAGTCAGATTTTGTCAGGTCACATTTTACATCTGTCACAATCTGACTCCCCTCTTATATTAAAAATGCAAGATGTAACACCAACCATTTTCACTCTGCTGTCATATTGTGACCTCTGCTACATATTTGTAAAGTTATTTGTAACTAGTGTTAACAGAAAGTAAAAAGGAGAGAGTCAGATTTTGTCAGGTCACATTTTACATCTGTCACAATCTGACTCCCCTCTTATATTAAAAATGCAAGATGTAACACCAACCATTTTCACTCTGCTGCCATATTGTGACCTCTGCTACTTATTTGTAAAGTTATTTGTAACTAGTGGTAACAGAGGAAAAAAGAAGGGAAGTCAGATTTTGTCAGGTCACATTTTACATCTGTCACAATCTGACTCCCCTCTTATATTAAAAATGCAAGATGTAACACCAACCATTTTCACTCTGCTGTCATATTGTGACCTCTGCTACTTATTTGTAAAGTTATTTGTAACTAGTGTTAACAGAGAGTAAAAAGGAGAGAGTCAGATTTTATCAGGTCACATTTTACATCTGTCACAATCTGACTCTCCTCTTATATTAAAAATGCAAGATGTAACCCCAACCATTTTCACTCTGCTGTCATATTGTGACCTCTGCTACTTATTTGTAAAGTTATTTGTAACTAGTGTTAACAGAGAGTAAAAAGGAGGGGAGTCAGATTTTGTCAGGTCACATTTTACATCTGTCACAATCTGACTCCCCTCTTATATTAAAAATGCAAGATGTAACACCAACCATTTTCACTCTGCTGCCATATTGTGACCTCTGCTACTTATTTATAAAGTTATTTGTAACTAGTGGTAACAGAGGAAAAAGAAGGGGAGTCAGATTTTGTCAGGTCACATTTTACATCTGTCACAATCTGACTCCCCTCTTATATTAAAAATGCAAGATGTAACACCAACCATTTTCACTCTGCTGTCATATTGTGACCTCTGCTACTTATTTGTAAAGTTATTTGTAACTAGTGTTAACAGAGAGTAAAAAGGGAGAGAGTCAGATTTTATCAGGTCACATTTTACATCTGTCACAATCTGACTCTCCTCTTATATTAAAAATGCAAGATGTAACACCAACCATTTTCACTCTGCTGTCATATTGTGACCTCTGCTACTTATTTGTAAAGTTATTTGTAACTAGTGTTAACAGAGAGAAAAAAAGAGGGAGTCAGATTTTGTCAGGTCACATTTTACATCTGTCACAATCTGTCTCTCTTCTTATATTAAAAATGCAAGATGTAACACCAACCATTTTCACTCTGCTGCCATATTGTGACCTCTGCTACTTATTTATAAAGTTATTTGTAACTAGTGGTAACAGAGGAAAAAGGAAGGGGAGTCAGATTTTGTCAGGTCACATTTTACATCTGTCACAATCTGACTCTCCTCTTATATTAAAAATGCAAGATGTAACACCAACCATTTTCACTCTGCTGTCATATTGTGACCTCTGCTACTTATTTGTAAAGTTATTTGTAACTAGTGTTAACAGAGAGTAAAAAAGGAGGAGTCAGATTTTGTCAGGTCACATTTTACATCTGTCACAATCTGACTCCCCTCTTATATTAAAAATGCAAGATGTAACACCAACCATTTTCACTCTGCTGTCATATTGTGACCTCTGCTACTTATGTGTAAAGTTATTTGTAACTAGTGTTAACAGAGAGTAAAAAGGAGGGAGTCAGATTTTGTCAGGTCACATTTTACATCTGTCACAATCTGACTCCCCTCTTATATTAAAAATGCAAGATGTAACACCAACCATTTTCACTCTGCTGTCATATTGTGACCTCTGCTACTTATTTGTAAAGTTATTTGTAACTAGTGTTAACAGAGAGAAAAAAGGAGGGGAGTCAGATTTTGTCAGGTCACATTTTACATCTGTCACAATCTGACTCTGTTCTTATATTAAAAATGCAAGATGTAACACCAACCATTTTCACTCTGCTGCCATATTGTGACCTCTGCTACTTATTTATAAAGTTATTTGTAACTAGTGGTAACAGAGGAAAAAGGAAGGGGAGTCAGATTTTGTCAGATCACATTTTACATCTGTCACAATCTGACTCTCCTCTTATATTAAAAATGCAAGATGTAACACCAACCATTTTCACTCTGCTGTCATATTGTGACCTCTGCTACTTATGTGTAAAGTTATTTGTAACTAGTGTTAACAGAGAGAAAAAAGGAGGGGAGTCGGATTTTGTCAGGTCACATTTTACATCTGTCACAATCTGACTCTCCTCTTATATTAAAAATGCAAGATGTAACACCAACCATTTTCACTCTGCTGTCATATTGTGACCTCTGCTACTTATGTGTAAAGTTATTTGTAACTAGTGTTAACAGAGAGAAAAAAGGAGGAGAGTCAGATTTTGTCAGGTCACATTTTACATCTGTCACAATCTGACTCCACTCTTATATTAAAAATGCAAGATGTAACTGTTATGGAATTTTCTATCCTTAGGTTACACGAGGTCACGTGTGGGCCTTGAGGTCCTCGGCAGTATTAATTGTTTGGCTTTGACTGGGGCAGTAGGTGCCAGTCTATCTCAACACTTGTGGCGGTCAAAGAGACCTTTCTGCCTTCCTAGACATAATAGTAGCTGGCGTTGACTAAACAGACTCTGTGTCTCCAGACTAGAACATGTTGACGATAACTCCGTTCTTGGTAAAAACATTCTCTTTGTCTCATTTGGGCGTATAGTATTTGTGGTGTTATGTTGAGTTTAAGTCTATCCCCAGCACGTTCGGCGAATGTGAGCCGACTCAGGCACTTCTGTGTACTATGAGTGTCTCTATTCTCTTAGCGTCAATAAATATTAAGTAGACTCAGAGGCTCCCGACACTTTCTTCTCCTGCCTCACATTGCCTTTCTTCAAATTTTCAACATGTAACACCAACCATTTTCACTCTGCTGTCATATTGTGACCTCTGCTACTTATTTGTAAAGTTATTTGTAACTAGTGTTAACAGAGAGTAAAAAGGAGGGAGTCAGATTTTATCAGGTCACATTTTACATCTGTCACAATCTGACTCCCCTCTTATATTAAAAATGCAAGATGTAACACCAACCATTTTCACTCTGCTGTCATATTGTGACCTCTGCTACTTATTCGTAAAGTTATTTGTAACTAGTATTAACAGAGAGGAAAAAAGGAGGGGAGTCAGATTTTGTCAGGTCACATTTTACATCTATCACAATCTGACTCTGTTCTTATATTAAAAATGCAAGATGTAACACCAACCATTTTCACTCTGCTGCCATATTGTGACCTCTGCTACTTATTTATAAAGTTATTTGTAACTAGTGGTAACAGAGGAAAAAGGAAGGGGAGTCAGATTTTGTCAGGTCACATTTTACATCTGTCACAATCTGACTCTCCTCTTATATTAAAAATGCAAGATGTAACCCCAACCATTTTCACTCTGCTGTCATATTGTGACCTCTGCTACTTATTTGTAAAGTTATTTGTAACTAGTGTTAACAGAGAGGAAAAAAGGAGGGGAGTCAGATTTTGTCAGGTCACATTTTACATCTGTCACAATCTGACTCTCCTCTTATATTAAAAATGCAAGATGTAACACCAACCATTTTCACTCTGCTGCCATATTGTGACCTCTGCTACTTATTTATAAAGTTATTTGTAAAGTTATTTGTAACTAGTGTTAACAGAGGAGTAAAAAGGAAGGGGAGTCAGATTTTGTCAGGTCACATTTTACATCTGTCACAATCTGACTCCCCTCTTATATTAAAAATGCAAGATGTAACACCAACCATTTTCACTCTGCTGTCATATTGTGACCTCTGCTACTTATTTGTAAAGTTATTTGTAACTAGTGTTAACAGAGAGGAAAAAAGGAGGGGAGTCAGATTTTGTCAGGTCACATTTTACATCTGTCACAATCTGACTCCCCTCTTATATTAAAAATGCAAGATGTAACACCAACCATTTTCACTCTGCTGCCATATTGTGACCTCTGCTACTTATTTGTAAAGTTATTTGTAACTAGTGTTAACAGAGAGTAAAAAGGAGGGGAGTCAGATTTTGTCAGGTCACATTTTACATCTGTCACAATCTGACTCCCCTCTTATATTAAAAATGCAAGATGTAACACCAACCATTTTCACTCTGCTGCCATATTGTGACCTCTGCTACTTATTTGTAAAGTTATTTGTAACTAGTGTTAACAGAGAGGAAAAAAGGAGGGGAGTCAGATTTTGTCAGGTCACATTTTACATCTGTCACAATCTGACTCCCCTCTTATATTAAAAATGCAAGATGTAACCTTGCAAGATGTAACACCAACCATTTTCACTCTGCTGCCATATTGTGACCTCTGCTACTTATTTGTAAAGTTATTTGTAACTAGTGGTAACAGAGGAAAAAGGAGGGGGAGTCAGATTTTGTCAGGTCACATTTTACATCTGTCACAATCTGACTCTCCCTCTTATATTAAAAATGCAAGATGTAACACCAACCATTTTCACTCTGCTGTCATATTGTGACCTCTGCTACTTATTTGTAAAGTTATTTGTAACTAGTGTTAACAGAGAGGTAAAAAGGAGAGGGAGTCAGATTTTGTCAGGTCACATTTTACATCTGTCACAATCTGACTCCCCTCTTATATTAAAAATGCAAGATGTAACACCAACCATTTTCACTCTGCTGCCATATTGTGACCTCTGCTACTTATTTGTAAAGTTATTTGTAACTAGTGTTAACAGAGAGTAAAAAGGAGGGGAGTCAGATTTTGTCAGGTCACATTTTACATCTGTCACAATCTGACTCCTCCTCTTATATTAAAAATGCAAGATGTAACACCAACCATTTTCACTCTGCTGCCATATTGTGACCTCTGCTACTTATTTGTAAAGTTATTTGTAACTAGTGTTAACAGAGAGAAAAAAGGAGGGGAGTCAGATTTTGTCAGGTCACATTTTACATCTGTCACAATCTGACTCTCCTCTTATATTAAAAATGCAAGATGTAACCCCAACCATTTTCACTCTGCTGTCATATTGTGACCTCTGCTACTTATTTGTAAAGTTATTTGTAACTAGTGTTAACAGAGAGGAAAAAAGGAGGGGAGTCAGATTTTGTCAGGTCACATTTTACATCTGTCACAATCTGACTCCCCTCTTATATTAAAAATGCAAGATGTAACACCAACCATTTTCACTCTGCTGCCATATTGTGACCTCTGCTACTTATTTGTAAAGTTATTTGTAACTAGTGTTAACAGAGAGTAAAAAGGAGGGGAGTCAGATTTTGTCAGGTCACATTTTACATCTGTCACAATCTGACTCCCTCTTATATTAAAAATGCAAGATGTAACACCAACCATTTTCACTCTGCTGCCATATTGTGACCTCTGCTACTTATTTATAAAGTTATTTGTAACTAGTGGTAACAGAGGAAAAAAGAAGGGGAGTCAGATTTTGTCAGGTCACATTTTACATCTGTCACAATCTGACTCCCCTCTTATATTAAAAATGCAAGATGTAACACCAACCATTTTCACTCTGCTGTCATATTGTGACCTCTGCTACTTATGTGTAAAGTTATTTGTAACTAGTGTTAACAGAGAGTAAAAAGGAGGGGAGTCAGATTTTGTCAGGTCACATTTTACATCTGTCACAATCTGACTCCTCCTCTTATATTAAAAATGCAAGATGTAACACCAACCATTTTCACTCTGCTGCCATATTGTGACCTCTGCTACTTATTTGTAAAGTTATTTGTAACTAGTGTTAACAGAGAGTAAAAAGGAGGGGAGTCAGATTTTGTCAGGTCACATTTTACATCTGTCACAATCTGACTCCACTCTTATATTAAAAATGCAAGATGTAACTGTTATGGAATTTTCTATCCTTAGGTTACACGAGGTCACGTGTGGGCCTTGAGGTCCTCGGCAGTATTAATTGTTTGGCTTTGACTGGGGGCAGTAGGTGCCAGTCTATCTCAACACTGTGGTGGCCAGGGTCAAAGAGACCTGTTGCTGCCTTCCTAGACATAATAGATAGCTGGCCGTTGACGTAAACAGACATCTGTGTCTCCAGACTAGAACATGTTGACGATAACTCCGTTCTTGGTAAAAACATTCTCTTTGTCTCATTTGGGGCGTATAGTATTTGTGGTGTTATGTTGAGGTTTAAAGTCTATCCACCAGCACGAGTTCGGCAGAATGTGAGACCGACTCAGGCACTTCTGATGTACTATGAGAGTGTCTCTAATTCTCCTTGGCCAAGCGTCAATAAATATTACAGCATAAGACATCAGAGGCTCCCGAACACTTTCTTCCCTCCTGACCTCACCATTGACCTTTGACTTCAGCAATTTCTCCACAACAGTAACACCAACCATTTTCACTCTGCTGCCATATTGTGACCTCTGCTACTTATTTGTAAAGTTATTTGTAACTAGTGTTAACAGAGAGGAAAAAGGAGGGGAGTCAGATTTTGTCAGGTCACATTTTACATCTGTCACAATCTGACTCCCCTCTTATATTAAAAATGCAAGATGTAACACCAACCATTTTCACTCTGCTGTCATATTGTGACCTCTGCTACTTATGTGTAAAGTTATTTGTAACTAGTGTTAACAGAGAGTAAAAAGGAGGAGAGTCAGATTTTATCAGGTCACATTTTACATCTGTCACAATCTGACTCTCCTCTTATATTAAAAATGCAAGATGTAACACCAACCATTTTCACTCTGCTGTCATATTGTGACCTCTGCTACTTATTTGTAAAGTTATTTGTAACTAGTGTTAACAGAGAGTAAAAAAGGAGGGGAGTCAGATTTTGTCAGGTCACATTTTACATCTGTCACAATCTGACTCCCCTCTTATATTAAAAATGCAAGATGTAACACCAACCATTTTCACTCTGCTGCCATATTGTGACCTCTGCTACTTATTTGTAAAGTTATTTGTAACTAGTGGTAACAGAGAGAAAAAAGGAGGGGAGTCAGATTTTGTCAGGTCACATTTTACATCTGTCACAATCTGACTCTCCTCTTATATTAAAAATGCAAGATGTAACACCAACCATTTTCACTCTGCTGCCATATTGTGACCTCTGCTACTTATTTATAAAGTTATTTGTAACTAGTGGTAACAGAGGAAAAAAGAAGGGAAGTCAGATTTTGTCAGGTCACATTTTACATCTGTCACAATCTGACTCTCCTCTTATATTAAAAATGCAAGATGTAACACCAACCATTTTCACTCTGCTGTCATATTGTGACCTCTGCTACTTATTTGTAAAGTTATTTGTAACTAGTGTTAACAGAGAGTAAAAAAGGAGGAGAGTCAGATTTTATCAGGTCACATTTTACATCTGTCACAATCTGACTCTCCTCTTATATTAAAAATGCAAGATGTAACCCCAACCATTTTCACTCTGCTGTCATATTGTGACCTCTGCTACTTATTTGTAAAGTTATTTGTAACTAGTGTTAACAGAGAGTAAAAAGGAGGGGAGTCAGATTTTGTCAGGTCACATTTTACATCTGTCACAATCTGACTCTCCCTCTTATATTAAAAATGCAAGATGTAACACCAACCATTTTCACTCTGCTGCCATATTGTGACCTCTGCTACTTATTTGTAAAGTTATTTGTAACTAGTGTTAACAGAGGAAAAAAGGAGGGGAGTCAGATTTTGTCAGGTCACATTTTACATCTGTCACAATCTGACTCCCCTCTTATATTAAAAATGCAAGATGTAACACCAACCATTTTCACTCTGCTGTCATATTGTGACCTCTGCTACTTATTTGTAAAGTTATTTGTAACTAGTGTTAACAGAGAGTAAAAAGGAGGGGAGTCAGATTTTGTCAGGTCACATTTTACATCTGTCACAATCTGACTCTCCTCTTATATTAAAAATGCAAGATGTAACACCAACCATTTTCACTCTGCTGCCATATTGTGACCTCTGCTACTTATTTGTAAAGTTATTTGTAACTAGTGTTAACAGAGGGAAAAAAGGAGGGGAGTCAGATTTTGTCAGGTCACATTTTACATCTGTCACAATCTGACTCCCCTCTTATATTAAAAATGCAAGATGTAACACCAACCATTTTCACTCTGCTGCCATATTGTGACCTCTGCTACTTATTTGTAAAGTTATTTGTAACTAGTGTTAACAGAGAGAAAAAGGAAGGGGAGTCAGATTTTATCAGGTCACATTTTACATCTGTCACAATCTGACTCTCCTCTTATATTAAAAATGCAAGATGTAACCCCAACCATTTTCACTCTGCTGTCATATTGTGACCTCTGCTACTTATGTGTAAAGTTATTTGTAACTAGTGTTAACAGAGAGTAAAAAGGAGGGGAGTCAGATTTTGTCAGGTCACATTTTACATCTGTCACAATCTGACTCTCCTCTTATATTAAAAATGCAAGATGTAACACCAACCATTTTCACTCTGCTGCCATATTGTGACCTCTGCTACTTATTTGTAAAGTTATTTGTAACTAGTGTTAACAGAGAGTAAAAAGGAGGGGAGTCAGATTTTGTCAGGTCACATTTTACATCTGTCACAATCTGACTCCACCTCTTATATTAAAAATGCAAGATGTAACTTTATGGAATTTTCTATCCTTAGGTTACACGAGGTCACTGTGGGCCTTGAGGTCCTCGGCAGTATTAATTGTTTGGCTTTGACTGGGGGCAGTAGGTGCCAGTCTATCTCAACACTGTGGTGGCAGGGTCAAAGAGACCTGTTGCTGCCTTCCTAGACATAATAGATAGCTGGCCGTTGACTAAACAGACATCTGTTCTCCAGACTAGAACATGTTGACGATAACTCCGTTCTTGGTAAAAACATTCTCTTTGTCTCATTTGGGGCGTATAGTATTTGTGGTGTTATGTTGAGGTTTAAAGTCTATCCACCAGCACGAGTTCGGCAGAATGTGAGACCGACTCAGGCACTTCTGATGTACTATGAGAGTGTCTCTAATTCTCCTTGGCCAAGCGTCAATAAATATTACAGCATAAGACATCAGAGGCCCCGAACACTTTCTTCCCTGACCTCACCATTGACCTTTGACTTCACAATTTCTCCACAACATGTAACACCAACCATTTTCACTCTGCTGTCATATTGTGACCTCTGCTACTTATGTGTAAAGTTATTTGTAACTAGTGTTAACAGAGAGTAAAAAGGAGGAGAGTCAGATTTTATCAGGTCACATTTTACATCTGTCACAATCTGACTCTCCTCTTATATTAAAAATGCAAGATGTAACACCAACCATTTTCACTCTGCTGCCATATTGTGACCTCTGCTACTTATTTGTAAAGTTATTTGTAACTAGTGTTAACAGAGAGGAAAAAAGAAGGGGAGTCAGATTTTGTCAGGTCACATTTTACATCTGTCACAATCTGACTCTGTTCTTATATTAAAAATGCAAGATGTAACACCAACCATTTTCACTCTGCTGCCATATTGTGACCTCTGCTACTTATTTATAAAGTTATTTGTAACTAGTGGTAACAGAGAGGAAAAAGGAAGGGGAGTCAGATTTTGTCAGATCACATTTTACATCTGTCACAATCTGACTCTCCTCTTATATTAAAAATGCAAGATGTAACCCCAACCATTTTCACTCTGCTGTCATATTGTGACCTCTGCTACTTATGTGTAAAGTTATTTGTAACTAGTGTTAACAGAGAGGAAAAAAGGAGGGGAGTCAGATTTTGTCAGGTCACATTTTACATCTGTCACAATCTGACTCCCCTCTTATATTAAAAATGCAAGATGTAACACCAACCATTTTCACTCTGCTGCCATATTGTGACCTCTGCTACTTATTTATAAAGTTATTTGTAACTAGTGTTAACAGAGAGGAAAAAAGGAGGGGAGTCAGATTTTGTCAGGTCACATTTTACATCTGTCACAATCTGACTCCCCTCTTATATTAAAAATGCAAGATGTAACACCAACCATTTTCACTCTGCTGCCATATTGTGACCTCTGCTACTTATTTGTAAAGTTATTTGTAACTAGTGTTAACAGAGAGAAAAAAAGGAGGGGAGTCAGATTTTGTCAGGTCACATTTTACATCTAACACAATCTGACTCTGTTCTTATATTAAAAATGCAAGATGTAACACCAACCATTTTCACTCTGCTGCCATATTGTGACCTCTGCTACTTATTTATAAAGTTATTTGTAACTAGTGTTAACAGAGGAAAAAGGAAGGGGAGTCAGATTTTGTCAGGTCACATTTTACATCTGTCACAATCTGACTCTCCTCTTATATTAAAAATGCAAGATGTAACACCAACCATTTTCACTCTGCTGCCATATTGTGACCTCTGCTACTTATTTATAAAGTTATTTGTAACTAGTGGTAACAGAGGAAAAAGGAAGGGGAGTCAGATTTTGTCAGATCACATTTTACATCTGTCACAATCTGACTCTCCTCTTATATTAAAAATGCAAGATGTAACACCAACCATTTTCACTCTGCTGTCATATTGTGACCTCTGCTACTTATTTGTAAAGTTATTTGTAACTAGTGTTAACAGAGAGGAAAAAAGGAGGGGAGTCAGATTTTGTCAGGTCACATTTTACATCTGTCACAATCTGACTCCCCTCTTATATTAAAAATGCAAGATGTAACACCAACCATTTTCACTCTGCTGTCATATTGTGACCTCTGCTACTTATTTGTAAAGTTATTTGTAACTAGTGTTAACAGAGAGTAAAAAGGAGGGGAGTCAGATTTTGTCAGGTCACATTTTACATCTGTCACAATCTGACTCCACTCTTATATTAAAAATGCAAGATGTAACTGTTTGAATCCAACCATTTTCACTCTGCTGCCATATTGTGACCTCTGCTACTTATTTGTAAAGTTATTTGTAACTAGTAGTTAACAGTTATTCAACACTGTGGTGGGCAGGGTTAAAGGGACCTTTTTTTTCTTTTCTAGAGCATAAAAGATAGCTGGCCGTTGACATAAACAGACATCTGTGTCTCCAGACTAGAACATTTGACGATAACTCCTTCTTGAGTAAAAACATTTTCCTTTGTCTCATTTGGGCTATAGTATTTGTGGTGTTATGTTGAGGTTTAAAGTTTAGAGTTGGAGAATGTCAGATTTTGTCAGGTCACATTTTACATCTGTACACAATCTGACTCTCTTCTTATATTAAAAATGCAAGATGTAACACCAACCATTTTCACTCTGCTGTCATATTGTGACCTCTGCTACTTATTTGTAAAGTTATTTGTAACTAGTGTTAACAGAGAGAAAAAGGAGGGGAGTCAGATTTTGTCAGGTCACATTTTACATCTGATCACAATCTGACTCCCCTCTTATATTAAAAATGCAAGATGTAACACCAACCATTTTCACTCTGCTGCCATATTGTGACCTCTGCTACTTATTTGTAAAGTTATTTGTAACTAGTGTTAACAGAGAGAAAAAAGGAGGGGAGTCAGATTTTGTCAGGTCACATTTTACATCTGTCACAATCTGACTCCTCCTCTTATATTAAAAATGCAAGATGTAACACCAACCATTTTCACTCTGCTGCCATATTGTGACCTCTGCTACTTATTTGTAAAGTTATTTGTAACTAGTGTTAACAGAGAGGAAAAAAGGAGGGGAGTCAGATTTTGTCAGGTCACATTTTACATCTAACACAATCTGACTCTGTTCTTATATTAAAAATGCAAGATGTAACACCAACCATTTTCACTCTGCTGCCATATTGTGACCTCTGCTACTTATTTATAAAGTTATTTGTAACTAGTGGTAACAGAGGAAAAAGGAAGGGGAGTCAGATTTTGTCAGGTCACATTTTACATCTGTCACAATCTGACTCTCCTCTTATATTAAAAATGCAAGATGTAACACCAACCATTTTCACTCTGCTGTCATATTGTGACCTCTGCTACTTATTTGTAAAGTTATTTGTAACTAGTGTTAACAGAGAGGAAAAAA
Organism: Argyrosomus regius; assembly: GCA_946959425.1. Lineage (NCBI taxonomy): Eukaryota > Metazoa > Chordata > Actinopteri > Sciaenidae > Argyrosomus > Argyrosomus regius. The sequence continues at coordinate 24,227 of CAMPSB010000138.1, forward strand.
GGAGGGGAGTCAGATTTTGTCAGGTCACATTTTACATCTGTCACAATCTGACTCCCCTCTTATATTAAAAATGCAAGATGTAACACCAACCATTTTCACTCTGCTGCCATATTGTGACCTCTGCTACTTATTTGTAAAGTTATTTGTAACTAGTGTTAACAGAGAGGAAAAAGGAGGGGAGTCAGATTTTGTCAGGTCACATTTTACATCTGTCACAATCTGACTCTCCTCTTATATTAAAAATGCAAGATGTAACACCAACCATTTTCACTCTGCTGCCATATTGTGACCTCTGCTACTTATTTGTAAAGTTATTTGTAACTAGTGTTAACAGAGAGTAAAAAGGAGGGGAGTCAGATTTTGTCAGGTCACATTTTACATCTAACACAATCTGACTCTGTTCTTATATTAAAAATGCAAGATGTAACACCAACCATTTTCACTCTGCTGCCATATTGTGACCTCTGCTACTTATTTATAAAGTTATTTGTAACTAGTGGTAACAGAGGAAAAAGGAAGGGGAGTCAGATTTTGTCAGATCACATTTTACATCTGTCACAATCTGACTCTCCTCTTATATTAAAAATGCAAGATGTAACCCCAACCATTTTCACTCTGCTGTCATATTGTGACCTCTGCTACTTATTTGTAAAGTTATTTGTAACTAGTGTTAACAGAGAGGAAAAAAGGAGGGGAGTCAGATTTTGTCAGGTCACATTTTACATCTGTCACAATCTGACTCCCCTCTTATATTAAAAATGCAAGATGTAACACCAACCATTTTCACTCTGCTGCCATATTGTGACCTCTGCTACTTATGTGTAAAGTTATTTGTAACTAGTGTTAACAGAGAGTAAAAAGGAGGGGAGTCGGATTTTGTCAGGTCACATTTTACATCTGTCACAATCTGACTCCCTCTTATATTAAAAATGCAAGATGTAACACCAACCATTTTCACTCTGCTGCCATATTGTGACCTCTGCTACTTATTTGTAAAGTTATTTGTAACTAGTATTAACAGAGAGGAAAAAAGGAGGGGAGTCAGATTTTGTCAGGTCACATTTTACATCTAACACAATCTGACTCTGTTCTTATATTAAAAATGCAAGATGTAACACCAACCATTTTCACTCTGCTGCCATATTGTGACCTCTGCTACTTATTTATAAAGTTATTTGTAACTAGTGGTAACAGAGGAAAAAGGAAGGGGAGTCAGATTTTGTCAGATCACATTTTACATCTGTCACAATCTGACTCTCCTCTTATATTAAAAATGCAAGATGTAACCCCAACCATTTTCACTCTGCTGTCATATTGTGACCTCTGCTACTTATGTGTAAAGTTATTTGTAACTAGTGTTAACAGAGAGGAAAAAAGGAGGGGAGTCAGATTTTGTCAGGTCACATTTTACATCTGTCACAATCTGACTCCCCTCTTATATTAAAAATGCAAGATGTAACACCAACCATTTTCACTCTGCTGCCATATTGTGACCTCTGCTACTTATTGGTATTATTTGTAAAGTTATTTGTAACTAGTGTTAACAGAGAGTAAAAAGGAGGGGAGTCGGATTTTGTCAGGTCACATTTTACATCTGTCACAATCTGACTCCCCTCTTATATTAAAAATGCAAGATGTAACACCAACCATTTTCACTCTGCTGCCATATTGTGACCTCTGCTACTTATTTGTAAAGTTATTTGTAACTAGTGTTAACAGAGAGGAAAAAAGGAGGGGAGTCAGATTTTGTCAGGTCACATTTTACATCTGTCACAATCTGACTCCCCTCTTATATTAAAAATGCAAGATGTAACACCAACCATTTTCACTCTGCTGCCATATTGTGACCTCTGCTACTTATTTGTAAAGTTATTTGTAACTAGTGTTAACAGAGAGTAAAAAGGAGGGGAGTCAGATTTTGTCAGGTCACATTTTACATCTGTCACAATCTGACTCTGTTCTTATATTAAAAATGCAAGATGTAACACCAACCATTTTCACTCTGCTGCCATATTGTGACCTCTGCTACTTATTTGTAAAGTTATTTGTAACTAGTATTAACAGAGAGGAAAAAAGGAGGGGAGTCAGATTTTGTCAGGTCACATTTTACATCTAACACAATCTGACTCTGTTCTTATATTAAAAATGCAAGATGTAACACCAACCATTTTCACTCTGCTGCCATATTGTGACCTCTGCTACTTATTTATAAAGTTATTTGTAACTAGTGGTAACAGAGGAAAAAGGAAGGGGAGTCAGATTTTGTCAGATCACATTTTACATCTGTCACAATCTGACTCTCCTCTTATATTAAAAATGCAAGATGTAACCCCAACCATTTTCACTCTGCTGTCATATTGTGACCTCTGCTACTTATGTGTAAAGTTATTTGTAACTAGTGTTAACAGAGAGGAAAAAAGGAGGGGAGTCGGATTTTGTCAGGTCACATTTTACATCTGTCACAATCTGACTCTCCTCTTATATTAAAAATGCAAGATGTAACACCAACCATTTTCACTCTGCTGTCATATTGTGACCTCTGCTACTTATGTGTAAAGTTATTTGTAACTAGTGTTAACAGAGAGTAAAAAGGAGAGAGTCAGATTTTGTCAGGTCACATTTTACATCTGTCACAATCTGACTCCACTCTTATATTAAAAATGCAAGATGTAACTGTTATGGAATTTTCTATCCTTAGGTTACACGAGGTCACGTGTGGGCCTTGAGGTCCTCGGCAGTATTAATTGTTTGGCTTTGACTGGGGGCAGTAGGTGCCAGTCTATCTCAACACTGTGGTGGCCAGGGTCAAAGAGACCTGTTGCTGCCTTCCTAGACATAATAGATAGCTGGCCGTTGACATAAACAGACATCTGTGTCTCCAGACTAGAACATGTTGACGATAACTCCGTTCTTGGTAAAAACATTCTCTTTGTCTCATTTGGGGCGTATAGTATTTGTGGTGTTATGTTGAGGTTTAAAGTCTATCCACCAGCACGAGTTCGGCAGAATGTGAGACCGACTCAGGCACTTCTGATGTACTATGAGAGTGTCTCTAATTCTCCTTGGCCAAGCGTCAATAAATATTACAGCATAAGACATCAGAGGCTCCCCGAACACTTTCTTCCCTCCTGACCTCACCATTGACCTTTGACTTCAGCAATTTCTCCACAACAGTAACACCAACCATTTTCACTCTGCTGTCATATTGTGACCTCTGCTACTTATGTGTAAAGTTATTTGTAACTAGTGTTAACAGAGAGTAAAAAGGAGAGAGTCAGATTTTATCAGGTCACATTTTACATCTGTCACAATCTGACTCCCCTCTTCGATTAAAAATGCAAGATGTAACACCAACCATTTTCACTCTGCTGCCATATTGTGACCTCTGCTACTTATTTGTAAAGTTATTTGTAACTAGTATTAACAGAGAGGAAAAAAGAAGGGGAGTCAGATTTTGTCAGGTCACATTTTACATCTAACACAATCTGACTCTGTTCTTATATTAAAAATGCAAGATGTAACACCAACCATTTTCACTCTGCTGCCATATTGTGACCTCTGCTACTTATTTATAAAGTTATTTGTAACTAGTGGTAACAGAGGAAAAAGGAAGGGGAGTCAGATTTTGTCAGATCACATTTTACATCTGTCACAATCTGACTCTCCTCTTATATTAAAAATGCAAGATGTAACCCCAACCATTTTAACTCTGCTGTCATATTGTGACCTCTGCTACTTATGTGTAAAGTTATTTGTAACTAGTATTAACAGAGAGGAAAAAAGGAGGGGAGTCAGATTTTGTCAGGTCACATTTTACATCTAACACAATCTGACTCTGTTCTTATATTAAAAATGCAAGATGTAACACCAACCATTTTCACTCTGCTGCCATATTGTGACCTCTGCTACTTATTTATAAAGTTATTTGTAACTAGTGGTAACAGAGGAAAAAGGAAGGGGAGTCAGATTTTGTCAGATCACATTTTACATCTGTCACAATCTGACTCTCCTCTTATATTAAAAATGCAAGATGTAACCCCAACCATTTTCACTCTGCTGTCATATTGTGACCTCTGCTACTTATGTGTAAAGTTATTTGTAACTAGTGTTAACAGAGAGGAAAAAAGGAGGGGAGTCAGATTTTGTCAGGTCACATTTTACATCTAACACAATCTGACTCTGTTCTTATATTAAAAATGCAAGATGTAACACCAACCATTTTCACTCTGCTGCCATATTGTGACCTCTGCTACTTATTTATAAAGTTATTTGTAACTAGTGGTAACAGAGGAAAAAGGAAGGGGAGTCAGATTTTGTCAGATCACATTTTACATCTGTCACAATCTGACTCTCCTCTTATATTAAAAATGCAAGATGTAACCCCAACCATTTTCACTCTGCTGTCATATTGTGACCTCTGCTACTTATTTGTAAAGTTATTTGTAACTAGTGTTAACAGAGAGGAAAAAAGGAGGGGAGTCGGATTTTGTCAGGTCACATTTTACATCTGTCACAATCTGACTCCCCTCTTATATTAAAAATGCAAGATGTAACACCAACCATTTTCACTCTGCTGCCATATTGTGACCTCTGGTAGTTATGTGTAAAGTTATTTGTAACTAGTGTTAACAGAGAGTAAAAAGGAGGGGAGTCGGATTTTGTCAGGTCACATTTTACATCTGTCACAATCTGACTCCGTTCTTATATTAAAAATGCAAGATGTAACATCAACCATTTTCACTCTGCTGCCATATTGTGACCTCTGCTACTTATTTGTAAAGTTATTTGTAACTAGTATTAACAGAGAGGAAAAAAGGAGGGGAGTCAGATTTTGTCAGGTCACATTTTACATCTAACACAATCTGACTCTGTTCTTATATTAAAAATGCAAGATGTAACACCAACCATTTTCACTCTGCTGCCATATTGTGACCTCTGCTACTTATTTATAAAGTTATTTGTAACTAGTGGTAACAGAGGAAAAAGGAAGGGGAGTCAGATTTTGTCAGATCACATTTTACATCTGTCACAATCTGACTCTCCTCTTATATTAAAAATGCAAGATGTAACCCCAACCATTTTCACTCTGCTGTCATATTGTGACCTCTGCTACTTATGTGTAAAGTTATTTGTAACTAGTGTTAACAGAGAGGAAAAAAGGAGGGGAGTCGGATTTTGTCAGGTCACATTTTACATCTGTCACAATCTGACTCCCCTCTTATATTAAAAATGCAAGATGTAACACCAACCATTTTCACTCTGCTGCCATATTGTGACCTCTGGTAGTTATGTGTAAAGTTATTTGTAACTAGTGTTAACAGAGAGTAAAAAGGAGGGGAGTCGGATTTTGTCAGGTCACATTTTACATCTGTCACAATCTGACTCCGTTCTTATATTAAAAATGCAAGATGTAACATCAACCATTTTCACTCTGCTGCCATATTGTGACCTCTGCTACTTATTTGTAAAGTTATTTGTAACTAGTATTAACAGAGAGGAAAAAAGGAGGGGAGTCAGATTTTGTCAGGTCACATTTTACATCTAACACAATCTGACTCTGTTCTTATATTAAAAATGCAAGATGTAACACCAACCATTTTCACTCTGCTGCCATATTGTGACCTCTGCTACTTATTTATAAAGTTATTTGTAACTAGTGGTAACAGAGGAAAAAGGAAGGGGAGTCAGATTTTGTCAGATCACATTTTACATCTGTCACAATGTGACTCTCCTCTTATATTAAAAATGCAAGATGTAACCCCAACCATTTTCACTCTGCTGTCATATTGTGACCTCTGCTACTTATGTGTAAAGTTATTTGTAACTAGTGTTAACAGAGAGGAAAAAAGGAGGGGAGTCGGATTTTGTCAGGTCACATTTTACATCTGTCACAATCTGACTCCCCTCTTATATTAAAAATGCAAGATGTAACACCAACCATTTTCACTCTGCTGCCATATTGTGACCTCTGGTAGTTATGTGTAAAGTTATTTGTAACTAGTGTTAACAGAGAGTAAAAAGGAGGGGAGTCGGATTTTGTCAGGTCACATTTTACATCTGTCACAATCTGACTCCGTTCTTATATTAAAAATGCAAGATGTAACATCAACCATTTTCACTCTGCTGCCATATTGTGACCTCTGCTACTTATTTGTAAAGTTATTTGTAACTAGTATTAACAGAGAGGAAAAAAGGAGGGGAGTCAGATTTTGTCAGGTCACATTTTACATCTAACACAATCTGACTCCCCTCTTATATTAAAAATGCAAGATGTAACACCAACCATTTTCACTCTGCTGCCATATTGTGACCTCTGCTACTTATTTGTAAAGTTATTTGTAACTAGTGGTAACAGAGGAAAAAGGAAGGGGAGTCAGATTTTGTGAGGTCACATTTTACATCTGTCACAATCTGACTCCCCTCTTATATTAAAAATGCAAGATGTAACACCAACCATTTTCACTCTGCTGCCATATTGTGACCTCTGCTACTTATTTGTAAAGTTATTTGTAACTAGTGTTAACAGAGAGTAAAAAGGAGGGAGTCAGATTTTGTCAGGTCACATTTTACATCTGTCACAATCTGACTCTCCTCTTATATTAAAAATGCAAGATGTAACACCAACCATTTTCACTCTGCTGCCATATTGTGACCTCTGCTACTTATTTGTAAAGTTATTTGTAACAGATTTTGTCAGGTCACATTTTACATCTGGTTTTCTCATGCCATAACATCCAAAATTAAAAACGCTAAATAGAAGTTCAAACTATTAAGTTATTAGTTTTGTTCTTTGTTGTGGTCATTTTTGTTTAAATGTGTATATTTTTATTTTGTACAGCACTTTTTGTGTGAGATGCTAGCTCAACTGTCGCAGGCTAGCTTAGTGAACAGCACAGGTAGTTGTTCATGCGCAGGCTGTCTGTTTTGTTTAAAGGTTTGCGTGTGGGAACAAATGTTGCTGAACTGATCTCTGGGGGACTCCCACCCCACCTCTCTCTCTCTCTCTCTCTCTCTGTCTCTGTCCGTCTCTTTCAGGGTTATGCCGGGCAAGGTATTGGTTGAAGATGCAGTCACATCTCCCTTTACTGAAAACTCTCTCTCTCTCTCTCTCTCTCTCTCCCCCCATCACCATTACCACCACTATCTGTAAACATACATGTCTCATTAATGCACATTAATGCATGTTACTAACTAAACTTCTGCCCCGGAGTTTCTGTGGTCTCTCGTCCAACAGGTTCTCATGGATCGTGGCTGCTGCTGTGGTCCTGCATGACGTCCACTACATATATTATTACTGTCATTATTGCTACCATATCTCCATTACAGTTTATAGTTAGTTAATGATTTGCTGCTGCTGTGCATCTGTGTCTCTCTATCTCTATCACAGGTTCCACTGCTACTGTAATAATTTTATCATTCATCATTCATTGTCATTTTATCATTCATTGTAATTGTTGATTTGTTCGGTTCACGTGACATCTTTGCACGTCTGTCCGTCCTGGGAGAGGGATCCCTCCTCTTTGGCTCTTCCTGAGGTTTCTTCCACCTTTTTTTCCCTGTTAAAAGGGTTTTTTGTGGGCAAGTTTTTCCTCACTCGAACCGAGGGTCTAAGGACAGAGGGTGTCACTTACTGTACAAATTGTAAATGTGAGGCAAATGTATTTTGTGACTTACAAATAAAATTTGATTTGATTTGACTTGATCTCATTGTGTTGTACACAGGCATGTGAGCGCTCCCCTTGTTTTTTTGTGGTGAAAATATTATTTTTGTACATATAGGTGTTATGGGAATTTTCAAGAATGACCCTTTAATAAAGAAGACTGGATTCGAAGCATCAAAGTTTAAGTTGAATTTATTATTCTTGTACAAGAACGAGCGTTTAACAGTGCAACACACAGGAGGGGTTACAGAGAAAAAGGCTCCCTGACAATTTGCATATATAGCATCCAAACGTTTTTTTAAATTCCCTTAATCAGTAGTCAGCATATCCCCAATCTAAATGTCACCTCTCTGACCTGCCTCTGACCCTTGTTCTGTTCTGGACTACATTAACCTTAAATTTACCTCACCCTGCAAGCCTTAGCAACAAAGTCATATTAAAGAAGTGAAAACAGAACATGTAAGAAATAGGAACTCATGTACACATTGCATGATTTAAAACATCTGAAACACAGTATAAACTTAATTTTTATAACAATAAGTTTTGTGTATGTTCATGTTTTCAGTGTAAGACATTTATTAATGAAATATAAAAATATTCTGTTGGTTGGTGGGGAAATGTATTTGTCTTGTAACTGTACGATCAGATTGAAATGTATTTTGATTTATTGATTGTTTTAATAAGAACACTAAATGTGCTATTGAGTAACGGTACGCTATGCTGAGGAGAGGTGTGCATGTGGGAACAAATGTTGCTGAACTGATCTCATTGTGTTGTACACAGAATAAACTGAGAAACTGACCAACTTCATTTACAAAATGGTATCGTCATCAAAGAAGTCGAAATTTGAGTTTCCTATCACAGAATGGGACCTGTAAAAAGAAGGGATAACAGTATGATAATGCTCAGAGTTCCTCTGATGCCACAGAGGCTTCTGTATGTCTGAACGGACGCCATGGGCATGGCCTCTCCATCTTCTGGAGTTGAAGTCATCTTCTTCTGGCCGTGTGTGTGTGAATGTTTGTGTGGCCTTGGCACGTCTGTATGCCTAGTCTACAGTGAGAGGTTACTAGCACATCACTGATTATTCTCCTACTGTGGTTGTACCCCCAGGGGGTGGAACTCTTCTGCAGTGTGTTGCGTGAATCCAAGTAGCACGTTCTGCGACCTCTTCACAGCAGTGTGAGTGACCAGGAGGACTTGGAATGGTCCTAACCAGCCATGATGTCTCCAAGACTTTCTCCTGAAGTTCTTTACCACCATGGAATCTCCAGGCTTAATGTCATGCAGAGGACCTGAGGGTTGTGCACTGGCAACCTGTTGTCTAATGTCACAAAAAGATTTGGTTAAGAATATGCAATACATTACCAGTTGGTCCTCGCAGAGAGTGGTGTCCATCTGACGTCCAGGTGGATCTGTTCCCACTTGAGGTGGGACTGCAAAAAGGATCTCAAAAAGGGGACAGTTAAGTCGCTCGTGCTTGCACATTCTCATGTACATCAAAACAACAGGCAGTGCTTTAGGCCATGACAAGCCTGTTTCCTCAGCATTTGCTCACTGTCTGATTTTGGCGTTCAATGGCGCCACCTGTACCTATAGTAAGAACAGTAAGTTTTGAGGTCAAAACCTAAACACTCAAGAGAGTTGTGCCATGGCTTCGTTCATGAAATGGGGACAATTGTCTGATGAAATTTTCTCTGGAATTCCCTATCTAGGAATTATCTCTGTGAGTAATGCTTTTGCCACAACTGATGCAGTGGCATGTTTTGACGGAAACACTTCAACCCATTTAGAAAACATATAACCATAGTTAGACAATATTTCTTCCCTTCAGTTGGGTTGAGTTCAATGAAATCCATCATCAGATGCTGGAATGGTCTGATTGTAGGTGGGTGTGCTGCAGTTTGAGACAGTGGTTTTGTTTTGCCCACGTTACTTTTGGCACAAAAGGTGGAAAAACATTTTGTGTACCAATCAGCCTGAATGACTGCGCACATACCTTTTTTTGAGACATGATCCAATCCATGTGAGAGTTTGGATACAATTTCTTTGGCAGACACGGTTTATCATCTGGTCCATACCACACACCCTCCTTTTGATAGCAGTTATTCTGAGTCCACAGCTTCTTCTCTGCTGGTGTAACAAAACTGCTGAGATCAGAAAGAGAAGCAACAGAATGTCACAATAAAGCGGTGGTTTCATGTTTGACATTTAGTTTTTCTCAATTGCACAATTTCTGAAACCTTGCTCCATTTTTTGAAAATATTAAAGACAAAAACTCATCTTCAAGCACTATTTACAAAACCTCTTGCAAAATCAAACTTTCGCCTCAAAACAGTTTTACCTGTGCTCAAAACCAAATACTGCTTCTAAACAAAGCGATCAAAATGATATACACTATCAAGCAGTCAGTAAACAATACACCAAAAAATAAATAATAATAAAAAAAATCATATTTTTCCATCATTGTCTTTTGATGAACGAAAACATGTTCTATCATAGTAGCTCAAAATTGATCAGAAATTACTACTTTTGCTCTTTGCAATTTTTTTTGTTCTTCCTCCTCCTTGTACCCCTATTTTTACAGTACTGTACCCTGCATCTCACAAACTTGTCCTTTGTCTCTGTGATACTGTAATTCTTGTTCTTTGTTGATATGAACCTGCAACCAGTCAAAATCCATTGAGCAGTCAGTACTGTAAACAAATGGAAAGCACAATGTTCAGGGCCATACAATTTGTTTATTGCAATTCTACAAAAAGTAGATGTGCAGTTACAAAAAATATTCATGCAGTACAATACATACAGTGATGAACTTTACAAATGTCTATTGAAACAGCATGTAGTGTAGTATAGTACATTTGCAATTACAAAAATACAGTAGTATACTGTACTTGTTCTCTTCTCTGAATGTCCTTACTATGGTGGACACAGAAAATCATCTCAAATCCATGGACTGACAATAAGGGAAGCAGGACTTAGAGTGCAACCTAAGTCACATGGTTGCACTCTAAGTCCTGCTTCCCTCATTGTCAGTCCATGGACAAGAACATGGTCTATGATTGTTGCTTGAATTTCATTGGATATTTCCACTCTTTGTCTTCCTCTTCTTCTTTCTTGTCCTCCTCCTCTTCCTCCTCGCCCCCCACCTCGCATACACACTCGTCTTCTCACATAGTTTCTTCTATTCATTCTCAGACTTGCTCATTCCCACCTTCAACAACCTGTTTGCTCTCTGATCTGACTTATATTGGTTGTGTCACATCATTTGAAACAAGTGAAATCAATTTTGAGTGGTTGTGTTTAATCAATGTCATGACAAATGCTCTATTTGTATTTACAAATATGGATGACGTGCATTACAGTGCAGAATGTGTTTTGAGAATGCGTTTAGAGTTTTGTTGAAAAGTGTAAGTGAGATTTGCACAATTAGCTAAATGAGTTCAGGCAACTGAGAACTTTGTTCAGCCAATGGGTTTCAGTGTTTTAGCAATTGACAAAAACTGTAACAGCAAGTCGAGCCGCTACTTTGGCAGCTAAATCTGCTCGAGCATTCCCTCTGGAAATCACATCCTCAAATGATGTATGTGCTGCACATTTACAGACAGAGATCTGTTTCTGAACCAAAATAGCCTCTAACAAAGCTCTTACTAACAAAGATCTTATCATGATGCAAGATAGGTTTGCCATCAGATTTTAGAAATTTTCTGTTTCCACAAGGCTCCAAAATCGTGAAAGACACCAAAGGCGTGTTGAGTGGGTGTAGTCACTGTTTTACCTTCTGCCAATTTGCATGCTTCTGTCAAGGCCACCAGCTCTGCTGCCTGTGCTGAGTAATGAGAAGGCAGATTGTTCAAAACCATGATCATCAACAACAGTCTGACATTGTCCTGTGTCTGGGTCCCTTGATGCAGACCCATCCACATAGAAAACTAGGTCAGGGTTGTTCAGGGGTGTATCTGAAAGGTCAGGTCGTGGTGTACATACGTGTTGAACTTCAGCTTCACAGCTGGGTGGCTCTCCATCGGTTGGGAGAGGCAAAAGAGTTGCTGGATTTAAGACAGTGCATCTTTTGATTGTGACATGTGGCAGGTCAAGAAGTGTGGTGTGATACCTGAGCCACCTTGCTGCTGAAAGATGAGATGTCTTCTGTTCTGATAAGAGGGCTGAGACTGCATGTGGGCAAGTAACAGAATAGAATAGAATATACTTTATTAATCCCTTGCGGGAAACTCTTTCGTCACAGCGCTCCAGTGTACAAAGGTAACGAATATTATAGCAGCAAAAATTACAAAGTTAAAAACTATAAGAATAAATAAGAATAAACCTAAGAATAAAATTACAAAGTTAAAAGAATAATAATAAAATAAGAATAAAATTACAAAGTTAAAAAACTATAAGAATAAACCTCAAAATTTGCCACAGGCAGGAATGATTTCCTGTGGTGCTCTGTGGTGCAGCGTGGTGGAATGAGTCTCTTGCTGAATGTGCTTCTTTGGCTGGTCAGCACGTCATGGAGAGGATGGAGAGAGTTGTCCAGTATGGACCTAATCCTGAACAACATCCTTCTCTCTGACACTGCTGTCAGGGAGTCGAGCTCCCCTCCAACAACATGGCTGGCTTTGCGGATGAGTTTGTTAAGTCTGTTGGCGTCGGATAGAGAAATAGAGACGGCTTTGACCCTTCCTGTAGTTTTTAGTCCAGTCCAATTTATTGTCCAAGTATCAAATCAAATCAAATCAAATTTTATTTGTATAGCCCAAAGTCGCAAAATACATTTTGCCTCGGAGGGCTTCACAATCTGTACAGGGAGTGACACCCTCTGTCCTTAGACCCTCGGTTCGAGTGAGGAAAAACTTGCCCACAAAAAACCCTTTTAACAGGGAAAAAAGTGGAAGAAACCTCAGGAAGAGCCACAGAGGAGGGATCCCTCTCCCAGGACGGACAGACGTGCAATAGATGTCACGTGTACAGTCAACAAGTCAACAGAAACATTTTGTACAATTACAATGAAAAATGACAATGAATTACAATGAATGATAAAATGATTACCTGTGATAGAGATAGAGAGACACAGATGCACAGCAGCAGCAAATCATTAACTAAGTTACTATAAACTGTAATGGAGATCTGGTAACATTAATGACAGTAATAATATATGTAGTGGACGTCATGCAGGACCACAGCAGCAGTCACGATCCACGAGAACCTGCTGGACGAGAGAGCACAGAAACTCCGGGGAAGAAGTTTAGTTAGTAAGATGCATTAATGTACATGTATGAAAGACATGTATGTTTACAGATGGTGGTGGTGATGGTGAGAGAGAGAGAGAGAGAGAGAGAGAGAGAGAGAGAGAGGGTTTTCAGTAAAGGGAGATGTGACTGCATCTTCAACCAATACCACGCCTGCCTAGGCATAACCCTGAAAGGGGGAGTCCCCCGGCAGTATAGTCCTATAGCAGCATAACTAAGGGATGACCTGAGCCAGCCCTAACTATAAGCTCTATCAAAAAGGAAAGTCTTAAGTTTACTCTTAAAAGTGTTGACCGTGTCTGCCTCCCGAACCCAAAATGGTAGTTTGTTCCACAGAAGAGGAGCTTGATAGCTGAAAGCTCTGGCTCCCAATCTACTTTTGGAGACTATAGGAACTACAAGGAACCCAGCATTCTGAGAGCGCAGTGTTCTAGAGGGGTAATAAGGTACTATGAGCTCTTTTAGATATGATGGTGCCTGACCATGAAGAGCTTTGTATGTGAGGAGAAGAATTTTAAATTCTATTCTAGATTTAACAGGGAGCCAATGCAAGGAAGCCAAAATGGGAGAGATGTGATCTCTGATCTTGGTTCCTGTCAGAACACGTGCAGCAGCATTCTGAATTAGCTGCAAAGTCCTCAGAGACTTATTGGAGCAGCCTGATAACAAAGAGTTACAATAGTCCAGCCTAGAAGTAACAAATGCGTGGACTAGTTTTTCTGCATCTGCTTGAGATACAATGCGTCTGATTTTGGCAATGTTACGTAAATGGAAGAATGCAGTCCTTGAAATTTGTTTTATGTGGACATTAAAGGACAAATCCTGATCAAAAACAACTCCAAGATTCTTTACGGTGGAGCTGGAGGCCAGGGTGATCCCATCTAAGGTAACTAAGTCTCTAGAAAGAGAGTTTCTGATGTTTTTGGGTCCAATTACAAGAACTTCAGTTTTGTCTGAATTTAACATCAGAAAATTGAAGGTCATCCAACTTTTTATATCTTTAAGGCATGCTTGGAGTTTAGTTAATTGATTGGATTCATCAGGCTTGATCGATAAATATAGCTGGGTGTCGTCGGCATAACAATGAAAATTAACGGAGTGATTCCTAATAATGTTCCCTAGAGGAAGCATATATAAACTGAATAGAAGTGGTCCGAGTACAGAACCTTGTGGGACTCCATGACAAACTTTGGTATGAATGGAGGATTCATCATTTACAAGAACAAACTGAGATCGATCTAAAAAATAAGACTTAAACCAGCTTAGGGCGGTTCCTTTGATGCCAATTTGATGTTCCAGTCTCTGTAAAAGAATTTGATGGTCAATGGTGTCAAATGCGGCACTAAGATCTAACAGGACAAGTACAGAGATGAGTCCTTTGTCTGATGCCATTAGGAGGTCGTTTGTAACTTTGACTAGTGCGGTCTCTGTGCTATGATGCACTCTAAATCCTGACTGAAAATCCTCATATAAACTGTTCTTATGGAGGAAGTCACACAGTTGATTGGCTACAGCTTTCTCAAGTATCTTAGAGAGAAAGGGAAGGTTTGATATCGGTCTGTAGTTGGCTAAAACCTCTGGATCTAGACTGGGCTTTTTAAGAAGAGGTTTCATTACAGCTACTTTAAAGGACTGTGGTACATATCCTGATAATAAAGACAGATTAATCATATCCAATAGAGAAGGGCTAACTAAAGGTAAAACATCCTTGACCAGCCTGGTTGGGATGGGATCTAAGAGACAGGTTGACGACTTAGATGAGGAAATTATTGAAGCTATTTGATGAAGGTCGATGGGAGAAAAACAGTCTAAATATATATCAGGTTTTACAGCTGTTTCCAAACTTGCTGTATCAGAATGCAGATCAGTGCCTGTTGAGGGCAAGAGGTGATGAATTTTGTCTCTAATAGTTATAATTTTATCATTAAAGAAGCTCATGAAGTCATTGCTACTTAGACCTAAAGGAATGGATGGCTCAATAGAGCTGTGGCTCTCTGTTAGCCTGGCTACAGTGCTGAAGAGAAACCTGGGGTTGTTCTTATTTTCCTCTATTAATGAAGAGTAGTAGGCTGCTCTGGCACTACGGAGAGCCTTCCTGTATGTTTTAAGATTATCTTGCCAGGCTAAACAAGATTCTTCCAGTTTAGTGGCACGCCATTTGTGTTCAGATTTACGTGCCTCTTGCTTTAAGTTGCGAGTCTGCTGGCTATACCATGGTGCTAACCTCCTTTGTTTAATTATCTTCTTTTTCAGAGGTGCAATAGAGTCTAGAGTTGTTCGTAATGAGCCTGTAGTACTATCAACCAGATGATCTATTTGTGAGGGGCTAAAGGAAGCAGACAAGTCCTCTGCTACATTGAGACAAGTCATTGAATTCAATACTGAAGGAATCACTTCCTTAAATTTGGCTACAGCACTATCAGATAAACATCTGCTGTAGGAGTTTCTGCAGAAAGGCTTATAGTCCAGTAATATGAACTCGAAGGTTATTAAAAAATGGTCTGACAGAAGAGGATTCTGTGGAAAGACTATTAGATGATCAATTTCAATGCCATATGAGAGAACAAGATCAAGAGTGTGGTTCAGACAATGAGTCGGTTTATTTACACTCTGACAGAAGCCAATTGAATCTAACAAAGAGATAAACGCAGTACTAAGACTATCATTGTAGTTGTCCACATGAATATTAAAATCACCTACAATAATTACTTTATCTGTTTTAAGGATCAAGCCTGATGCAAATTCTGCAAATTCAGATAAAAATTCAGAGTAAGGACCAGGAGCACGATATACTATAACAAATAGAATTGGCTGTAATGTTTTCCAGGTTGGGTGAGCAAGGCTAAGAACAAGACTTTCAAACGAGTTATAATTTAGTTTAGGTTTAGGATTTATTAATAGACTTGAGTCAAATATGGCTCCAACTCCACCACCTCGACCAGTACTTCGAGGAATATGAGTATTACAATGACTTAGAGGAGTGGATTCATTTAAACTAACATATTCATCCTCCTGCAGCCAGGTTTCAGTGAGACAAAATAAATCAATATCATAATCAGATATTAATTCATTGACTAAAACAGCTTTAGAGGACAAAGACCTGATATTCAAGAGTCCACATTTAATTATCTTATTTTGGACTGCTGGGGATGTTGTTTTAATTTTTATTAGGTTTTTATGATGAGCTCCTCCTCTGTTTGTTTTATCTTTAAATAATGTAGGTGGACGGGGGACAGACACAGTCTCTATACTAAAGGATTGGGTGGGTGGCTGCCCTAATGGAGGCGCAGAGAAGCGTGTAAGACTGCAGCTCTGCTTCCTGGTCTCAACTCTGGGTTGTCACGGTTTTGGTCGACTAATAGACTTGGCCATGTTTCTAGATATGAGAGCTGCTCCATCCAAAGTGGGATGGATGCCGTCTCTCCTAATCAGACCAGGTTTTCCCCAGAAAGGTGTCCAATTATCTATGAAGCCCACATCGTTTGCTGGACACCACCTCGACAGCCAGCGGTGGAATGACGACATGCGGCTATACATGTCATCACTGGTCACATTGGGTAGGGGTCCAGAGAAAACTACGGAGTCCGACATCGTTTTGGCGTATGCACACACCGATGACACATTAATTTTAGTGACCTATGTCATTACCGCCGACGTGAATAACAATCTTACTGTATCTACGTTTATCTTTAGCCAGCAGTTTTAAATTAGACTCGATGTCGCCCGCTCTGGCCCCAGGGATGCATTTAACTATGGCCCCCAGTGTCGCTAACTTCACGTTTCGTAAAATGGAGCTGCCAATGACCAGAGTTGGCCTCTCAGCGGGTGTGTCGCTGAGTGGGGAATATTTGTTTGAAACGTGGAGCGGTTGGTGGTGTACCGTGGGCTTCTGTTTGGAGCTATGCCCCTTTCGGACAGTCACCCAGCCTCCCGGCTGCTCGGGGGTTGCCGGGGGACAGCTAGCTGAAGCTACCTTCGGTGGTACCGCACCGGCTACAGGGGACTTGCTAACCATAGCAGCTACTGACTGTTCGGTGGTGCGGTACCGTGCCTCTAACTCACTGAGCCTCGCCTCCAAAGCTACAAATAAACTACATTTGTTACAAGTACCGTTATCGCTAAAGGAGGACGAGGAGTAACTAAACATGTGGCACACAGGACAGGAGAGAACAGGAGAGGAGAGAGGAGGAGAGGAGAGAGAAGCCATTGCTATAGCTAGGCTAGTTAGTGTGACTAACAGAGACTGGTAAAACTATCGGATTTAAAGTGTTACTAAAGTTCAGAGACCTGTTCGTGCTCAAACAGAACAAGTCTAAGGATAGTGTAGAGATATGTAGATAATCACTGATGTAAGAAATATACGTAAATCTGTTCAGGTGAGCAGAGCAGAGAGCACCGTGGCAGTAACACCGATAACCGGAAGTGACAGAATACGCTTACCGCAAAGTGTCGCAAGTCGCAAGCCCACCCCTAAGTACTTGTATTCCTCCACTAAGTCCACGTTAACCCCACGGATGGAGGTAGGGGTCACTGGAGCCCTGATCCTCCTCAGGTCCACCACCAGTTCTTTAGTTTTTGCCACGTTGAGCTGCAGATGGTTCTGCTCACACCACGTGACAAAGTTGTCCATCACACCCCTGTACTCAGTCTCCTCACCCTTACTGATAAGTCCAACTACTGCAGAGTCGTCAGAAAACCTCTGAAGATGGCAGGTCTCTGTGCAGTAGCTGAAGTCCGTAGTGTACAGGGTGAAGAGGAAGGGAGAGAGGACAGTCCCCTGCGGTGCCCCAGTGTTGCTGATCAGTCTGTCTGATGTACAATGCTGCAGGCGCACATACTGTGGTCTGCCAGTCAGGTAATCCACAATCCAGGACACAAGGAGGGGCTCCACCCGCATTGCTGTCAGATTCTCACTCAGTAGAGCTGGCCTGATGGTGTTGAATGCACTGGAGAAGTCAAAAAACATGACTCTCACAGTGCTCGCCGGCTTGTCCAGGTGAGCGTAGACACAGTCGAGCAGGTAGATGATGGCATCCTCAACTCCTAGTCGGGGCTGGTAGGCGAACTGGAGGGGGTCTGTTTGTTTCTTTTTCTTGGTGTTTTTCTGTGTCTCTGTCTGTCTGTCTGTCTGTTTCTTTTTCTGGGTTTCTGTCTGTGTCTCCTTCTACATGCCTTTCTGTCTGTTTCTCTGTCTGGTTGTCTCTCTGTGTCTGTCTACCTGGGTGTCTGTCTGTTTCTCTGTCTGTCAGTCTGTCCATGTCTCTGTCTGTCTGTCTCTCTGTCTGTCTGTGTCTTTTTCTGGGTGTCTTTTCATGTCTCTGTCTGTCTGGGTGTCTGTCTGTCCGTGTCTCTGTCTGTCTAGGTGTCAGTCTGTCCGTGTCTCTGTCTATCTGTCTGTCTGTCTGTCTGTCTGGTGTCTGTGTCCATCTGTCTGTCTGTCTGTCTGTCTGTCTGTCTGTCTGTCTGTCTGTGTCTTTTTCTGGGTGTCTTTCCGTGTCTGTCTGTCTGTGTGTCTGTCTGTGTCTCTGTCTGTTTACCTGTGTCTCTGTCTGTCTGTCTGTCTGTCTGTCTGTGTCTCTGTCTGCCTGTCTATCTGTCTGCCTGTCTCTTTCTGGGTGTCTTTCCATGTCTCTGCCTTTCTGGGTGTCTGTCTATCTGTGTCTCTGTCTGTCTGTCTGTCTGTCTGGGTGGGTATCTGTCTGTCTGTCTGTCTGTCTTTCTTTTTCTTGGTGTTTTTCTGTGTCTCTGTCTGTCTCTCTGTCTGTCTGTTTGTCTATCTGTCTGGTTATCTCTTTGTGTCTCTGTCTCCCTGGGTGTCTGTCTCTTTCTCTGTCTGTCAGTCTGTCCGTGTCTCTGTCTGTCTATCTGTCTGTCTGTCTGTGTCTTTTTCTGGGTGTCAGTCTGTCCGTGTCTCTGTCTGTCTGTGTCTTTTTCTGGGTTTCTGTCTGTGTCTCTGTCTACATGCGTTTCTGTCTGTTTCTGTCTACCTGGGTGTTTGTCTATTTCTCTGTCTGTCACTCTGTCCGTGTCTCTGTCTATCTATCTGTGTGTGTCTTTTTCTGGGTGTCTTTCCGTGTCTCTTTCTGTCTGGGTGTTTCTGTCCGTGTCTCTGTCTGTCTGGGTGTCAGTCTGTCTGTGTCTCTGTCAGTCTGTCTGTCAGTCTGTCTGTGTCTCTGTCTGTCTGTGTCTTTTTCTGGGTTTCTGTCTGTGTCTCTGTCTGTCTGTTTGTTTGTTTCTTTTTCTTGGTGTTGTTCTGTGTCTCTGTCTGTCTGTCTGTCTGTCTGTCTGTCTGTGTCTCTTTCTGGGTGTCTGTCTGTCTGTCTGTCTGTCTGTCCGTGTCTCTGTCTGGGTGTCAGTCTGTCCGTGTGTCTGTCTGTCTATCTATCTGTCTGTGTCTTTTTCTGGGTGTCTTTCCGTGTCTCTGTCTGTCCATGTCTCTGTCTGTCTAGGTGTCACTCTGTCTGTGTCTCTGTCTGTGTTTCCGTGTCTCTGTCTGTCTGTCTGTGTCTTTTTCTGGGTGTCTTTCCGTGTCTCTGTTTGTCTGGGTGTCTGTCTGTCTGGGTTTCTGTCTGTCTCTGTTTCTTTTTCTTGGTGGTTTTCTGTGTCTCTGTCTATCTGTCTGTCTGTCTGTGTCTTTTTCTGGGTTTCTGTCTATGTCTCCTTCTACATGCCTTTCTGTCTGTTTCTCTGTCTGGTTGTCTCTCTGTGTCTCTGTCTACCTGGGTGTTTGTCTGTTTCTCTGTCTGTCAGTCTGTCCATGTCTCTGTCTGTCTGTCTCTCTGTCTGTCTGTGTCTTTTTCTGGGTGTCTTTCCATGTCTCTGTCTGTCTGGGTGTCTGTCTGTCCGTGTCTCTGTCTGTCTAGGTGTCAGTCTGTCCGTGTCTCTGTCCGTCTGTCTATCTGGTGTCTGTGTCCGTCTGTCTGTCTGTCTGGATGTCTGTCTGTCTGTCTGTGTCTTTTTCTGGGTGTCTTTCCGTGTCTGTCTGTCTGTCTGTCTGTCTGTGTCTCTGTCTGCCTGTCTATCTGTCTGTCTGTCTCTTTCTGGGTGTCTTTCCATGTCTCTGCCTTTCTGGGTGTCTGTCTATCCGTGTCTCTGTCTGTCTGGTGTCTGTGTCTGTCTGTCTGTCTGTCTGTCTGGGTGGGTGTCTGTCTGTCTGTCTGTCTTTCTTTTTCTTGGTGTTTTTCTGTGTCTCTGTCTGTCTCTCTGTCTGTCTGTTTGTCTATCTGTCTGTGTCTCTGTCTGCTGGGTGTCTTCCCGTGTCTCTGTCTTTCTGTGTCTTTTTCTGGGTGTCTGTCTGTCTATCTGTCTGTCTGTGTCTCTTTCTGGGTGTCTTTTTCTGGGTGTCTTTCCGTGTCTCTGTCTGGGTGTCAGTCTGTCCGTGTGTCTGTCTATGTAAGTGTCAGTCTGTCCGTGTCTCTATCTGTCTATCTGTCTGTCTGTGTACGTGTCTTCCTATCTGTCTGTGTCTCTGTCTGTCTGTGTCTTTTCCTGGGTGTCTTTCCGTGTCTGTGTCTGTCTGGATGTTTCTGTCCGTGTCTCTGTCTGTCTGGGTGTCAGTCTGTCTGTGTTTTTGTTCGTCTCTCTGTGTGTCTGTCTGTCTGTCTGTTTGTTTCCATTTATTGGTGTCTCTCTGTGTCTCTGTCTCCCTGGGTGTCTGTCTGTTTCTCTGTCTGTCTGTCAGTCTATCTGTGTCTCTGTCTGTCTGTTTGTCTATCTGTCTGTTTCTCTGTCTGTCAGTCTGTCTGTTTCTCTGTCTGTCAGTCTGTCTGCGTCTCTGTCTGTCTGTGTCTTTTTCTGGGTGTCTGTGTCTCTGTCTGTCTGTTTGTCTATCTGTCTGTTTCTCTGTCTGTCAGTCTGTCTGCGTCTCTGTCTGTCTGTGTCTTTTTCTGGGTGTCTGTCTCTCTGTCTGCCTTGGTGTCTGTCTGTTTCCCTGTCTGTCAGTCTGTCCGTGTCTCTGTCTGTCTATCTGTCTGTCTGTGTCTCTTTCTGGGTGTCTTTCTGTGTCTCTGGCTGTCTGTCTGTCCGTGTCTCTGTCTGTCTATCTCTCTGTCTGTCTGTGTCTTTTTCTTCGTGTCTTTCCGTGTCTCTGCCTCTCTGGGTGTCTTTCTGTCCGTGTGTCTGTCTGTATGAGTATCAGTCTGTCCGTGCCTCTGTCTGTTTGTCTGTCTCTCTGTCTGCCTGGGTGTCTGTCTGTCTCTTTTTCTGGGTGTCTGTCTGTGTCTCTGTCTGCCTTGGTGTCTGTCTGTGTCTCTGTCAGTCTGTCTGTCTGTGTCTTTGTCTGTCCGTGTCTCTGTCTGTAAACTGTCAGTCTGTCCATGTCTCTGTCTCTCTGTCTGTCTGTCTATCTGTCTGTCTGTTTGTCTGTCTGTGTCTTTTCCTGGGTGTCTTTCCGTGTCTGTGTCTGTCTGGGTGTTTCTGTCCATGTCTCTGTCTGTCTGGGTGTCAGTCTGTCTGTGTCTTTGTTCGTCTCTCTGTGTCTCTGTCTGTCTGTCTGTTTGTTTCCATTTATTGGTTTCTCTCTGTGTCTCTGTCTCCCTGGGTGTCTGTCTGTTTCTCTGTCTGTCTGTCAGTCTGTCTGTGTCTCTGTCTGTCTGTTTGTCTATCTGTCTGTTTCTCTGTCTGTCAGTCTGTGTGTTTCTCTGTCTGTCAGTCTGTCTGCGTCTCTGTCTGTCAGTCTGTCTGTTTCTCTGTCTGTCAGTCTGTCTGTATCTCTGTCTGCCTTGGTGTCTGTCTGTGTCTCTGTCTGTATGACTGTCAGTCTGTCCATGCCTCTATCTCTCTGTCTGTCTGTCTGTCTGTCTGTCTGTCTGCCTGGGTGTCTGTCTATCTCTTTTTCTGGGTATCTTTCCGTGTCTCTGCCTTTCTGGGTGTCTGTCTGTCCGTGTCTCTGTCTGTATGAGTGTCAATCTGTCCGTGCCTCTGTCTCTCTGTCTGTCGCTCTGTCTGCCTGGGTGTCTGTCTGTCTCTTTTTCTTCGTGTCTTTCTGTGTCTCTGCCTGTCTGGGTGTCTGTCTGTCCGTGTGTCTGTCTGTATGAGTGTCAGTCTGTCCGTGCCTCTGTCTGTTTGTCTGTCTCTCTGTATGCCTGGGTGTCTATCTGTCTCTTTTTCTGGGTGTCTGTCTGTGTCTCTGTCTGCCTGGGTGTCTGTCTTTGTCTCTGTCAGTCTGTCTGTCTGTCTGTCTGTGTCTTTGTCTGTCCGTGTCTCTGTCTGTATGACTGTCAGTCTGTCCATGCCTCTGTCTCTCTGTCTGTCTGTCTCTCTGTCTGCCTGGGTGTCTGTCTGTCTCGTTTTCTGGGTGTCTTTCCGTGTCTCTGCCTGTCTGGGTGTCTGTCTGTGTCTCTGTCTGTTTACCTGTGTCTCAGTCAGTCTGTCTGTCTGTCTGTCTGGTGTCTCTGTCAGTCTGTCTGTCTGTCTGTGTCTCTGTCTGTCCGTGTCTCTGTCTGTATGACTGACAGTCTGTCCGTGCCTCTGTCTCTCTGTCTGTCTGTCTGTCTGCCTGGGTGTCTGTCTGTCTGGTGTCTGTGTCTGTCTGGGAGGGTGTCTGTCTGTCTGTCTGTCTGTCTGTCTTTCTTTTTCTTGGTGTTTTTCTGTGTCTCTGTCTGTCTCTCTGTCTGTCTGTCTGTCTATCTGTCTGTGTCTCTGTCAGTCTGTCTGTCTATCTGTGTCTCTGTCTGTCCGTGTCTCTATCTGTATGACTGTCAGTCAGTCTGTCCATGCCTCTGTCTTCTTCTGCTTATGCCTCTGTCTCTCTGTCTGCTCTGGGTGTCTGTCTGTGTCTCTGTCTGTTTACCTGTGTCTCAGTCTGTCTGTCTGTATGTCTGTGTCTCTGTCTGTCCGTGTCTCTGTCTGTATGACTGTCAGTCTGTCCATGCCTCTGTCTGTCTGTCTGTCTGTCTATCTGTCTGTCTATCTGTCTGTCTGTCTGTGTCTGTTGTCGTGTCTGTCTGTCTGTCTGTCTGTCTGGGACGGTGTCTGTCTGTCTATCTCTCTGTCTGTCTTTCTTTTTCTTGGTGTTTTTCTGTGTCTCTGTCTGTGTCTCTGTCTGTCTGTTTGTCTATCTGTCTGTTTCTCTGTCTGTCAGTCTGTCTATTTCTCTGTCTGTCAGTCTGTCTGCGTCTCTGTCTGTCTGTGTCTTTTTCTGGGTGTCTGTGTCTCTAGCTGTCTGGGTGTCTGTCTGTCCGTGTCTCTGTCTATCTAGGTGTCAGTCTGTCCGTGTCTCTGTCTGTCTGTCTGTCTTTCTGTCTATCTGTCTGAGTCTTTTTCTGGGTGTCTGCTGTCTGTGTCTCTGTATGTGTCTCTGTCTGTATGGGTCTCTCTCTGTCTGTGTCTCTGTCTGCCTGTCTATCTGTCTGTCTGTCTCTTTTTCTGGGTATCTTTCCGTGTCTCTGCCTTTCTGGGTGTCTGTCTGTCCGTGTCTCTGTCTGTATGAGTGTCAATCTGTCCATGCCTCTGTCTGTCTGTCTGTCTGTCTGCCTGGGTGTCTGTCTGTTTCTCTGTCTGTCAGTCTGTCCGTGTCTCTGTCTGTCTGTCTGTCTGTGTCTTTTTCTGGGTGTCTTTCTGTGTCTCTGGCTGTCTGGGTGTCTGCCTGTCCGTGTCTCTGTCTGTCTATCTGTCTGTCTGTGTCTTTTTCTTCGTGTCTTTCCGTGTCTCTGCCTCTCTGGGTGTCTTTCTGTCCGTGTGTCTGTCTGTATGAGTATCAGTCTGTCCGTGTCTCTATCTGTATGACTGTCAGTCAGTCTGTCCATGCCTCTGTCTCTCTGTCTGCCTGGGTGTCTGTCTGTCTCTGTTTTCTGGGTGTCTTTCCGTGTCTCTGCCTGTCTGGGTGTCTGTCTGTGTCTCTGTCTGTTTACCTGTGTCTCGTCTGTCTGTCTGTCTGTCTGTCTGTCTGTCTGTCTGTCTGGGACGGTGTCTGTCTGTCTATCTCTCTGTCTGTCTTTCTTTTTCTTGGTGTTTTTCTGTGTCTCTGTCTGTCTCTCTGTCTGTCTGTTTGTCTATCTGTCTGTCTATCTGTCTGTGTCTCTGTCAGTCTGTCTGTCTATCTGTGTCTCTGTCTGTATGACTGTCAGTCTGTCCATGCCTCTGTCTCTCTGTCTATCTGTCTGCCTGGGTGTCTATCTGTCTGTCTATCTGTGTCTCTGTCTGCTGGGTGTCTTTCCGTGTCTCTGTCTTTCTGTGTCTTTTTCTGGGTTTCTGTCTGTGTCTCTGTCTACATGCGTTTCTGTCTATCTAGGTGTTTGTCTGTCTGTCTGTCCGTCTGTGTCTCTTTCTGGGTGTCTGTCTTTCTGTATGTCCGTGTCTCTGTCTGGGTGTCAGTCTGTCCGTGTGTCTGTCTGTCTGTCTGTGTCTTTTTCTGGGTTTCTGTCTGTGTGTCTGTCTACATGCGTTTCTGTCTGTTTCTCTGTGTCTCTGTCTACCTGGGTGTTTGTCTGTTTCTCTGTCTGTCAGTCTGTCCGTGTCTCTGTCTATCTATCTGTGTGTGTCTTTTTCTGGGTGTCTTTCCGTGTCTCTGTCTGTCTGGGAGTCTGTCTGTCCATGTCTCTGTCTATCTAGGTGTCAGTCTGTCTGTGTCTCTATCTGTCTATCTATCTGTTTGTCTGTCTGTGTCTTTTTCTGGGTGTCTTTCCATATGTCTGTCTGTTAGTCTGTCCGTGTCTCTGTCTGTCTATCTATCTGTGTGTGTCTTTTTCTGGTAGTCTTTCCGTGTCTCTGTCTGTCTGTGTCTCTATCTGTCTATCTGTCTGTCTGTCTGTCTGTCTGTCTGCCTGGGTGTCTGTCTGTTTCTCTGTCTGTCAGTCTGTCCGTGTCTCTGTCTGTCTATCTGTCTGTCTGTGTCTTTTTCTGGGTGTCTTTCTGTGTCTCTGGCTGTCTGGGTGTCTGCCTGTCCGTGTCTCTGTCTGTCTATCTGTCTGTCTGTGTCTTTTTCTTCGTGTCTTTCCGTGTCTCTGCCTCTCTGGGTGTCTTTCTGTCCGTGTGTCTGTCTGTATGAGTATCAGTCTGTCCGTGCCTCTGTCTGTTTGTCTGTCTCTCTGTCTGCCTGGGTGTCTGTCTGTCTCTTTTTCTGGGTGTCTGTCTGTGTCTCTGTCTGCCTTGGTGTCTGTCTGTGTCTCTGTCACTCTGTCTGTCTGTCTGTGTCTTTGTCTGTCCGTGTCTCTGTCTGTATGACTGTCAGTCTGTCCATGCCTCTGTCTCTCTGTCTGTTTGTCTATCTGTCTGTCTGTATGTCTGTCTGTGTCTTTTCCTGGGTGTCTTTCCGTGTCTGTGTCTGTCTGGGTGTTTCTGTCCGTGTCTCTGTCTGTCTGGGTGTCAGTCTGTCTGTGTCTTTGTTCGTCTCTCTGTGTCTCTGTCTGTCTGTCTGTTTGTTTCCATTTATTGGTGTCTCTCTGTCTCCCTGGGTGTCTGTCTATTTCTCTGTCTGTCTGTCAGTCTGTCTGTGTCTCTGTCTGTCTGTTTGTCTATCTGTCTGTTTCTCTGTCTGTCAGTCTGTCTGTTTCTCTGTCTGTCAGTCTGTCTTCGTCTCTGTCTGTCTGTGTCTTTTTCTGGGTGTCTGTGTCTCTGTCTGTCTGTTTGTCTATCTGTCTGTTTCTCTGTCTGTCAGTCTGTCTGTTTCTCTGTCTGTCAGTCTGTCTGCGTCTCTGTCTGTCTGTGTCTTTTTCTGGGTGTCTGTGTCTCTGGCTGTCTGGGTGTCTGTCTGTCCGTGTCTCTGTCTATCTAGGTGTCAGTCTGTCCGTGTCTCTGTCTGTCTGTCTGTCTGTCTTTCTGTCTATCTGTCTGAGTCTTTTTCTGGGTGTCTGCTGTCTGTGTCTCTGTATGTGTCTCTGTCTGCATGGGTCTCTCTCTGTCTGTGTCTCTGTCTGCCTGTCTATCTGTCTGTCTGTCTCTTTTTCTGGGTATCTTTCCGTGTCCCTTCCTTTCTGGGTGTCTGTCTGTCCGTGTCTCTGTCTGTATGAGTGTCAATCTGTCTATGCCTCTGTCTCTCTGTCTGTCTGTCTCTCTGTCTGCCTGGGTGTCTGTCTGTTTCTCTGTCTGTCAGTCTGTCTGTCTGTGTCTGTCTATCTGTCTGTCTGTGTCTTTTTCTGGGTGTCTTTCTGTGTCTCTGGCTGTCCGTGTCTCTGTCTGTCTATCTGTCTGTCTGTGTCTTTTTCTTCGTGTCTTTCCGTGTCTCTGCCTCTCTGGGCGTCTTTCTGTCCGTGTGTCTGTCTGTATGAGTATCAGTCTGTCCGTGCCTCTGTCTGTTTGTCTGTCTCTCTGTCTGCCTGGGTGTCTGTCTGTCTCTTTCTTTTTCTGGGTGTCTGTCTGTGTCTCTGTCTGACTTGGTGTCTGTCTGTGTCTCTGTCAGTCTGTCTGTCTGTCTGTCTGTGTCTTTGTCTGTCCGTGTCTCTGTCTGTATGACTGTCAGTCTGTCCATGCCTCTGTCTCTCTGTCTCTCTGTCTGCCTGGTTGTCTGTCTGTCTCGTTTTCTGGGTGTCTGTCTGTGTCTCTGTCTGTTTACCTGTGTCTCAGTCAGTCTGTCTGTCTGTCTGTCTGGTGTCTCTGTCAGTCTGTCTGTCTGTCTGTGTCTCTGTCTGGCTGTGTCTCTGTCTGTATGACTGTCAGTCTGTCCATGCCTCTGTCTCTCTGTCTGTCTGTCTGTCTGCCTGGGTGTCTGTCTGTCTGGTGTCTGTGTCTGTCTGTCTGTCTGGGAGGGTGTCTGTCTGTCTGTCTGGGAGGGTGTCTGTCTGTCTGTCTGTCTGTCTATCTGTCTCTCTATCTGTCTGTCTGTCTATCTGTGTCTCTGTCTGTCCGTCTCTCTATCTGTATGACTGTCAGTCAGTCTGTCCATGCCTCTGTCTCTCTGTCTGCCTGGGTGTCTGTCTGTCTCGTTTTCTGGGTGTCTTTCCGTGTCTCTGCCTGTCTGGGTGTCTGTCTGTGTCTCTGTCTGTTTACCTGTGTCTCAGTCTGTCTGTCTGTATGTCTGTGTCTCTGTCTGTCCGTGTCTCTGTCTGTATGACTGTCAGTCTGTCCAGGCCTCTGTCTGTCTGTCTGTCTGTCTGTCTGTGTCTGTGTCTGTCTGTCTGTCTGTCTGGGACGGTGTCTGTCTGTCTGTCTGTCTTTCTTTTTCTTGGTGTTTTTCTGTGTCTCTGTCTGTCTCTCTGTCTGTCTGTTTGTCTATCTGTCTGTCTATCTGTCTGTGTCTCTGTCAGTCTGTCTGTCTATCTGTGTCTCTGTATGTATGACTGTCAGTCTGTCCATGCCTCTGTCTCTCTGTCTATCTGTCTGCCTGGGTGTCTATCTGTCTGTCTATCTGTGTCTCTGTCTGCTGGGTGTCTTTCCGTGTCTCTGTCTTTCTGTGTCTTTTTCTGGGTTTCTGTCTGTGTCTCTGTCTACATGCGTTTCTGTCTATCAAGGTGTCTGTCTGTCTGTCTGTCTGTCTGTCTGTCTGTCTGTGTCTCTTTCTGGGTGTCTGTCTGTCTGTATGTATGTCCGTGTCTCTGTCTGGATGTCAGTCTGTCCGTGTGTGTGTCTGTCTGTTTGTCTGTCTGTGTCTTTTTCTGGGTGTCTTTCCGTGTCTCTGTCTGTCAGTCTATCCGTGTCTCTGTCTGTCTATCTATCTGTGTGTGTCTTTTTCTGGGTGTCTTTCCGTGTCTCTGTCTGTCTGTGTCTCTATCTGTCTATCTGTCTGTCTGTATGTCTGTCTGTGTCTTTTCCTGTGTGTCTTTCCTGTTTGTTTCCATTTATTGGTGTTTTTCTGTGTCTCTGTCTGTCTTTTGTCTATCTGTCTGGTTGTCTCTCTGTGTCTCTGTCTCCCTGGGTGTCTGTCTGTTTCTCTGTCTGTCAGTCTGTCCGTGTCTCTGTCTGTCTATCTGTCTGTCTGTGTCTTTTTCTGGGTGTCTTTCTGTGTCTCTGGCTGTCTGGGTGTCTGTCTGTCCGTGTCTCTGTCTATCTAGGTGTCAGTCTGTCCGTGTCTCTGTCTGTCTGTCTTTCTGTCTGTCTGTCTTTCTGTCTGTCCATCTGTCTGAGTCATTTTCTGGGTGTCTGCTGTCTGTGTCTCTGTCTGTGTCTCTGTCTGTATGGGTCTCTGTCTGTCTGTGTAGGTGTCTTCCTATCTGTCTGTGTCTCTGTCTGCCTGTCTATCTGTCTGTCTGTCTCTTTTTCTGGGTGTCTTTCCGTGTCTCTGCCTGTCTGGGTGTCTGTCTGTCCGTGTGTCTGTCTGTATGAGTGTCAGTCTGTCCGTGCCTCTGTCTGTTTGTCTGTCTCTCTGTCTGCCTGGGTGTCTGTCTGTCTCTTTTTCTGGGTGTCTTTCCGTGTCTCTGCCTGTCTGGGTGTCTGTCTGTGTCTGTGTCTGTCCGTGTCTCTGTCTGTATGACTGTCAGTCTGTCCATGCCTCTGTCTCTCTGTCTGTCGTCTGTCTGTCTGCCTGGGTGTCTGTCTGTCTGGTGTCTGTGTCTGTCTGTCTGTCTGTCTGGGAGGGTGTCTGTCTGTCTGTCTGTCTGTCTTTCTTTTTCTTGGTGTTTTTCTGTGTCTCTGTCTTTCTGTGTCTTTTTCTGGGTTTCTGTGTGTGTCTCTGTCTACATGCGTTTCTGTCTATCTAGGTGTCTGTATGTCTGTCTGTATGTCTGTGTCTCTTTCTGTCTGTCTGTCTTGCTTTTTCTTGATATTTTTCTGTGTCTCTGTCTGTCTCTCTGTCTGTCTGTTTGTCTATCTATCTGTCTGTGTCTCTGTCAGTCTGTCTGTCTATCTGTGTCTCTGTCTGTCCGTGTCTCTGTCTGTATGACTGTCAGTCTGTCCATGCCTCTGTCTGTCTGTCTGCCTGGTGTCTGTGTCTGTCTGTCTGTCTGGGTGGGTGTCTGTCTGTCTGTCTTTCTTTCTTTTTCTTGGTGTTTTTCTGTGTCTCTGTCTGTCTCTCTGTCTGTCTGTTTGTCTATCTGTCTGTCTATCTGTCTGTGTCTCTGTCTGCTGGGTGTCTTTCCGTGTCTCTGTCTTTCTGTGTCTTTTTCTGGGTTTCTGTCTGTGTCTCTGTCTACATGCGTTTCTGTCTATCTAGGTGTCTGTCTGTCTGTCTGTCTGTCTGTCTGTCTGTCTGTGTCTTTTTCTGGGTTTCTGTCTGTGTGTCTGTCTACATGCGTTTCTGTCTGTTTCTCTGTGTCTCTGTCTACCTGGGTGTTTGTCCGTTTCTCTGTCTGTC
Organism: Argyrosomus regius; assembly: GCA_946959425.1. NCBI lineage: Eukaryota > Metazoa > Chordata > Actinopteri > Sciaenidae > Argyrosomus > Argyrosomus regius. Next base: position 53,302 of record CAMPSB010000138.1, read on the forward strand.
AGTCTGTCCGTGTCTCTGTCTATCTATCGGTGTGTGTCTTTTTCTGGGTGTCTTTCCGTGTCTCTGTCTGTCTGGGTGTCTGTCTGTCCATGTCTCTGTCTATGTAGGTGTCAGTCTGTCCGTGTCTCTATCTGTGTATCTGTCTGTTTGTCTGTCTGTGTCTTTTCCTGGGTGTCTTTCCGTGTCTTTGTCTGTCTGGGTGTTTCTGTCTGTGTCTCTGTCTGTCTGGGTGTCAGTCTGTCTGTGTGTCTGTTCGTCTGTCTGTCTGTTTGTTTCCATTTATTGGTGTTTTTCTGTGTCTCTGTCTGTCTGTTTGTCTATCTGTCTGGTTGTCTCTCTGTCTTTTTTCTGGGTGTCTGTGTCTCTGGCTGTCTGTGTGTCTGTCTGTCCGTCCGTGTCTCTGTGTATCTGTCTTTCTGTCTGTCTATCTGTCTGAGTCTTTTTCTGGGTGTCTGCTGTCTGTGTCTCTGTCTGTGTCTCTGTCTGTATGGGTCTCTGTCTGTCTGTGTAGGTGTCTTCCTATCCGTCTGTGTCTCTGTCTGCCTATCTATCTGTCTGTCTGTCTCTTTTTCTGGGTGTCTTTCCGTGTCTCTGCCTTTCTGGGTGTCTGTCTGTCCGTGTCTCTGTCTATGTAGGTGTCAGTCTGTCCGTGTCTCTATCTGTGTGTCTGTGTATCTGTCTGTTTGTCTGTCTGTGTCTTTTCCTGGGTGTCTTTCCGTGTCTTTGTCTGTCTGGGTGTTTCTGTCTGTGTCTCTGTCTGTCTGGGTGTCAGTCTGTCTGTGTGTCTGTTCGTCTGTCTGTGTCTCTGTCTGTCTGTCTGTTTGTTTCCATTTATTGGTGTTTTTCTGTGTCTCTGTCTGTCTGTTTGTCTATCTGTCTGGTTGTCTCTTTGTGTCTTTTTCTGGGTGTCTGTGTCTCTGGCTGTCTGTGTGTCTGTCTGTCCGTCCGTGTTTGTCTCTGTCTATCTGTCTTTCTGTCTGTCTATCTGTCTGAGTCTTTTTTTCTGGGTGTCTGCTGTCTGTGTCTCTGTCTGTGTCTCTGTCTGTATGGGTCTCTGTCTGTCTGTGTAGGTGTCTTCCTATCCGTCTGTGTCTCTGTCTGCCTATCTATCTGTCTGTCTGTCTCTTTTTCTGGGTGTCTTTCCGTGTCTCTGCCTTTTCGGGGGGGGGTCTGTCTGTCCGTGTCTCTGTCTGTATGAGTGTCAATCTGTCCGTGCCTCTGTCTCTCTGTCTGTCTGTCTCTCTGTCTGCCTGGGTGTCTGTCTGTCTCTTTTTCTTCGTGTCTTTCCGTGTCTCTGTCTGCCTGGGTGTCTGTCTGTGTCTCTGTCAGTCTGTCTGTCAGTCTGTCCGTGTCTCTGCCTGTCTATCTGTCTGTCTGTCTCTTTTTCTGGGTGTCTTTCTGTGTCTCTGTCTGCCTGGGTGGGTGCCTGCCTGTCTGTCTGTCTGGGTGTCTCTCTGTGTTATCTATTTGTGTCGATGTTTGTCTCTGTCTATGGCTTTGTCTGTCTGTCCGTCTGTCTGACTGTGTCTCTGTCTGTCTGGGTGTCTCTCTGTCTATGTCTCTGTCTGTCTGGATATCTGTGTCTTTTTCTGGGTGTCTCTCTGTCTGTCTGTCTAGCAGTCTGTCTGTGTCTCTGTCTGCCTGGGTGTCTGTCGTTTTCTGGGTTTCTGTCTGTGTCTCTGTCTGTCTGGATATCTGTGTCTTTTTCTGGGTGTCGGTCTGTGTCTCTATCTGCCTGGGTGTCTGTCTGTCTGGGTGTCAGTCTGTCCGTGTCTCTGTATGTCTATCTGTCGGTCTGTGTCTTTTTCTGGGTGTCTTTCCGTGTCTCTGTCTGTCTGGCTGTCTGTGTCTCTGTCTGTCTCGATGTCAGTTTGTCCGTGTCTCTGTCTGTCTGTCTGTGTCTTTTTCTGGGTGTCTTTCTGTGTCTCTGTCTGTCTGGGTGTTTCTGTCCGTGTCTCTGTCTGTCTGGGTGTCAGTCTGTCTGTGTCTCTGTTCGTCTGTCTGTGTCTCTGTCTGTCTGTCTGTCTGTCTGTCTGTTTGTTTCCATTTATTGGTGTTTTTCTGTGTCTCTGTCTGTCTGTTTGTCTATCTGTCTGGTTGTCTCTCTGTGTCTCTGTCTCCCTGGGTGTCTGTCTATGTCTCTGTCTGTCAGTCTGGCCGTGTCTCTGTCTGTCTATCTGTCTGTCTGTGTCTTTTTCTGGGTGTCTTTCTGTGTCTCTGGCTGTCTGGGTGTCTGTCTGTCCGTGTCTCTGTCTATCTAGGTGTCAGTCTGTCCGTGTCTCTGTCTGTCTGTCTTTCTGTCTGTCTGTCTTTCTGTCTGTCTATCTGTCTGAGTCTTTTTCTGGGTGTCTGCTGTCTGTGTCTCTGTCTGTATGGGTCTCTGTCTGTCTGTGTAGGTGTCTTCCTATCTGTCTGTGTCTCTGTCTGCCTGTCTATCTGTCTGTCTGTCTCTTTTTCTGGGTGTCTTTCCGTGTCTCTGCCTTTCTGGGTGTCTGTCTGTCCGTGTCTCTGTCTGTATGAGTGTCAATCTGTCCGTGCCTCTGTCTCTCTGTCTCTCTGTCTGCCTGGGTGTCTGTCTGTCTCTTTTTCTTCGTGTCTTTCCGTGTCTCTGTCTGCCTGGGTGTCTGTCTGTGTCTCTGTCAGTCTGTCTGTCAGTCTGTCCGTGTCTCTGTCTGTCTATCTATCTGTGTGTGTCTTTTTCCGGGTGTCTTTCCATGTCTCTGTCTGTCTGGGTGTTTCTGTCCGTGTCTCTGTCTGCCTGGGTGGGTGTCTGGGTGTCTGTCTGTGTCTCTATCTGTCTGGGTGGGTGTCTGGGTGTCTGTATGTGTCTCTGTCTGTCTGGGTGGGTGTCTGGGTGTCTGTCTGTGTCTCTGTGTGTTTGTGTGTCTGTCTGTTTGTTTCTCTGTCTGGGTGTCTGTATGTGTCTCTATCTGTCTGGGTGGGTGTCTCTCTGTCTGAGTGCCTGTCTCTCTGTCTATCAGTCTGTGTCTGTCTGTCTGTCTGTCTGTCTGTCTGTCTCTGGCTCTGTCTGTCTCTCTGGGTGTCTGATTGTATGTGTCTCTGTCTGTGTGTCTGTCTGGATGTCTGTCTGGATCTGCCATCCCGGTAGGAGCTCTGATCTGCTATCAAAACACCAGAAGTTGTCACCGACACACCTTTTCTGACGACCAATCCATTCACTCCCTTCTGCTACTAAGGCTGAGCAATTTTATCGATCCTGCGATATATATCGATATTTTGTTTCCCCAGAAAGTATCGATTTTTCAGCCGCAAGTATCGATACATTGAGTCCCATTCAAATCCCCTGTGTTCCGCCTGGCACTCTGCTCGCTGCCCATTTCCCCCCGTTGGCTTTGCAGGAAGAGCGATTAGGTCAGCCAGCCGCTAGTCTCGCTGTAGAGCATTTCTAGCAAGTTACCCGTCTAGATACTCTCTTTACACAGACGCCGACGTCTTCCTCTTCCTGTTTACGCAGTCAGAGTGAGGAGATTCAAGAGAATGGCGGCGAACATAAATCCAGCACCTTCATGCTTAAAAGCAGAAGTGCTCCCACCACTTCGGGTATAACCCTCTGGGGACGGATTGGGCGGATCCGCCCAAAAAGTCTAAAGTTTTACATATCTGTGAATATCTCTGAAACGGTGTTTTTTTGCACTGTTTGTTGTTCTATGCCACCGCGTAAAAGACCAATCGAAAAATAGATGTTCGGCAGACTCCATACGCAGTCAACGAATGGACAAACGTTATTAGGCAGACTAGTTTCTTTTTCAACCAATCAGTGGACAGTATCTATGACGTATTCTAGCCAATCAAAGGACTCTGGGGTCTTGGGGGGGAGGGACAACAGAGAAACCGCACGCGGGGTGTAGAACAGAGTGAGGGGGCAGGGAGCCCAAAGTGACTGCAAAGTGACAGAATAACTTCATAAATACTATTTCTATTGAATGACAGGTTCCCCTCAACTTTCTGGAGGGGCTTTGCTTTGCTAAGTGGCATGCCTGAGGAAAATGAGGCAAAAACACATGGGACCTTTTTTATTGAAAGGGCATTATTTTATTGTTCTTCACATATTTGGTTGAAAAACTGCATATGTATGTCAGGCAAAGGGATTGAAAAATAATATGTTCATTCAAAAAGTCTTCACTAGTACTGTTTGAGGTGTGATATGACAAAAATCTGATTCATTTTGTCCAACATTTGCAAGCTGTAGACTCTCTGTCCAGTCAGAGTGCTCTCTGTCCAGTCAGAGTATCGAATCGTATCGAATTGTATCGAATCGTATCGAATCGTATCGTTGGCTGAATATCGTGTATCGTATTGTATCGTGAGATTAGTGTATCGCTACAGCCCTATCTGCTACATAATTGACAATTAGGTGCGAGCTGCACGAGACGCGGGGCCGGTCCGCCTTCTGCCTCGTTTGCCTCCGCTCGTCATCTGCCTGCACACACAGATAAACACACAGACCTATAAAATACACCTAGGGTAAGTCTGTCTGTCTGTGTCTTTTTCTGTCTGTCTGTGTGTCTGTCTTTGTGTCTGTGTGTCTGTCTGTCTGTCTGTTTGTTTCTCTGTCTGGGTGTCTGTCTGTGTCTCTATCTGTCTGTCTGTGTCTCTGTCTGTCTGTCTGGGTCTCTGCCTGTCTGTCTGGGTCTCTGCCTGGGTGTCTGTCTGGGTGTCTGTCTGTCTATCAGTCTGTGTCTCTGTCTGTCTGGGTGTCAGTCTGTCCGTGTCTCTGTCTGTCTGGGTGTCAGTCTGTCCGTGTCTCTGTCTGTCCGTCTGGGTGTCAGTCTGTCCGTCTGGGTGTCACTCTGTCCGCCAGTCTGTCAGTCTGTCCGTCAGTCTGTCCATCTGGGTGTCAGTCTGTCCGTCCGGGTGTCCGTCTGTCTGTGTCTTTTTCTGGGTGTTTTCTGGGTGTCTGGGCGTCCGTCCGTCTGTCTGTCTGGGTCTCTGCCTGTCTGTCCAGGTGTCAGTCTGGGTGTCTTTCCCTGTCTCTGTCTGTCCGGGTGTCTGTCTGTCCGTCTGGGTGTCAGTCTGTCCGTCAGTCTGTCCGTCTGGGTGTCAGTCTGTCCGTGTGGGTGTCAGTCTGTCCGTCTGGGTGTCACTCTGGGTGTCAGTCTGTCCGTCTGGGTGTCAGTCCGGGTGTCAGTCTGTCCGTCTGGGTGTCCGTCTGTCTGTCTGTCTGTCTGAGTTTTTTTCTGGGTGTCTGCTGTCTGTGTCTCTGTCTTTGTCTCTGTCTGTATGGGTCTCTGTCTGCCTGGGTGTCTGTCTGTGTCTCTGTCTGTTTACCTGTGTCTCTGTCAGGGTGTCTGTCTGTGTCTTCGAGTCTGTCTGTCTGTCTGTCTGTGTCTCCGTCTGTCTGGATGTCGGTCTGTCTGTGTGTCTGGGTGTCTTTCTGAGTCTGTCTGCCTGGGTGGGTGCCTGCCTGTCTGTCTGCCTGGGTGTCTGTCTGTGTCTTTGAATCTGTCTGTGTGTCTATCTGTGTCTCCGTCTGTCTGGATGTCGGTCTGTCTGTGTGTCTGGGTGTCTCTCTGTGTCTCTGTTTGTGTGGATGTTTGTCTCTGTCTGGTGTAGGTGTCTGTCTGTCTGTCTGGGTGAGTGTCTGTCTGTCCGTGTCTCTGTCTGTCTGGGTGTCAGTCTGTCTGTGTCTTTTTCTGGGTTTCTGTCTGTGTCTCTGTCTACATGCGTTTCTGTCTGTTTCTCTGTCTGGTTGTCTCTCTGTGTCTCTGTCTACCTGGGTGTCTGTCCATATCTCTGTTTGTCTGTCTGTCTGTCTGTCTGTGTCTTTTTCTGGGTGTCTTTCCGTGTCTCTGTCTGTGTGGGTGTCTATCTGTCCGTGTCTCTGTCTTTCTGGGTGTCAGTCTGTCTCTGTCTGTCTGTCTCTCTGTGTGTCTGTGTCTTTTTCTAGGTTTATGTCTGTCTCTGTATACATGCGTTTCTGTCTGTTTCTCTGTCTGATTCTTTCTCTGTGCCTCTGTCTACCTGGGTCTGTTTCTCTGTCTGTCAGTCTGTCCGTGTCTCTGTCTTTCTATCTATCTCTCTGTGTCTTTTTCTGGGTGTCTTTCCGTGTCTCTGTCTGTATGGGGTCTCTGTCTGTCTGTCTATCTGTCTGTCTGTCTCTTCTTTCCGTGTTGTCTCTGCCTGTCTGGGTGTCTGTCTCTCTGTCTGCCTGGGTGTCTGTCTGTGTCTTTTTCTGGGTGCTTCTGTCTGTCTGTCTGTCTGTCTGTCTGTCTGTCTGTCGGTCTGTCGGTCTGGCTGTGTCTTTTTATGGGTGTGTTTCTGTGTCTCTGTCTGCCTGGGTGGGTGCCTGCCTGTCTGTCTGCGTTTCTGTCTGTCTGCCTGAGTGTCTGCCTGTCTGTCTGTCTGTGTGTCTATCTGTGTCTCCGTCTGTATGGCTGTCGGTCTGTCTGTGTGTCTGGGTGTCTCCCTGTGTCTCTGTTTGTGTGGGTGGGTGTCTGTCTGTATGTGTCTCTGTCTGTCCGTGCCTCTTTATGTCTGTCTGTCTATCTCTGTCTGTCTGTCTGTCTGTGTCTTTTTCTGGGTTTCTGTCTGTGTCTCTGTCTACATGCGTTTCTGTCTGTTTCTCTGCCTGGTTGTCTCTCTGTGTCTCTGTCTACCTGGGTGTCTGTCCATGTCTCTGTCTGTCTGTGTCTTTTTCTGGGTGTCTTTCTGTGTCTCTGTCTGTCTGGGTGTCTGTCCGTCCGTGTCTCTGTCTGTCTAGGTGTCAGTCTGTCCGTGTCTGTCTGTCTGTGTCTTTTTCTGGGTGTCTTTCCATGTCTCTGTCTGTCTGGGTGTCAGTCTGTCCGTGTCTCTGTCTGTCTGTCTGTCTGTCTGTCTGTCTGTGCCTTTTTCTGGGTGTCTGCTATCTGTGTCTCTGTATGGGTCTCTCTCTGTCTGCGTGGGTGTCTGCCTATCTGTCTGTGTCTCTGTCTGCCTGTCTATCTGTCTTTCTGTCTCTTTTTCTGGGTGTCCTTCCGTGTCTCTGCCTGTCTGGGTGTCTGTCTGTCCGTGTCTCTGTCTGTCTGGGTGTCTGAGTCTTTATCTGGGTGTCTGCTGTCTGTGTCTCTGTCTGTTTACCTGTGTCTCTGTATGGTGTCTGTGTCTCTCTGTCTGTCTGTCTGGTGTCTGTGTCTGTCTGTCTGGGTGGGTGGGTGTCTGTCTGTCTGTGTCTTTTTCTGGGTGTCTTTCCGTGTCTCTGTCTGTCTGGGTGTCTGTCTGTCCGTATCTCTGTCTGTCTGGGTGTCAGTCTGTCTGTTTGTCTATCTGTCTGTGTCTCTGACTGTCTGGGTATCTGTTGTTTTCTGGGTTTCTGTCTGTGTATCTGTCTGTCTGGATATCTGTGTCTTTTTCTGGGTGTCTGTCTGTTTGTATGGGTCTCTGTCTGTCTCTCTGTCTGTCTATCTGTCTGTGTCTCTGTCTGTCTGGGTGTCTATTGTTTTCTGGGTTTCTGTCTGTGTCTCTGTCTGTCTGGATATCTGTGTCTTTTTCTGGGTGTCTGTTTGTCTGTCTGCGTCTCTGTCTGCCTGGGTGTCTTTCCGTGCTTCTGTCTGTCTGGGTGTCTCTCTGTCCATGTCTCTGTCTGTCTGGGTGTCAGTCTGTCTCTGTCTGTCTGTCTGTCCGTGTCTCTGCCTGTCTGGGTGTCAGTCTGTCTGTCTGTCTGTCTGTCTGTCTTTCTGTCTGTCTGTCTGTCTGTCTGAGTCTTTTTCTGGGCGTCTGTCTGTGTCTCTGTCTGTTTACCTGCGCCTCTGTCTGGTGTCTGTGTCTTTCTGTCTGGTGTCTGTGTCTGTCTGTCTGGGTGGGTGGGTGGGTGTCTGTCTGTCTGTCTGTCTGTCTGTCTCTTTTTCTGGGTGTTTTTCCGTCTGTCTGTCTGTCTGTCTGTCTGTCTTTGTTTGCATGGGTCTCTGTCTGTCTGGGTGGGTGTCTATGTATCTATCTGTGTCTCTGTCTGCCTGTCTATCTGTCTGGGTGTCAGTCTGTCTGTCTGTCTGTCTGTCTGTGTGTCTGTCTGTCTGTCTGTCTGTCTGCCTGTGTGTCTGTCTGTTTGGATGTCTCTGTGTGTCTCTGCTTGTGTGGATGTTTCTCTGTGTCGGTGTCTGTGTCTATGGGTGTGTGCCTGTCTGTCTGTCTGTCTGTCTGGCTGTGTCTTTTTCTGGGTGTCTTTCCGTGTTCTCTGTCTGTCTGTCTGTCTGTCTGTCTGTCGGTCTGTCTCTGTTTGCATGGGTCTCTGTCTGTCTGGGTGGATGTCTACGTATCAATCTGTGTCTCTGTCTGCCTGTCTATCTGTCTGGGTGTCAGTCTGTCTCTCTGTCTGTCTGTCTATGTGTCTGTCTGTCTGTCTGTCTGTCTGCCTGTGTGTCTGTCTGTTTGGATGTCTCTGTGTGTCTCTGCTTGTGTGGATGTTTGTCTGTGTCGGTGTCTGTGTCTATGGGTGTGTGCCTGTCTGTCTGTCTGTCTGCCTGTCTGTCTGGCTGTGTCTTTTTCTGGGTGTCTTTCTGTGTCTCTGTCTGCCTGGGTGGATGCCTGCCTGTCTGTCTGTGTTTCTGTCTGTCTGCCTGTCTGGGTGTCTGTCTGTGTCTTTGAGTCTGTCTGTGTGTCTATCTGTGTCACCGTCTGTCTGGATGTCGGTCTGTCTGTGTGTCTGTCTGTCTGGGTGTCTCTCTGTGTCTCTGTTTGTGTGGATATTTGTCTCTGTCTGTGTCTTTGTCTGTCTGTCCGTCTGTCTGTCCGTCTGTCAGTCTGTCTGTCTGTCTGTGTGTCTGTCTGTGTCTCTGTCTGTTTGGGTGTCTGTCTGTCTGTTTGGATGTCTCTCTGTTTGTCTGGGTGTCTGTCTGTGTCCCTGTCTGTCTCTATCGGTGGGTACCTGCCTGCCTGTCTGTCTGCCTGTCTGTCTAGGTTTCTGTCTGTCTGCCTGGGTGTCTGTCTGTGTCTTCGAGTCTGTCTGTCTGTCTGTGTCTCTGTGTGTCTGTTTGTCTGTTTGGGTGTCTGTCTGTCTGGGTGTCTGTCTGTGTCTCTGTTTGTGTGGATGTTTGTCTCTGTCTGTGTCTTTGTCTGTCTGTTTTTTTTCTGGCTGTCTTTCTGTGTCTTTGTCTGTCTACCTGGGTGTCTGTCTGTATGTCTGTCTGTGTGTCTGTCTGTGTGTCTGTCTGTTTGGGTGTCTCTCTGTTTGTCTGGGGGTCTGTCTGGGGGTCTGTCTGTCTCTATGGGTGGGTGCCTGCATGTCTGTCTGTCTGTCTGATTTTGTCTTTTTCTGGGTGTCTTTCTGTGTCTCTGTCTGGGCGTCTGTATATTTGGATGTCTGTCTGTCTGTTTGGGTGTCTGCCCGTGTGAGTGTGTCTGTCTACTTGGGTGCCTGTCTGTGTCTCCGAGTCTGACTGGGTGTCCGCCTGGGTGTCTGTCTGTCTGTCTGTCTGGGTGGGTGTCTGTCTGTCTGGGTGTCTGTCTGTGTCTCTGTCTGTCTATCTATTTGGGTGTCTCTCTGTGTCTCTGTTTGTGTGGATGTTTGTCTTTGTCTGTGTCTTTGTCTTTGTCTGTCTGGGTGTCAGTCTGTCTGTCTGTCTGTCTTTCTGTCTGTCTGTCTGTCTGAGTTTTTTTCTGGGCGTCTGTCTGTGTCTCTGTCTGTTTACCTGCGTCTCTGTCTGGTGTCTGTGTCTTTCTGTCTGGTGTCTGTGTCTGTCTATCTGGGTGGGTGGGTGGGTGTCTGTCTGTCTGTCTGTCTGTCTGTCTGAGCCTTTTTCTGGGCGTCTGTCTGTGTCTCTGTCTGTTTACGTGGTCTCTGTCTGTCTGTCTGTCTGTCTTGTGTCTGTCTGTCTGTCTGTCTGTCTGTCTGTCTGTCTGTCTGTCTGTCTGTCTGTCTGTCTGTCTGTCTGTCTCTTTGTCTGGGTGTCTTTCCGTGTCTCTGTCTGTCTGTCTGTCTGTCTCTTTTTCTGGGTGTCTTTCCGTGTCTCTGTCTGTCTGTCTGTCTGTCTGTCGGTTTGTCTCTGTTTGCATGGGTCTCTGTCTGTCTGGGTGGGTGTCTACATATCTATCTGTGTCTCTGTCTGCCTGTCTATCTGTCTATCTGTCTGGGTGTCAGTCTGTCTGTCTGTCTGTCTGTCTGTCTGTCTGCCTGTGTGTCTGTCTGTTTGGATGTCTCTGTGTGTCTCTGCTTGTGTGGATGTTTGTCTGTGTCGGTGTCTGTGTCTATGGGTGTGTGCCTGTCTGTCTGTCTGTCTGTTTGGCTGTGTCTTTTTCTGGGTGTCTTTCTGTGTCTCTGTCTGCCTGGGTGGGTGCCTGCCTGTCTGTCTGTGTTTCTGTCTGTCTGCCTGGGTGTCTGCCTGTCTGGGTGTCTGTCTGTGTGTTTGAGTCTGTCTGTGTGTCTATCTGTGTCACCGTCTGTCTGGATGTCGGTCTGTCTGTGTGTCTGTCTGTCTGGGTGTCTCTCTGTGTCTCTGTTTGTGTGGATATTTGTCTCTGTCTGTGTCTTTGTCTGTCTGTCCGTCTGTCCGTCCGTCTGTCTGTCCGTCTGTCTGTGTGTCTGCCTGTGTCTCTGTCTGTTTGGGTGTCTGTCTGTCTGTTTGGATGTCTCTCTGTTTGTCTGGGTGTCTGTCTGTGTCCCTGTCTGTCTCTATGGGTGGGTACCTGCCTGCCTGTCTGTCTGTCTGTCTGTCTAGGTTTCTGTCTGTCTGCCTGGGTGTCTGTCTGTGTCTTCGAGTCTGTCTGTCTGCCTGTGTCTCTGTCTGTTTGGGTGTCTCTCTGTCTGTCTGGCTGTGTCTTTTTATGGGTGTCTTTCTGTGTCTCTGTCTGCCTGGGTGGGTGCCTGCCTGTCTGTTTGTGTTTCTGTCTGTCTATCTGGGTGTCTGTCTGTGTCTTTGAGTCTGTATGTCTGTCTATCTGTGTCTCCGTCTGTCTGGATGTCGGCCTGTCTGTGTGTGTGTCTGTCTGGGTGTCTCTCTGTGTCTCTGTTTGTGTGGATGTTTGTCTCTGTCTGTGTATTTGTCTGTCCGTCAGTCTGTGTGTCTGCCTGTGTCTCTGTCTGTTTGGGTGTCTGTCTGTCTGTTTGGATGGGTGTCTGTCTGTGTCCCTGTCTGTCTCTATGGGTGGGTGCCTGCCTGCCTGCCTGCCTGTCTGTCTGTGTCTTTTTCTGGGTGTCTTTCTGTGTCTGTCTGCCTGGGTGGGTGCCTGCCTGTCTGTCTGTGTTTCTGTCTGTCTGTCTGTCTGTGTCTTCGAGTCTGTCTGTCTGTCTGTCTGTCTGTGTCTCTGTCTGTCTGGATGTCTTCTGTCTGGGTGTCTGTCTGTCTGGGTGTCTCTCTGTGTCTCTGTTTGTGTGGATGTTTGTCTGTGTCTTTGTCTGTCTGTCCGTTTGTCTGTCTGTGTCCGTCTGTCTCTATGGGTGGGTGCCTGCCTGTCTGTCTGTGTTTCTGTCTGTCTGCCTGGGTGTCTGCCTGTCTGTCTGTCTGTGTGTCTATCTGTGTCTCCGTCTGTCTGGATGTTGGTCTGTCTGTGTGTCTGGGTGTCTCTGTGTGTCTCTGTTTGTGTGGATGTTTGTCTGGTGTCTGTGTCTGTGTGTCTGTGCCTCTGTCTGTCTGTGTCTTTTTCTGGGTTTCTGTCTGTGTCTCTGTCTACATACGTTTCTGTCTGTTTCTCTGTCTGGTTGTCTCTCTGTGTCTCTGTCTACCTGGGTGTCTGTCCATGTCTCTGTCTGTCTGTCTGTGTCTTTCCGTGTCTCTGTCTGTCTGGGTGTCTGTCCGTCCGTGTCTCTGTCTGTCTTGGTGTCAGTCTGTCCGTGTCTCTGTCTGTCTTGGTGTCAGTCTGTCCGTGTCTCTGTCTGTCTGTCTGTCTGTCTGTCTGTGTCTTTTTCTGGGTGTCTTTCCGTTAGGGGTAGGGGTGGGCGATATATATCGTTTACGATAATATCGTCATTGTTGTTTTAACAATGTGCAAATTTACGTTATCGAGTATGCAAATGACTTCACTAAAACAACTGAAAACACGTTGAAACCCCACACATTCACTGAACAAGAGTTACGTAACTTGCGTGCAGCAGCACACCGCAGCAGGCCTCGGTGGTCACATGATCTCTCACTGGCGTGTTCCCGGCAGGTTAGCGTGCCTCTAACATAAATATTTGAAAGACAACATGGACACACCGCCCGGGGATGCTCAAGTTTGTATGATCATGTCGCCAAACTCTGATGAATGAAGGGGTGCAGAAGGTGCCACACTTTGCAACAACGACGGATTTATGCCCACTGGAGGGAATGTTGTTACGTGTCACCAGGCTGCACTTAAGCCTGACGCTGTGGACAGACTGGTGTTTTTGGCTCACAATTTGAAGTAAATGTACATGTGAAGAAGAGTCAACATTTGGTCTACAATATTCCCTGTAAAGTTCCAGCATCGGTTCATGCAAGTGTTTCCTGTAATAATAATGACTCTTTTTTTATTTGTCTGAAAATCACATTTGTTTTATTACATTTGTTTACAAATCTCTCTCTCGTTTTTATTCAATATTTAAGAGTCTGATTTGAAGTGAACATTTTTGACAAATATTCCTCTTTTGTTTTTTGGATTTTTGTGCAATACTGGACAGAACTTTAAGTTAGTCATTGTTCTATGACTGTAAGTTAGATTTGTTTATGTGCAATATTTTGGTATGGTATACCAATGGTGTTTATTGCTTTTGTTTGCTCTTGCAGACAAATACAAATAAAAAGGAGCATTTTTCCTTTAAAACGTTGTGTCCATTAATATTATCCATTAGAAACAATTAATGAGCTATAACTCAGGCTGTAAAAAACACACATTTAAAGAATATCGTCTAATTATCGTTATCGTCAAAATCCCCCAAAATATCGAGATATTATTTTTTGTCCATATCGCACACCCCTACTTTCCGTGTCTCTGTCTGTCTGGGTGTCAGTCTGTCCGTGTCTCTGTCTGTCTGTCTGTCTGTGCCTTTTTCTGGGTGTCTGCTATCTGTGTCTCTGTTAGGGTTGTCACGATACTAAAATTTCAAACTCGATATCGATTCCCAGGAAAATATTCGATACTCGATACCATTTTCGATACTGTGGGGATAAAAAATGACAAATACTTAAAAGCATAAAAAAAATTTATTCACATGAAAAACTCAAAAAAAGCTTTTTCAATCTCAACATGGAACATGCTTTCTCAGCAGAACCAGATGCTAGTTAAATAAATTGTGCTGCTCGACTTCGTTGCCACCGCTTTAAAGCACTGTTTGCCCACAGGCTTGTCGAGATCTTTCAGTTTCCCTTCTTCGTTTGCCTCGTATGCAAAATATTTCCAAACAAGGCTTTTGCCTTTTTCATTTTCGACCAAGACTGGCTGGTCTGGCCCTCCTGCAGCCGCACTACTGGCCATACGTCCGGTTTGCCTGTCCCTGTCTGAACGGACGCCGGCGGCGTTTTTCAATTCATTTCAGTGGGGGTTGTGTGTTTCCGCACCGGCAGCCCGCAACGCAGGCGTTGCCGCAAAAAACGTCGCCGGCGTCCGGGAGAGAAGTTGAGCGAGGGAAAACGGTGCCCCACGTCACGCTCCGGCCGCCAATCAGACACTCAGATCGGTCAAACCTCCACAGACAGCCTGAAATGTCTCTGAAGCAGAGACTATCCAAGTGGATTCACGGACTAAACTCTGATAATCTACCTGTGTGTGTGTTCTCACTTTGTTTATTTCATGTACCAGCTTCTAAATCTGAGTCTGACTCACAATTTACGCCGCAAAATATAATGACACGAAGAAGTTTAATTTGATTTGTGTCCGATGATTAGAGAGAGAGAGAGAGAGAGAGAGAGAGAGAGAGAGAGAGAGAGAGGGAGAGACAGAGCGCTTTGGTAGAGAGACATAGAGTAACAACACAGAGAGCGAGTGCCGGCCTCGATAAAACTGTTATTAATCAGAGAAATAAAACGTTATTTCCTGATTGTTTCACAGCGGTTACATTCAGCAGGTATAGACACGCCCACAGCAACCCACCTCAGCTCCCCTCACCCCCCCACCACCGGTTGCCGCTTTACCTGCTGCGCTGCCTGTCGAGTGCGCGCGCATATCGATACAGTGGCAAATTAGTATCGTATCCGGATACGCCGTTTGAGTGAATTTTTGACAACCCTAGTCTCTGTATGGGTCTCTGTCTGTCTGCGTGGGTGTCTGCCTATCTGTCCGTGTCTCTGCCTGTCTGGGTGTCAGTCTGTCCGTGTCTCTGTCTGTCTGTCTGTCTGTCTGTCTGAGTCTTTATCTGGGTGTCTGCCTGTCTATGTGTCTGTCTATTTGGGTCTCTGTCTGTGTCTCTTTCTGTTTGGGTGTCTGTCTGTCTGTTTGGGTGTCTCTCTGTTTGTCTGGGTGTCTGTCTGTGTCCCCGTCTGTCTCTATGGGTGGGTGCCTGCCTGTCTGTCTGTGTCTTTTTCTGGGTGTCTTTCTGTGTCTTTGTCTGCCTAAGTGGGTGCCTGCCTGTCTGTCTGTCTGTGTTTCTGTCTGTCTGCCTGGGTGTCTGTCTGTCTGTGTCTCTGAGACTGTATGGGTGTCTGTCTCGGTGTCTGTCTGTGTGGGTGTGTCGTTCTGTCTGGGTGTCTGTCTGTGTCTCTGCAGTGTTTCCCCTATATTCATTCAGTAGCGGCACAGCGCCGCTGCTCAATTACGAGCCCCGCTGCTGAAATTTCACAAGATCATTAATATCAATGCGCCACTAATGATTTTTACTCGCAATGTGTGAGCACAACAACACACAACGTTATTTTAGACTTGTTTTGAGTCATTAACTAGCGCAGAAAATTATGTCAGACCCTCTTCTCAGTCTACGTAAAAGTTAACGTTCAAGTATACACGTTAGAGTAGTGAGTAGCGTAGGTAGCATAACATAAGCGTAACGTAGAGTAGCATAGCTCCTTATGACAGTGTCCAACAAGTGAGCGGGCAGAGAAAGTGACGGTGAAGTGGTAAAAGTGAACGGAGCAGCAACAGCAGAGAGAGAGATTAGCAGAAAATGTAGTTTGTCAGTTAATAAATGCTACAGCCTCTCAAGCTCAAACATTAACAGTACGTTTTTTAGCTGCTAAGTAGTGCTAGCTACATTAATTAGCTGCTTGTCATTACTACCTGTGTGAGTCCAGTGGAGAGGAGCGAGGAGTGAAGAGAGGCGCGAGGAAAGGAGCAGAGAGAGGAGTGAGGAGAGATGCAAAGAGAGGAGTGAAGAGAGGAGCAGAGAGAGGAGCGAGGAAAGATGCAAGGAGAGGTGCGAGGAGCAGGACCTAGAGACTTTTCCACACTGAATATAGTTAATCTTAATAGAATTAATTATTAATTGATTTCTGGCCTCACCCTCATGTTTTGTATTTGTTGTATTTCTACAAGACTGACCTGAGAACAGACTACAGGGAAAGCATCTGGCCACTTGGATACGTGAGCATCAATGGCTGCCCCACTGCTGAGCTCCACTACAGAAGAGCTCTGGATATATATATTTATATTTATATATTTATTAATTGAAACTATTCTCACTCACATGAATACGGGTTGACGTCGTATCCTCATGGACACGGACATAGCAGCACTGCTGTTGAAAAAAATTCTAGGGGAAACACTTCTCTGTCTGGGTTTTTGTCTGTTGGGGGGCGTCTGTCTGTGTCTTTTTCTGGGTATCTTTCTGTGTCTCTGTCTGTCTGTCTGTCTGTCAGTCAATGTCTTTTTCTGCTTCTCTGTCTGTGCCTCTGTCTGTCTATCTGTTTCGCTGTCTAAGTGTCTGGCTGTATGTCTGGGTGGGTGTCTGTGTCTGTCTGGGTGTCTGTCTGACTATATGTCTGTCTGTGTCTTTTTCTGGGTGTCTGTCTGTGTCTCTGTCTGCCTGGGTGTCTGTTTCTCTGTCTGTGTGTCTGTCTGTGTATCTGTCTGTCTGTCTATTTCGCTGTCTGTGTGTCTGTCTGTCTGGGTGTCTGACTGTCTGTCTATCTGTCTACCTGTCTGTCTATCTGGGTGTCTGTCTGTCTATGTCTCTGTATCTGTCTGTGTATCTGTCGGTCTGTCTGTCTGTCTGGGTGGGTGTCTGTCTGTCTTTTTCTGGGTGTCTTTCTGGGTGTCTTTCTATCTGTCTGTGTGTTTGTCTATCTCTCTGTCTATCTGTATGTGTCTCTGTCTGCCTGGGTGTCTTTCCGTGTCTCTGTCTGTCTGGGTGTCAGTCTGTCTGTGTCTCTGACCTGTCTGTCTGTCTGTCTGTCTGTGACTCTGTCTGTCTGGGTGGGTGTCTGTCTATCTGTCTGGGTCTCTCTCTGTCTGGGTGTCTGTCTGTGTCTTTCTGTGTATCTGTCTGTGGCTCTGTCTGTCTGGGTGTCTGTCTGTCTGTCTGGGTGGGTCTCTGTCTATCTCTCTCTGTCTCTCTCTGTCTGTCTGTCTGTTTGTCTATCTATCTGTGTATGTCTGTGTCTGTGTGTCTGTCTGTGTCTCTGTCTGTCTGTTTGTCTATCTGTCTGTCTGTCTGTCTGTCTGTCTGTCTGTCTAGGTGTCAGTCTGTCCGTGTCTCTGTCTGTCTATCTGTCTTTCTGTCTGTCTGTTTGTCTGTCTGTGTCTCTTTCTGGGTGTCTTTCCGTGTCTCTGTCTGTCTGGGTGTCTGTCTGTCCGTGTCTCTGCCTGTCTCGGTGTCTTTCTGTCCGTGTCTCTGCCTGTCTGGGTGTCTTTCTGTCCGTGTCTCTGTCTGTCTGTCTGTCTGGGTGTCTGTCCGTGTCTCTGTCTGGGTGTCAGTCTGTCTGTGTCTCTGTCTGTGTCTCTGTCTGCCAGGGTGTCAGTCTGTCTGTGTCTCTGTCTGTTTGTCTGTCTGTGTCTCTGTCTGCCTGGATGTCTGTGTCTTTTTCTGGGTGTCTGTCTGTGTGGGTGTCAGTCTGTGTGGGGGGGGGTGTCTGTATGTCTGTCTGTGTCTCTGTCTGTTTGTCTATCTGTCTGCTTGGGTGTCTGCCTGTGTCTCTGTCTGGGTGTCTGGCAGTGTTGTAGTCAAGACCACCTAAACGGAGACCAAGTCGAGACCAAGACCACAGTGTATCGAGACCAAGAAAAGACCAAGACTTTGAGGGGTCGAGACCGAGACAAGACCAAGACCGAGGCAGGGTGAGACCCAGTCAAGACCAATACCAGACCAGTGTCCCACAGTGCATGACACACTTATGATAAAATATAGAACATGCAAACCATAAGCACCCCTCAAATAGATCTGTAAGTAATCCACATTCCCATAAAACCTCCCACAGAAAACAAATGAAGATTCCTGTTAATTCGCCTCTTTTGTTGAATTATATTATATGTATGTATGAAAGGTGAGCATTAATGTTACTCTGTCTCCACTCTGGAGACTGCTGACTCTAGCTCTCTCACCGGCGTCGTTGATGTTACATAACTATATACACATTAGCTACATAGCTTTACGTCACTTGTCTCGTCATTTTTTATCACAAGAAAAAACGTAACGTAGGAATAAGACACATGGCCTGACTCCTCACTCTCACACAAAGTTAATGCAGTGAGGTAATGTGCTAATATGCTTGTGCGCCGAGCAAGGGGGTAAATAACCGGCAAGCAAATGAAACCGGTGTCCTGGAGCATACAGTATACACATGGTTAGCAAACGTGTTTAGCTAGTAGGCTATTCACTAAATCTTATTTACACTTAGCTTACCTTTCTTTATGCTTCCTCTCTAAGTGCCGGTAAAAGTTGGACGTTGTCCCAGCCATCTCCGTTACCGTTGCTTTACAGAATGTACAAGTTGCGCTGTGTTTTCTTTTGGACGTAGTTGTGCACAAAAACTCTTTGTGGTTCAGGTAACCAAATTTTATTGCAGACGAGTTGGCTGACATCTTCTCACGGCCTCTTCTCCTGTCACTCACATGCAATTTTGTGGGGGGCGTTTGAAAGGGGCGGGAGCAGTGACAGCCGTTAACGGTGACAAATATTTAAAATGATTAATGAGTCAAGTTATTGGTTGTAGTCGAAGCAATACGATTTACGCAAAATCACATTAATGATATTAACAAGTTAATCCAAAAATGCACAGGCAATTTACCGATATCCCCACAGTTGTGGTCTTGAAATAAAATCCCGAGTCCGATTTGTCCGCGACGAGACAAGACCGAGCAAAAATGTAGTCGATTCCGAGACGAGACCTGGACCTTCAAGACCGATCTCGAGTACTACAACACTGGTATCTGGTAGTGATGTGTCGTTCGTGAACGATTCGTTCAGTATGAGTAACGAGTCGTCCCAGTGAGTGATTCGTTCATTTTCATGCAGTACCTTCCCTCGCCACATGGCAGCTGCATAAGCTCAGTCAGCAGGACAGGAAACAGAAATGATTAGTTCACGACTCACTCAACTGTGCGTCTGTCCTCATGTCCTCGTTCATTTGTCACGTGACTGGCAGCTCAGGCTGTGTGGCGAGCAGTATGTTCGTTCTTGATCGGTCTCTCGTTCTTAACAATGGCAGGGAGGATACAGGACACAAGTCACTTTATTGTGGTGTGTATTTGCTTTCCTAGGTTTTCATATGGTTTGAATTGCTTGTGGCATTTTGTTTATTATGCTTTGTCAGCTGAAGCAAACCATGTTGCCTTCAGTGTTAAGTGTTTGAGAACCGCGGTCTTTTTTACGCCCACAAGAGGGCTACAGCGCCACCCGCTGTAAAAATGATTGAAATGAACGAAATGACTCAAAAAAAGATTCATTCAATTTACTGTCCGAGAGTAAAAGATCCGAGTCAGTAAGAAGAGTCGAACTTCCAAACACTAGTATCTGGGTGTCTGTCTGTTTGTCTGGGTGTCTGTCTGTCCGTATCTTTTTCTGGGTGTCTATCTGTGTCTCTGTCTGCCTGGGTGTCTGTCTTTTTCTCTGTCTGGGTGTCTGTCTGTGTGGGTGGGTGTTTATCAAATCAAATCAAATCAAATTAAATTTTATTTGTATAGCCCAAAGTCGCAAAATACATCTGTCTGTGTCTCTGTCTGTCTGTGAGTCCGTCTGTCTGCCTGGGTGTCTGTCTGTGTCTCTGTCTGGGTGTCTATCTGTCTATCTGTCTGTATGTGTCTTTTTCAGGGTGTCTTTCTGTGTCTCTGCCTGTCTGTGTCTCTGTCTGTCTGTGTGTGTCTTTTTCTGGGTGTCTGTCTATCTGTCTGTCTGTCTATCTGTCTGTCTATGTCTCTGTCTTCCTGGGTGTCTTTCTGTGTCTCTGTCTGTCTGGGTGTCTCTCTGTCTGTCTGTCTATCTATCTGTCTATGTCTTTGTCTTCCTGGGTGTCTTTCCGTGTCTCTGTCTGTCTGGGTGTCTCTCTGTCCATGTCTCTGTCTGCCTGGGTGTCAGCCTGTCTGTGTCGCTGTCTGGGTGTCTGTCTGTCTGTGTCTTTTTCTGGGTGCCTTTCCGTGTCTCTGCCTGTCTGTGTCTCTATCTGTCTGGGTGTCAGTCTGTCTGTCTCTCTGTCTATCTGTATGTGTCTCTGTCTGCTGGGTGTCTGTCTGTCTGTGTGTCTGTCTGGGTGTCTGTCTGTCTGTGTCTTTTTCTGGGTGCCTTTCTGGGTCTCTGTCTGTGAGTGTCTGTCTGGGTGTCTGTCTATCTGTCTGTTTGTGTCTATGTCTGTTTGTCTGTCAGTCTATGTCTCTATCTGTCTGGGTGTCTTTCTGTGTCTCTGTCTGTCTGGGTGTCTGTTTGGGTGTCTGTTTGTCTATCTGTCTATCTGTATGTGTCTCTGTCTGCCTGTCTGTCTGTCTCTTTTTCTGGGTGTCTGTCTGTGTCTCTGTGTGCCTGGGTGTCTGTCTGTGTCTTTTTCTGGGTGTCTGTCCGTGTCTCTGTCTGCCTGGGTGTCTGTTATTTTCTGGGTGTCTGCCTGGGTGTCTGTCTGCCTGTCTGTCTGTGTCTCTGTCTGTCCGTGTCTAAGTCTGTCTGTCTTTCTGTCTGTCTATCTGTCTGAGTCTTTTTCTGGGTGTCTGCTGTCTGTGTTTCTGTCTGTGTCTCTGTCTGTATGGGTCTCTGTCTGTCTGGGTGGGTGTCTTCCTATCTGTCTGTGTCTCTGTCTGCCTGTCTGTCTGTCTCTTTTTCTGGGTGTCTTTCTGTGTCTCTGCCTGTCTGGGTGTCTGTCTGTCCGTGTCTCTGTCTGTATGAGTGTCAGTCTGTCCGTGCCTCTGTCTCTCTGTCTGCCTGGATGTCTGTCTGTCTCTTTTTCTGGGTGTCTTTCCGTGTCTCTGCCTGTATGAGTGTCAGTCTGTCCGTGCCTCTGTCTCTCTGTCTGTCTGTCTCTCTGTCTGCCTGGGTGTCTATCTGTGTCTTTTTCTGGGTGTCTGTCTGTGTCTCTGTCTGCCTGGGTGTCTGTCTGTGTCTCTGTCAGTCTGTCTGTCTGTGTCTCTGTCTGTCCGTGTCTCTGTCTGTATGACTGTCAGTCTGTCCATGCCTCTGTCTCTCTGTCTGTCTGTCTCTCTGTCTGCCTGGGTGTCTGTCTGTCTCTTTTTCTGGGTGTCTTTCCGTGTCTCTGCCTGTCTGTCTATCTGTCTGTGTGTCTGTCTGCCTGGGTGTCTTTCTGTGTCTCTGTCTTTCTGTGTCTCTGTCTGTCTGTGTCTTTTTCTGGGTTTCTGTCTGTGTCTCTGTCTACATGCGTTTCTGTCTGTGTCTCTGTCTACATGCGTTTCTGTCTGTGTCTCTGTCTACATGCGTTTCTGTCTGTTTCTCTGTCTGGTTGTCTCTCTGTGTCTCTGTGTCTGTGTCTGTCTATCTGTCTGTCTGTGTCTTTTTCTGGGTGTCTGCTATCTGTGTGTCTGTCTGTGTCTCTGTCTGTATGGGTGGGTGTCTGCCTATCTGTCTGTGTCTCCGTCTGCCTGCCTATCTGTCTGTCTATCTCTTTTCTTGGGTGTCTTTCCGTGTCTCTGCCTGTCTGGGTGTCTGTCTGTCCGTGTCTCTGTCTGTATGAGTGTCAGCCTGTCCGTGCCTCTGTCGCTCTGTCTCTCTGTCTGCCTGGGCGTCTGTCTGTGTCTTTTTCTGGGTGTCTGTCTGTGTCTCTGTGTGCCTGGGTGTCTGTCTGTGTCTTTTTCTGGGTGTCTGTCCGTGTCTCTGTCTGCCTGGGTGTCTGTTATTTTCTGGGTGTCTGCCTGGGTGTCTGTCTGTGTTTCTGTCTGTCCGTGTCTCTATCTGTCTATCTGTCTGTTTGTCTGTATGTGTCTCTATCTGTCTATCTGTCTGTCTGTTTCTCTGTCTGTCCGTGTCTCTGTCTGTATGTGTGTTTTTCTGGGTTTCTGTCTGTGTCTCTGTCTGGTTGTCTCTGTTTCTCTGTCTGTCAGTCTGGCCGTGTCTCTGTCTGTCTGTCTGTCTGTCTGTCTGTGTCTCTGTCTGTCTCTGTCTTTTTCTGGGTTTCTGTCTGTGTCTCTGTCTACATGCGTTTCTGTCTGTTTCTCTGTGTGGTTGTGTCTCTGTCTGTCTCTCTGTCTGTCTGTGTCTGTCTATCTCTCTGTGTCTCTGTCTGTCTCTGTCTTTTTCTGGGTTTCTGTCTGTGTCTCTGTCTACATGCGTTTCTGTCTGTTTCTCTGTCTGGTTGTGTCTCTGTCTGTCTGTCTGTCTGTCTGTCTGGGTGTCTGTCTGTCTGTCTGTCTATCTGTGTCTCTGTCTGCCTGGGTGTCTGTCTGTGTCTCTATCAGTTTGTCTGTCTGTGTCTCTGTCTGTCCGTGTCTCTGTCTGTATGACTGTCAGTCTGTCCATGTCTCTGTCTCTCTGTCTGTCTGTCTCTCTGTCTGCCTGGGTGTCTGTCTGTCTCTTTTTCTGGGTGTCTTTCCGTGTCTCTGCCTGTCTGTCTATCTGTCTGTGTGTCTGTCTGCCTGGGTGTCTTTCTGTGTCTCTGTCTGTCTGTGTCTTTTTCTGGGTTTCTGTCTGTGTCTCTGTCTACATGCGTTTCTGTCTGTTTCTCTGTCTGGTTGTCTCTCTGTTTCTCTGTCTGTCAGTCTGTCCGTGTCTCTGTCCGTTTATCTGTCCATCTGTGTCTTTTTCTGGGTGTCTTTCCGTGTCTCTGGCTGTCTGGGTGTCTGTCTGTCCGTGTCTCTGGCTGTCTATCTGTCTGTCTGTGTCTTTTTCTGGGTGTCTTTCCGTGTCTCTGGCTGTCTGGGTGTCTGTCTGTCCATGTCTCTGTCTGTCTGTCTGTCTGTGTCTTTTCCTGGGTGTCTTTCCATGTCTCTGACTGTCTGTCTGTCTGTCTGTCTGTCTGTCCGTGTCTCTGTCTGTCTGGGTGTCAGTCTGTCCGTGTGTCTGTCTGTCTCTCTGTGTCTTTTTCTGGGTTTCTGTCTGTGTCTCTGTCTACATGCGTTTCTGTCTGTCTCTCTGTGTCTCTGTCTACCTGGGTGTTTATCTGTTTCTCTGTCTGTCAGTCTGTCCGTGTCTCTGTCTGTCTATCTATCTGTGTGTGTCTTTTTCTGGGTGTCTTTCCTTGTCTCTGTCTGTCTGGGTGTCTGTCTGTCCATGTCTCTGTCTATCTAGGTGTCAGTCTGTCCGTGTCTCTATCTGTCTGTCTGTTTGTCTGTCTGTGTCTTTTTCTGGGTGTTTTTCCATGTGTCTGTCTGTCTGGGTGTTTCTGTCAGTGTCTCTGTCTGTCTAGGTGTCAGTCTGTCCGTGTCTCTATCTGTCTGTCTGTCTGTCTGTTTGTCTGTCTGTGTCTTTTTCTGGGTGTCTTTCCGTGTCTCTGTCTGTCTGGGTGTTTCTGTCCGTGTCTCTGTCTGTCTGGGTGTCAGTCTGTCTGTGTCTGTGTCTGTGTCTCTGTCTGTCTGTCTGTCTGTCTGTCTGTCTGTCTGTCTGTGTCTCTGTCTGCCTGGGTGTCTTTCCGTTCTTCTGTCTGTCTGGGTGTCAGTCTGTCTCTGTCTGTCTGTCTGTCTGTCTGTGTCTTTTTCTGGGTGTCTGTCTGTGTCTCTGTCTGCCTGGGTGTCTGTCTGTGTCTCTATCTGTCTATCTGTCTGTCTATCTGTGTCTCAGTCTGTCCATGCCTCTGTGTCTCTGTCTGTCTGTCTCTTTGTCTGCCTGGGTGTCTCTTTTTCTGGGTGTCTTTCCGTGTCTCTGCCTGTCTGGGTGTCTGTCTGTGTCTCTGTCTGTTTACCTGTGTCTCAGTCAGTCTGTTTCTCTGTCTGTCTGTCTGTCTGTCTGGGTGTCTGTCTGTCCATGTCTCTGTCTATCTAGGTGTCAGTCTGTCCGTGTCTCTATCTGTCTGTCTGTTTGTCTGTCTGTGTCTTTTTCTGGGTGTCTTTCCATGTGTCTGTCTGTCTGGGTGTTTCTGTCAGTGTCTCTGTCTGTCTAGGTGTCAGTCTGTCCGTGTCTCTATCTGTCTGTCTGTCTGTCTGTTTGTCTGTCTGTGTCTTTTTCTGGGTGTCTTTCCGTGTCTCTGTCTGTCTGGGTGTTTCTGTCCGTGTCTCTGTCTGTCTGGGTGTCAGTCTGTCTGTGTCTGTGTCTGTGTCTCTGTCTGTCTGTCTGTCTGTCTGTCTGTGTCTCTGTCTGCCTGGGTGTCTTTCCGTTCTTCTGTCTGTCTGGGTGTGAGTCTGTCTGTCTGTCTGTCTGTCTGTCTGTCTGTTGTCTTTTTCTGGGTGTCTGTCTGTGTCTCTGTCTGCCTGGGTGTCTGTCTGTGTCTCTATCTGTCTATCTGTCTGTCTATCTGTGTCTCTGTCTGTCCGTGTCTCTGTCTGTATGACTGTCAGTCTGTCCATGCCTCTGTGTCTCTGTCTGTCTGTCTCTTTGTCTGCCTGGGTGTCTCTTTTTCTGGGTGTCTTTCCGTGTCTCTGCCTGTCTGGGTGTCTGTCTGTGTCTCTGTCTGTTTACCTGTGTCTCAGTCAGTCTGTTTCTCTGTCTGTCTGTCTGTCTGGTTGTCTCTCTGTTTCTCTGTCTGTCAGTCTGTCCATGTCTCTGTCTGTCTGGGTGTCTTTCCGTGTCTCTGTCTTTCTGTGTCTCTGTCTGTCTGTGTCTTTTTCTGCTTTTCTGTCTGTGTCTCTGTCTACATGCGTTTCATGTCTCTGTTTCTCTGTCTGGTTGTCTCTCTGTTTCTCTGTCTGTCTGTCTGTCGTCGTGTCTCTGTCTGTCTGTCCATCTGTCTGTCTGTGTCTTTTTCTGGGTGTCTTTCCGTGTCATTGGCTGTCTGGGTGTCTGTCTGTCCGTGTCTGTCTGTCTGTCTGTCCGTCCGTGTCTCTGTCTGTCTGGGTGTCACTCTGTCTGTGTGTGTGTGTGTGTGTGTGTCTGTCTGTGTCTTTTTCTGGGTCTCTGTCTGTGTCTCTGTCTGTTTCTCTGTGTCTCTGTCTACCTGGGTGTTTCTCTGTGTCTCTGTCTACCTGGGTGTTTATCTGTTTCTCTGTCTGTCAGTCTGTCCGTGTCTCTGTCTGTCTATCTATCTGTGTGTGTCTTTTTTCGGGCGTCTTTCCTTGTCTCTGTCTGTCTGGGTGTCAGTCTGTCCGTGTCTGTCTGTCTGTCTGTCTGGGTGTCTCTCTGTCCTGTGTGTGTGTGTGTGTGTGTGTCTGTCTGTGTCTCTGTCTGTTTCTCTGTGTCTCTGGTCTACCTGTCTGTTTATCTGTTTCTCTGTCTGTCAGTCTGTCCGTGTCTGTCTGTCTGTCTATCTGTGTCTGTGTGTGTCTTTTTTTGGGTGTCTTTCCTTGTCTCTGTCCGTGTCTGTCTTTCTGTGTCTGTCCGTGTCTGTGTCCGTGTCCTGTCCGTGTCCGTCTGTCCTGCCCGTCTGTCTGTGTCGTGTCCTGTCTGTCTGTCTGTCTGTCTGTCTGTCTGTCTGTCTGTGTCTCTGTCTACATGCGTTTCTGTCTGTTTCTCTGTCTGGTTGTCTCTCTGTTTCTCTGTCTGTCAGTCTGTCCGTGTCTCTGTCCGTTTATCTGTCTATCTGTGTCTTTTTCTGGGTGTCTTTCCGTGTCTCTGGCTGTCTGGGTGTCTGTCTGTGTCTCTGTGTCTGTGTCTGTCTATCTGTCTGTCTGTGTCTTTTTCTGGGTGTCTGCTATCTGTGTGTCTGTCTGTGTCTCTGTCTGTATGGGTGGGTGTCTGTCTATCTGTCTGTCTGGTGTCTGTCTTTTCTCGGTGTCTTTCCGTGTCCCTGGCTGTCTGGGTGTCTGTCTGTCTTGTCTGTCTGTCTGTCTGTCTGTCTGTCTGTCCGTCCGTGTCTCTGTCTGACTGGGTGTCACTCTGTCCGTGTCTTTTTCTGGGTTTCTGTCTGTGTCTCTGTCTACATGCGTTTCTGTCTGTTTCTCTGTCTTTCAGTCTGTCCGTGTCTCTGTCTGTCTATCTATCTGTGAGTGTCTTTTTCTGGGTGTCTTTCCTTGTCTCTGTCTGTCTGGGTGTCTGTCTGTCTGTGACTCTGTCTGTCTGGGTGGGTGTCTGCCTATCTGTCTGGGTCTCTCTCTGTCTGGGTGTCTGTCTGTGTCTTTCTGTGTATCTGTCTGTGGCTCTGTCTGTATGAGTGTCAGTCTGTCCGTGCCTCTGGCTCTCTGTCTGCCTGGGTGTCTCTCTGTCTCTTTTTCTGGGTGTCTTTCCGTGTCTCTGCCTGTCTGGGTGTCGGTCTGTCTGTGCCTCTGTCTGTATGAGTGGCAGTCTGTCCTTGCCTCTGTCTCTCTGTCTGCCTGGGTGTCTGTCTGTGTCCTTTTCTGGGAGTCTGTCTGTGTCTCTGGGAGTCTGTCTGTGTCTCTGTCAGTCTGTCTGTATGACTGTCAGTCTGTCCATGCCTCTGTCTCTCTGTATGTCTGTCTCTCTGTCTGCCTGGGTGTCTGTCTGTCTCTTGTTCTGGGTGTCTTACCGTGTCTCTGCCTGTCTGTCTATCTGTCTGTATCTCTGTCTGCCTGGGTGTCTTTCTGTGTCTCTGTCTGTCTGTGTCTTTTTCTGGGTTTCTGTCTGTGTCTCTGTCTACGTGCGTTTCTGTCTGTGTCTCTGTCTACATGCGTTTCTGTCTATTTCTCTGTCTGGTTGTCTCTCTGTGTCTCTGTGTCTGTGTCTGTCTATCTGTCTGTCTGTGTCTTTTTCTGGGTGTCTTTCCGTGTCTCTGCCTGTCTGTCTGTCTGTCTGTCCGTGTCTCTGTCTGTATGAGTGTCAGTCTGTCCGTGCCTCTGTCTCTCTGTCTGCCTGGGTGTCTGTCTGTCTGTGTCTGTGTCTGTGTCTGTCTATTTGTCTGTCTGTGTGTGTCTTTTTCTGGGTGTCTGCTATCTGTGTGTCTGTCTGTGTCTCTGTCTGTATGGGTGGGTGTCTGCCTATCTGTCTGTGTCTCCATCTGCCTGCCTATCTGTCTGTCTGTCTCTTTTCTTGGGTGTCTTTCCGTGTCTCTGCCTGTCTGGGTTGTCGGTCTGTCTGTGCCTCTGTCTGTATGAGTGGCAGTCTGTCCTTGCCTCTGTCTCTCTGTCTGCCTGGGTGTCTGTCTGTGTCCTTTTCTGGGAGTCTGTCTGTGTCTTCTGGGTGTCTTTCCGTGTCTCTGTCTGTCTGGGTGTTTCTGTCCGTGTCTCTGTCTGTCTGGGTGTCAGTCTGTCTGTGTCTGTGTCCTGTGTCTGTCTGTCTGTCTGTCTGTCTGTCTGTCTGTGTCTCTGTCTGCCTGGGTGTCTTTCCGTTTCTTCTGTCTGTCTGGGTGTCAGTCTGTCTCTCTGTCTGTCTGTCTGTCTGTCTGTCTGTGTCTTTTTCTGGGTGTCTGTCTGTGTCTCTGTCTGCCTGGGTGTCTGTCTGTGTCTCTATCTGTCTATCTATCTGTGTGTGTGTCTTTTTTGTGTCTGTCTGTCTTTCCTTGTCTCTGTCTGTCTGGGTGTCAGTCTGTCTGTGTCTGTCTGTCTGTCTGTCTGTCTGTCTGTTGTCTCTGTCCGTGTTTGTGTGTGTGTGTGTGTCTGTGTGTCTGTCTGTGTCTCTGTCTGTTTCTCTGTGTCTCTGTCTACCTGGGTGTTTATCTGTTTCTGTCTGTCTGTCTGTCTGTCCGTGTCTCTGTCTGTCTGGGTGTTCAGTCTGTCCTGTCTGTGTCTCTGTCTGTCTATCTATCTGTGTGTGTCTGTGTCTTTTTCTGGGTGTCTTTCCTTGTCTCTGTCCTGTCTGTCGTGTCTGTCTGTGTCTGTCCGTGTCTGTGTGTCGTGTCCGTCGTCCGTCTGTCCGTCTGTCTGTCTGTCTGCCTGTCTGTCTGTCTGTCTGTCTGTGTCTCTGTCTACATGCGTTTCTGTCTGTTTCTCTGTCTGGTTGTCTCTCTGTTTCTCTGTCTGTTTGTGTGTCAGTCTGTCCGTGTCTCTGTCTGTTTATCTGTCTATCTGTGTCTTTTTCTGGGTGTCTTTCCGTGTCTCTGGCTGTCTGGGTGTCTGTCTGTGTCTCTGTGTCTGTGTCTGTGTCTGTCTATCTGTCTGTCTGTGTCTTTTTCTGGGTGTCTGCTATCTGTGTGTCTGTCTGTGTCTCTGTCTGTATGGGTGGGTGTCTGTCTATCTGTCTGTCTGTGTCTTTTTCTCGGTGTCTTTCCGTGTCCCTGGCTGTCTGGGTGTCTGTCTGTCTGTTGTCTGTGTCTGTCTGTCTGTCTGTCCGTCCGTGTCTCTGTCTGACTGGGTGTCACTCTGTCCGTGTCTTTTTCTGGGTTTCTGTCTGTGTCTCTGTCTACATGCGTTTCTGTCTGTTTCTCTGTCTTTCAGTCTGTCCGTGTCTCTGTCTGTCTATCTATCTGTGTGTGTCTTTTTCTGGGTGTCTTTCCTTGTCTCTGTCTGTCTGGGTGTCTGTCTGTCTGTGACTCTGTCTGTCTGGGTGGGTGTCTGCCTATCTGTCTGGGTCTCTCTCTGTCTGGGTGTCTGTCTGTGTCTTTCTGTGTATCTGTCTGTGGCTCTGTCTGTATGAGTGTCAGTCTGTCCGTGCCTCTGTCTCTCTGTCTGCCTGGGTGTCTCTCTGTCTCTTTTTCTGGGTGTCTTTCCGTGTCTCTGCCTGTCTGGATGTCGGTCTGTCTGTGCCTCTGTCTGTATGAGTGGCAGTCTGTCCTTGCCTCTGTCTCTCTGTCTGCCTGGGTGTCTGTCTGTGTCCTTTTCTGGGAGTCTGTCTGTGTCTCTGGGAGTCTGTCTGTGTCTCTGTCAGTCTGTCTGTTTGACTGTCAGTCTGTCCATGCCTCTGTCTCTCTGTATGTCTGTCTCTCTGTCTGCCTGGGTGTCTGTCTGTCTCTTGTTCTGGGTGTCTTACCGTGTCTCTGCCTGTCTGTCTATCTGTCTGTATCTCTGTCTGCCTGGGTGTCTTTCTGTGTCTCTGTCTGTCTGTGTCTTTTTCTGGGTTTCTGTCTGTGTCTCTGTCTACATGCGTTTCTGTCTGTGTCTCTGTCTACATGCGTTTCTGTCTATTTCTCTGTCTGGTTGTCTCTCTGTGTCTCTGTGTCTGTGTCTGTCTATCTGTCTGTCTGTGTCTTTTTCTGGGTGTCTTTCCGTGTCTCTGCCTGTCTGTCTGTCTGTCTGTCCGTGTCTCTGTCTGTATGAGTGTCAGTCTGTCCGTGCCTCTGTCTCTCTGTCTGCCTGGGTGTCTGTCTGTGTCTCTGTGTCTGTGTCTGTGTCTGTCTATTTGTCTGTCTGTGTGTGTCTTTTTCTGGGTGTCTGCTATCTGTGTGTCTGTCTGTGTCTCTGTCTGTATGGGTGGGTGTCTGCCTATCTGTCTGTGTCTCCATCTGCCTGCCTATCTGTCTGTCTGTCTCTTTTCTTGGGTGTCTTTCCGTGTCTCTGCCTGTCTGGGTGTCTGTCTGTCCGTGTCTCTGTCTGTATGAGTGTCAGTCTGTCCGTGCCTCTGTCTCTCTGTCTGCCTGGGCGTCTGTCTGTGTCTTTTTCTGGGTGTCTGTCCGTGTCTCTGTCTGCCTGGGTGTCTGTTATTTTCTGGGTGTCTGCCTGGGTGTCTGTCTGCCTGTCTGTCTGTGTCTCTGTCTGTCCGTGTCTCTGTCTGTCTGTCTTTCTGTCTGTCTATCTGTCTGAGTCTTTTTCTGGGTGTCTGCTGTCTGTGTTTCTGTCTGTGTCTCTGTCTGTATAGGTCTCTGTCTGTTTGGGTGGGTGTCTTCCTATCTGTCTGTGTCTCTGTCTGCCTGTCTATCTGTCTGTCTATCTGTCTCTTTTTCTGGGTGTCTTTCTGTGTGTCTGCCTGTCTGTCTGTCTGTCTGTCTGTCTGTGTCTCTGTCTGTATGAGTGTCAGTCTGTCCGTGCCTCTGTCTCTCTGTCTGCCTGGGTGTCTGTCTGTGTCTTTTTCTGGGTGTCTGTCTGTGTCTCTGTGTGCCTGGGTGTCTGTCTGTGTCTTTTTCTGGGTGTCTGTCTGTGTCTCTGTCTGCCTGGGTGTCTGTCTGTGTCTCTGTCTGTCTGTCTGTCTGTCTGTGTCTGCCCGTGTCTCTGTCTGTATGACTGTCAGTCTGTCCATGCCTCTCTGTCTCTGTCTGTCTGTCTCTTTGTCTGCCTTGGTGTCTTTTTTTCTGGGTGTCTTTCCGTGTCTCTGCCTGTCTGGGTGTCTGTCTGTGTCTCTGTCTGTTTACCTGTGTCTCAGTCAGTCTGTTTGTCTGGCTGTCTATCTGTTTGGTTGTCTGTCCGTGTCTCTGTCTGTCTATCTGTCTGTCTGTGTCTTTTTTTGGGTGTCTGTTTCTGGGTTGTCTCTCTGTTTCTCTGTCTGTCAGTCTGTCCATGTCTCTGTCTGCCTGGGTGTCTTTCCGTGTCTCTGTCTTTCTGTGTCTTTTTCTGTTTTTTTGTCTGTGTCTCTGTCTACATGCGTTTCTGTCTGTCTCTTTTTCTGGGTGTCTTTCCGTGTCTCTGCCTGTCTTGGTGTCTATCTGTCCGTGTCTCTGTCTGTATGAGTGTCAGTCTGTCCGTGCTTCTGTCTCTCTGTCTGTCTGTCTCTCTGTCTGCCTGGGTGTCTGTCTGTCTCTTGTTCTGGGTGTCTTACCGTGTCTCTGCCTGTCTGTCTATCTGTCTGTATCTCTGTCTGCCTGGGTGTCTTTCTGTGTCTCTGTCTTTCTGTGTCTCTGTCTGTCTGTGTCTTTTTCTGGGTTTCTGTCTGTGTCTCTGTATACATGCGTTTCTGTCTGTTTCTCTGTCTGGTTGTCTCTCGGTTTCCCTGTCTGTCAGTCTGTCTGTGTCTCTGTCTGTCTATCTGTCTGTCTGTGTCTTTTTCTGGGTGTCTTTCCGTGTCTCTGGCTGTCTGGGTGTCTGTCTGTCCGTGTCTCTGTCTGTCTGTCTGTCTGTCTGTCTGTCTGTCTCTCTGTCTGTCTGGGTGTCTGTCTGTCTGTCTGTCTGGGTGTCTGTCTGTCTGTCTATCTGTGTCTCTGTCTGCCTGGGTGTCTGTCTGTGTCTCTATCAGTTTGTCTGTCTGTGTCTCTGTCTGTCCGTGTCTCTGTCTGTATGACTGTCAGTCTGTCCATGTCTCTGTCTCTCTGTCTGTCTGTCTCTCTGTCTGCCTGGGTGTCTGTCTGTCTCTTTTTCTGGGTGTCTTTCCGTGTCTCTGCCTGTCTGTCTATCTGTCTGTGTGTCTGTCTGCCTGGGTGTCTTTCTGTGTCTCTGTCTGTCTGTGTCTTTTTCTGGGTTTCTGTCTGTGTCTCTGTCTACATGCGTTTCTGTCTGTTTCTCTGTCTGGTTGTCTCTCTGTTTCTCTGTCTGTCAGTCTGTCCGTGTCTCTGTCCGTTTATCTGTCCATCTGTGTCTTTTTCTGGGTGTCTTTCCGTGTCTCTGTCTGTCCGTGTCTCTGGCTGTCTATCTGTCTATCTGTCTGTCTGTGTCTTTTTCTGGGTGTCTTTCCGTGTCTCTGGCTGTCTGGGTGTCTGTCTGTCCATGTCTCTGTCTGTCTGTCTGTCTGTGTCTTTTCCTGGGTGTCTTTCCATGTCTCTGACTGTCTGTCTGTCTGTCTGTCTGTCCGTGTCTCTGTCTGTCTGGGTGTCAGTCTGTCCGTGTGTCTGTCTGTCTCTCTGTGTCTTTTTCTGGGTTTCTGTCTGTGTCTCTGTCTACATGCGTTTCTGTCTGTCTCTCTGTGTCTCTGTCTACCTGGGTGTTTATCTGTTTCTCTGTCTGTCAGTCTGTCCGTGTCTCTGTCTGTCTATCTATCTGTGTGTGTCTTTTTCTGGGTGTCTTTCCTTGTCTCTGTCTGTCTGGGTGTCTGTCTGTCCATGTCTCTGTCTATCTAGGTGTCAGTCTGTCCGTGTCTCTATCTGTCTGTCTGTTTGTCTGTCTGTGTCTTTTTCTGGGTGTTTTTCCATGTGTCTGTCTGTCTGGGTGTTTCTGTCAGTGTCTCTGTCTGTCTAGGTGTCAGTCTGTCCGTGTCTCTATCTGTCTGTCTGTCTGTCTGTTTGTCTGTCTGTGTCTTTTTCTGGGTGTCTTTCCGTGTCTCTGTCTGTCTGGGTGTTTCTGTCCGTGTCTCTGTCTGTCTGGGTGTCAGTCTGTCTGTGTCTGTGTCTGTGTCTGTTTCTGTGTCTGTCTGTCTGTCTGTCTGTCTGTCTGTGTCTCTGTCTGCCTGGGTGTCTTTCCGTTCTTCTGTCTGTCTGGGTGTCAGTCTGTCTCTGTCTGTCTGTCTGTCTGTCTGTGTCTTTTTCTGGGTGTCTGTCTGTGTCTCTGTCTGCCTGGGTGTCTGTCTGTGTCTCTATCTGTCTATCTGTCTGTCTATCTGTGTCTCAGTCTGTCCATGCCTCTGTGTCTCTGTCTGTCTGTCTCTTTGTCTGCCTGGGTGTCTCTTTTTCTGGGTGTCTTTCCGTGTCTCTGCCTGTCTGGGTGTCTGTCTGTGTCTCTGTCTGTTTACCTGTGTCTCAGTCGTCTGTTTCTGTTTCTCTGTCTGTCTGTCTGTCTGTCTGGGTGTCTGTCTGTCCATGTCTCTGTCTATCTAGGTGTCAGTCTGTCCGTGTCTCTATCTGTCTGTCTGTTTGTCTGTCTGTGTCTTTTTCTGGGTGTTTTTCCATGTGTCTGTCTGTCTGGGTGTTTCTGTCAGTGTCTCTGTCTGTCTAGGTGGTGTTTCAGTCTGTCTGTGTCTCTCTGTCTGTCTGTCTGTCTGTCTGTCTGTTTGTCTGTCTGTGTCTTTTTCTGGGTGTCTTTCCTTGTCTCTGTCTGTCTGGGTGTCTGTCTGTCCATGTCTCTGTCTGTCTGGGTGTCAGTCTGTCCGTGTCTCTATCTGTCTGTCTGTTTGTCTGTCTGTGTCTTTTTCTGGGTGTTTTTCCATGTGTCTGTCTGTCTGGGTGTTTCTGTCAGTGTCTCTGTCTGTCTAGGTGTCAGTCTGTCCGTGTTCTCTATCTGTCTGTCTGTCTGTCTGTTTGTCTTTCTGTGTCTTTCTGTCTGTCTGTCTTTTTCTGGGTGTCTTTTCTGTCTGTGTCTCTGTCTGTCTGGGTGTTTCTGTGTCTGTGTCTGTCTGTCTGGGTGTCTGTCTGTCTGTCTGTCTGTCTGTCTGTGTCTGTTTCTCTGTCTGTCTGTCTGTCTGTCTGTCTGTCTGTGTCTCTGTCTGTCTGTCTGGGTGTCTTGTCTGTTCTTCTGTCTGTCTGGGTGTCTGTCTGTCTCTGTCTGTCTGTCTGTCTGTCTGTGTCTTTTTCTGGGTGTCTGTCTGTGTCTCTGTCTGTCTGGGTGTCTGTCTGTGTCTCTATCTGTCTATCTGTCTGTCTATCTGTGTCTCAGTCTGTCCATGCCTCTGTGTCTCTGTCTGTCTGTCTCTTTGTCTGCCTGGGTGTCTCTTTTTCTGGGTGTCTTTCCGTGTCTCTGCCTGTCTGGGTGTCTGTCTGTGTCTCTGTCTGTTTACCTGTGTCTCAGTCAATCTGTTTCTCTGTCTGTCTGTCTGTCTGTCTGGGTGTCTGTCTGTCCATGTCTCTGTCTATCTAGGTGTCAGTCTGTCCGTGTCTCTATCTGTCTGTCTGTTTGTCTGTCTGTGTCTTTTTCTGGGTGTCTTTCCATGTGTCTGTCTGTCTGGGTGTTTCTGTCAGTGTCTCTGTCTGTCTAGGTGTCAGTCTGTCCGTGTCTCTATCTGTCTGTCTGTCTGTCTGTCTGTTTGTCTGTCTGTGTCTTTTTCTGGGTGTCTTTCCGTGTCTCTGTCTGTCTGGGTGTTTCTGTCCGTGTCTCTGTCTGTCTGGGTGTCAGTCTGTCTGTGTCTGTGTCTGTGTCTCTGTCTGTCTGTCTGTCTGTGTCTCTGTCTGCCTGGGTGTCTTTCCGTTCTTCTGTCTGTCTGGGTGTCAGTCTGTCTGTCTGTCTGTCTGTGTCTTTTTCTGGGTGTCTGTCTGTGTCTCTGTCTGCCTGGGTGTCTGTCTGTGTCTCTATCTGTCTATCTGTCTGTCTATCTGTGTCTCTGTCTGTCCGTGTCTCTGTCTGTATGACTGTCAGTCTGTCCATGCCTCTGTGTCTCTGTCTGTCTGTCTCTTTGTCTGCCTGGTGTTGTCTGTCTTTTTCTGGGTGTCTTTCCGTGTCTCTGCCTGTCTGGGTGTCTGTCTGTGTCTCTGTCTGTTTACCTGTGTCTCAGTCAGTCTGTTTCTCTGTCTGTCTGTCTGTCTGGTTGTCTGTCTGTTTCTCTGTCTGTCAGTCTGTCCATGTCTCTGTCTGTCTGGGTGTCTTTCCGTGTTCTGTCTGTCTGTCCATCTGTCTGTCTGTGTCTTTTTCTGGGTGTCTTTCCGTGTCTTTGTCTGTCTGGGTGTCTGTCTGTC
This sequence comes from Argyrosomus regius, assembly GCA_946959425.1. Classification (NCBI taxonomy): domain Eukaryota; kingdom Metazoa; phylum Chordata; class Actinopteri; family Sciaenidae; genus Argyrosomus; species Argyrosomus regius. The sequence continues at coordinate 86,862 of CAMPSB010000138.1, forward strand.
CGTGTCTGTCTGTCTGTCTGTCTGTCCGTGTCTCTGTCTGTCTGGGTGTCTCTCTGTCCGTGTCTGTGTGTGTGTGTGTGTGTCTGTCTGTGTCTTTTTCTGGGTCTCTGTCTGTGTCTCTGTCTGTTTCTCTGTGTCTCTGTCTACCTGGGTGTTTCTCTGTGTCTCTGTCTCTTTTTCTGGGTGTCTTTCCGTGTCTCTGCCTGTCTGGGTGTCGGTCTGTCTGTGCCTCTGTCTGTATGAGTGGCAGTCTGTCCTTGCCTCTGTCTCTCTGTCTGCCTGGGTGTCTGTCTGTGTCCTTTTCTGGGAGTCTGTCTGTGTCTCTGGGAGTCTGTCTGTGTCTCTGTCAGTCTGTCTGTATGACTGTCAGTCTGTCCATGCCTCTGTCTCTCTGTATGTCTGTCTCTCTGTCTGCCTGGGTGTCTGTCTGTCTCTTGTTCTGGGTGTCTTACCGTGTCTCTGCCTGTCTGTCTATCTGTCTGTATCTCTGTCTGCCTGGGTGTCTTTCTGTGTCTCTGTCTGTCTGTGTCTTTTTCTGGGTTTCTGTCTGTGTCTCTGTCTACATGCGTTTCTGTCTGTGTCTCTGTCTACATGCGTTTCTGTCTATTTCTCTGTCTGGTTGTCTCTCTGTGTCTGTGTCTGTCTGTGTCTTTTTCTGGGTGTCTTTCCGTGTCTCTGCCTGTCTGTCTGTCTGTCTGTCCGTGTCTCTGTCTGTATGAGTGTCAGTCTGTCCGTGCCTCTGTCTCTCTGTCTGCCTGGGTGTCTGTCTGTGTCTCTGTGTCTGTGTCTGTCTATTTGTCTGTCTGTGTGTGTCTTTTTCTGGGTGTCTGCTATCTGTGTGTCTGTCTGTGTCTCTGTCTGTATGGGTGGGTGTCTGCCTATCTGTCTGTGTCTCCATCTGCCTGCCTATCTGTCTGTCTGTCTCTTTTCTTGGGTGTCTTTCCGTGTCTCTGCCTGTCTGGGTGTCTGTCTGTCCGTGTCTCTGTCTGTATGAGTGTCAGTCTGTCCGTGCCTCTGTCTCTCTCTCTGTCTGCTGTCTGTCTGTGTCTTTTTCTGGGTGTCTGTCTGTGTCTTTTTCTGGGTGTCTGTCCGTGTCTCTGTCTGCCTGGGTGTCTGTCTGCCTGTCTGTCTGTGTCTCTGTCTGTCCGTGTCTCTGTCTGTCTGTCTTTCTGTCTGTCTATCTGTCTGAGTCTTTTTCTGGGTGTCTGCTGTCTGTGTTTCTGTCTGTGTCTCTGTCTGTATGGGTCTCTGTCTGTCTGGGTGGGTGTCTTCCTATCTGTCTGTGTCTCTGTCTGCCTGTCTATCTGTCTGTCTGTCTCTTTTTCTGGGTGTCTTTCTGTGTCTCTGCCTGTCTGTCTGTCTGTCTGTCTGTCCGTGTCTCTGTCTGTATGACTGTCAGTCTGTCCATGCCTCTCTGTCTCTGTCTGTCTGTCTCTTTGTCTGCCTTGGTGTCTCTTTTTCTGGGTGTCTTTCCGTGTCTCTGCCTGTCTGGGTGTCTGTCTGTGTCTCTGTCTGTTTACCTGTGTCTCAGTCAGTCTGTTTGTCTGTCTGTCTGTCTGTTTGGTTGTCTGTCTGTTTCTCTGTCTGTCAGTCTGTCTTTTCGTGTCTCTGTCTGTCTATCTGTCTGTCTGTGTCTTTTTTTGGGTGTCTGTTTCTGGGTTGTCTCTCTGTTTCTCTGTCTGTCAGTCTGTCCGTGTCTCTGTCTGTCTGGGTGTCTTTCCGTGTCTCTGTCTTTCTGTGTCTCTGTCTGTCTGTCTGTCTGTCTGTTTTCTGTTTTTTTGTCTGTGTCTCTGTCTACATCCGTTTCTGTCTGTCTCTTTTTCTGGGTGTCTTTCCGTGTCTCTGCCTGTCTGTCTGTCTCTCTGTCTGTCTGTCTCTGTCTGTCTGTGTCTGTCTGCCTGTCTGTGTCTTTTTCTGTGTCTGTCTGTCTTTTCTGGGTTTCTGTCTGTGTCTTGTTCTGTCTGTGTCTCTGTCTACATGCGTTTCTGTCTGTTTCTCTGTCTGGTTGTCTCTCTGTTTCTCTGTCTGTCAGTCTGTCCGTGTCTCTGTCCGTTTATCTGTCCATCTGTGTCTTTTTCTGGGTGTCTTTCCGTGTCTCTGGCTGTCTGGGTGTCTGTCTGTCCGTGTCTCTGTCTGTCTATCTGTCTGTCTGTGTCTTTTTCTGGGTGTCTTTCCGTGTCTCTGGCTGTCTGGGTGTCTGTCTGTCCATGTCTCTGTCTGTCTGTCTGTCTGTGTCTTTTCCTGGGTGTCTTTCCATGTCTCTGACTGTCTGTCTGTCTGTCTGTCTGTCCGTGTCTCTGTCTGTCTGGGTGTCAGTCTGTCCGTGTGTCTGTCTGTCTCTCTGTGTCTTTTTCTGGGTTTCTGTCTGTGTCTCTGTCTACATGCGTTTCTGTCTGTCTCTCTGTGTCTCTGTCTACCTGGGTGTTTATCTGTTTCTCTGTCTGTCAGTCTGTCCGTGTCTCTGTCTGTCTATCTATCTGTGTGTGTCTTTTTCTGGGTGTCTTTCCTTGTCTCTGTCTGTCTGGGTGTCTGTCTGTCCATGTCTCTGTCTATCTAGGTGTCAGTCTGTCCGTGTCTCTATCTGTCTGTCTGTTTGTCTGTCTGTGTCTTTTTCTGGGTGTTTTTCCATGTGTCTGTCTGTCTGGGTGTTTCTGTCAGTGTCTCTGTCTGTCTAGGTGTCAGTCTGTCCGTGTCTCTATCTGTCTGTCTGTCTGTCTGTTTGTCTGTCTGTGTCTTTTTCTGGGTGTCTTTCCGTGTCTCTGTCTGTCTGGGTGTTTCTGTCCGTGTCTCTGTCTGTCTGGGTGTCAGTCTGTCTGTGTCTGTGTCTGTGTCTCTGTCTGTCTGTCTGTCTGTTTGTCTGTGTCTCTGTCTGCCTGGGTGTCTTTCCGTGTCTTCTGTCTGTCTGGGTGTCAGTCTGTCTCTGTCTGTCTGTCTGTCTGTGTCTTTTTCTGGGTGTCTGTCTGTGTCTCTGTCTGCCTGGGTGTCTGTCTGTGTCTCTATCTGTCTATCTGTCTGTCTATCTGTGTCTCAGTCTGTCCATGCCTCTGTGTGTCTGTCTGTCTGTCTGTCTTTGTCTGCCTGGGTGTCTCTTTTTCTGGGTGTCTTTCCGTGTCTCTGCCTGTCTGGGTGTCTGTCTGTGTCTCTGTCTGTTTACCTGTGTCTCAGTCAGTCTGTTTCTCTGTCTGTCTGTCTGGGTGTCTGTCTGTCCATGTCTCTGTCTATCTAGGTGTCAGTCTGTCCGTGTCTCTATCTGTCTGTCTGTTTGTCTGTCTGTGTCTTTTTCTGGGTGTCTTTCCATGTGTCTGTCTGTCTGGGTGTTTCTGTCAGTGTCTCTGTCTGTCTAGGTGTCAGTCTGTCCGTGTCTCTATCTGTCTGTCTGTCTGTCTGTTTGTCTGTCTGTGTCTTTTTCTGGGTGTCTTTCCGTGTCTCTGTCTGTCTGGGTGTTTCTGTCCGTGTCTCTGTCTGTCTGGGTGTCAGTCTGTCTGTGTCTGTGTCTGTGTCTGTGTGTCTGTCTGTCTGTCTGTCTGTCTGTCTGTGTCTCTGTCTGCCTGGGTGTCTTTCCGTTCTTCTGTCTGTCTGGGTGTCAGTCTGTTCGTCTGTCTGTCTGTCTGTCTGTCTGTGTCTTTTTCTGGGTGTCTGTCTGTGTCTCTGTCTGCCTGGGTGTCTGTCTGTGTCTCTATCTGTCTATCTGTCTGTCTATCTGTGTCTCTGTCTGCCGTTCTTTTGTCAGTCTGTCCATGCCTCTGTGTCTCTGTCTGTCTGTCTCTTTGTCTGCCTGGGTGTCTCTTTTTCTGGGTGTCTTTCCGTGTCTCTGCCTGTCTGGGTGTCTGTCTGTGTCTCTGTCTGTTTACCTGTGTCTCAGTCAGTCTGTTTCTTCTGTCTGTCTGTCTGTGTTCTGTCTGTGTTTCTGTCTGTCTGTCCATGTCTTCTGTCTGTCTTATCTGGTGTCAGTCTGTCCGTGTCTCTATCTGTCTGTCTGTTTGTCTGTCTGTGTCTTTTTCTGGGTGTCTTTCCATGTGTCTGTCTGTCTGGGTGTTTCTTTTTCTGTCATGTGTCTCTGTCTGTCTAGGTGTCATCTTTTTGTCTGTCCGTGTCTTGTCTGTCTGTCTGTTTCTGTTTGTTTGTCTGTGTCTTTTTGGGTGTCTTTCCGTGTCTCTGTCTGTCTGGGTGTTTCTGTCTGTCTTGTCTTTTTTTCTGTCTGTCTGGGTGTCGTCTGTCTGTGTTGTGTTGTGTCTCTTGTCTGTCTGTCTGTCTGTGTCTCTGTCTGCCTGGGTGTCTTTCTGTTCTTCTGTCTGTCTGGGTGTCAGTCTGTCTCTGTCTGTCTGTCTGTCTGTCTGTCTGTCTTTTTCTGGGTGTCTGTCTGTGTCTCTGTCTGCCTGGGTGTCTGTCTGTGTCTCTATCTGTCTATCTGTCTGTCTATCTGTGTCTCTGTCTGTCCTGTCTCTGTCTGTATGACTGTCAGTCTGTCCATGCCTCTGTGTCTCTGTCTGTCTGTCTCTTTGTCTGCCTGGGTGTCTCTTTTTCTGGGTGTCTTTCCGTGTCTCTGCCTGTCTGGGTGTCTGTCTGTGTCTCTGTCTGTTTACCTGTGTCTCAGTCAGTCTGTTTCTCTGTCTGTCTGTCTGTCTGGTTGTCTCTCTGTTTCTCTGTCTGTCAGTCTGTCCATGTCTCTGTCTGTCTGGGTGTCTTTCCGTGTCTCTGTCTGTCTGTCCATCTGTCTGTCTGTGTCTTTTTCTGGGTGTCTTTCCGTGTCATTGGCTGTCTGGGTGTCTGTCTGTCCGTGTCTGTCTGTCTGTCTGTCCGTCCGTGTCTCTGTCTGTCTGGGTGTCACTCTGTCCGTGTGTGTGTGTGTGTGTGTGTGTCTGTCTGTGTCTTTTTCTGGGTCTCTGTCTGTGTCTCTGTCTGTTTCTCTGTGTCTCTGTCTACCTGGGTGTTTCTCTGTGTCTCTGTCTACCTGGGTGTTTATCTGTTTCTCTGTCTGTCAGTCTGTCCGTGTCTCTGTCTGTCTATCTATCTGTGTGTGTCTTTTTTCGGGCGTCTTTCCTTGTCTCTGTCTGTCTGGGTGTCAGTCTGTCCGTGTCTGTCTGTCTGTCTGTCTGGGTGTCACTCTGTCCGTGTGTGTGTGTGTGTGTGTGTCTGTCTGTGTCTCTGTCTGTTTCTCTGTGTCTCTGTCTACCTGGGTGTTTCTCTGTGTCTCTGTCTACCTGGGTGTTTATCTGTTTCTCTGTCTGTCAGTCTGTCTGGGTGTCAGTCTGTCCGTGTCTCTGTCTGTCTATCTATCTGTGTGTGTCTTTTTTTGGGTGTCTTTCCTTGTCTCTGTCCGTGTCTGTCCGTGTCCGTCCGTGTCCGTCCGTGTGTCCGTCCGTCTGTGTCTCTGTCTGTCTGTCTGTCTGTCTGTCTGTCTGTCTGTGTCTCTGTCTACATGCGTTTCTGTCTGTTTCTCTGTCTGGTTGTCTCTCTGTTTCTCTGTCTGTCAGTCTGTCCGTGTCTCTGTCTGTTTATCTGTCTATCTGTGTCTTTTTCTGGGTGTCTTTCCGTGTCTCTGGCTGTCTGGGTGTCTGTCTGTGTCTTTGTGTCTGTGTCTGTGTCTGTCTATCTGTCTGTCTGTGTCTTTTTCTGGGTGTCTGCTATCTGTGTGTCTGTCTGTGTCTCTGTCTGTATGGGTGGGTGTCTGTCTATCTGTCTGTCTGTGTCTTTTTCTCGGTGTCTTTCCGTGTCCCTGGCTGTCTGGGTGTCTGTCTGTCCGTGTCTGTCTGTCTGTCTGTCCGTCCGTGTCTCTGTCTGACTGGGTGTCACTCTGTCCGTGTCTTTTTCTGGGTTTCTGTCTGTGTCTCTGTCTACATGCGTTTCTGTCTGTTTCTCTGTCTTTCAGTCTGTCCGTGTCTCTGTCTGTCTATCTATCTGTGTGTGTCTTTTTCTGGGTGTCTTTCCTTGTCTCTGTCTGTCTGGGTGTCTGTCTGTCTGTGACTCTGTCTGTCTGGGTGGGTGTCTGCCTATCTGTCTGGGTCTCTCTCTGTCTGGGTGTCTGTCTGTGTCTTTCTGTGTATCTGTCTGTGGCTCTGTCTGTATGAGTGTCAGTCTGTCCGTGCCTCTGTCTCTCTGTGTGCCTGGGTGTCTCTCTGTCTCCTTTTCTGGGTGTCTTTCCGTGTCTCTGCCTGTCTGGGTGTCGGTCTGTCTGTGCCTCTGTGTGTATGAGTGGCAGTCTGTCCTTGCCTCTGTCTCTCTGTCTGCCTGGGTGTCTGTCTGTGTCCTTTTCTGGGAGTCTGTCTGTGTCTCTGGGAGTCTGTCTGTGTCTCTGTCAGTCTGTCTGTATGACTGTCAGTCTGTCCATGCCTCTGTCTCTCTGTATGTCTGTCTCTCTGTCTGCCTGGGTGTCTGTCTGTCTCTTGTTCTGGGTGTCTTACCGTGTCTCTGCCTGTCTCTCTATCTGTCTGTATCTCTGTCTGCCTGGGTGTCTTTCTGTGTCTCTGTCTGTCTGTGTCTTTTTCTGGGTTTCTGTCTGTGTCTCTGTCTACATGCGTTTCTGTCTGTGTCTCTGTCTACATGCGTTTCTGTCTATTTCTCTGTCTGGTTGTCTCTCTGTGTCTGTGTCTGTCTATCTGTCTGTCTGTGTCTTTTTCTGGGTGTCTTTCCGTGTCTCTGCCTGTCTGTCTGTCTGTCTGTCCGTGTCTCTGTCTGTATGAGTGTCAGTCTGTCCGTGCCTCTGTCTCTCTGTCTGCCTGGGTGTCTGTCTGTGTCTCTGTGTCTGTGTCTGTGTCTGTCTATTTGTCTGTCTGTGTGTGTCTTTTTCTGGGTGTCTGCTATCTGTGTGTCTGTCTGTGTCTCTGTCTGTATGGGTGGGTGTCTGCCTATCTGTCTGTGTCTCCATCTGCCTGCCTATCTGTCTGTCTGTCTCTTTTCTTGGGTGTCTTTCCGTGTCTCTGCCTGTCTGGGTGTCTGTCTGTCCGTGTCTCTGTCTGTATGAGTGTCATTCTGTCCGTGCCTCTGTCTCTCTGTCTGCCTGGGCGTCTGTCTGTGTCTTTTTCTGGGTGTCTGTCCGTGTCTCTGTCTGCCTGGGTGTCTGTTATTTTCTGGGTGTCTGCCTGGGTGTCTGTCTGCCTGTCTGTCTGTGTCTCTGTCTGTCCGTGTCTCTGTCTGTCTGTCTTTCTGTCTGTCTATCTGTCTGAGTCTTTTTCTGGGTGTCTGCTGTCTGTGTTTCTGTCTGTGTCTCTGTCTGTATGGGTCTCTGTCTGTCTGGGTGGGTGTCTTCCTATCTGTCTGTGTCTCTGTCTGCCTGTCTATCTGTCTGTCTGTCTCTTTTTCTGGGTGTCTTTCTGTGTCTCTGCCTGTCTGTCTGTCTGTCTGTCTGTCTGTCCGTGTCTCTGTCTGTATGAGTGTCAGTCTGTCCGTGCCTCTGTCTCTCTGTGTGCCTGGGTGTCTGTCTGTGTCTTTCTCTGGGTGTCTGTCTGTGTCTCTGTGTGCCTGGGTGTCTGTCTGTGTCTTTTTCTGGGTGTCTGTCTGTGTCTCTGTCTGCCTGGGTGTCTGTCTGTGTCTCTGTCTGTCTGTCTGTGTCTGCCCGTGTCTCTGTCTGTATGACTGTCAGTCTGTCCATGCCTCTCTGTCTCTGTCTGTCTGTCTCTTTGTCTGCCTTGGTGTCTCTTTTTCTGGGTGTCTTTCCGTGTCTCTGCCTGTCTGGGTGTCTGTCTGTGTCTCTGTCTGTTTACCTGTGTCTCAGTCAGTCTGTTTGTCTGTCTGTCTGTCTGTTTGGTTGTCTGTCTGTTTCTCTGTCTGTCAGTCTGTCCGTGTCTCTGTCTGTCTATCTGTCTGTCTGTGTCTTTTTTTGGGTGTCTGTTTCTGGGTTGTCTCTCTGTTTCTCTGTCTGTCAGTCTGTGCGTGTCACTGTATGCCAGGGTGTCTTTTCTGGGTTTCTGTCTGTGTCTCTGTCTACATGCGTTTCTGTCTGTGTCTCTGTCTACATGCGTTTCTGTCTGTTTCTCTGTCTGGTTGTCTCTCGGTTTCCCTGTCTGTCAGTCTGTCCGTGTCTCTGTCTGTCTATCTGTCTGACTGTGTCTTTTTCTGGGTGTCTTTCCGTGTCTCTGGCTGTCTGGGTGTCTGTCTGTCCGTGTCTCTGTCTGTCTATCTGTCTGTCTGTGTCTTTTCCTGGGTGTCTTTCCGTGTCTCTGTCTGTCTGTCTGTCTGTCTGTCTGTCTGTCTCTCTGTCTGTCTGGGTGTCAGTCTGTCCGTGTGTCTGTCTGTCTGTCTGTGTCTTTTTCTGGGTTTCTGTCTTTGTCTCTGTCTACATGCGTTTCTGTCTGTTTCTCTGTGTCTCTGTCTACCTGGGTGTTTGTCTGTTTCTCTGTCTGTCAGTCTGTCCGTGTCTCTGTCTGTCTATCTATCTGTGTGTGTCTTTTTCTGGGTGTCTTTCCTTGTCTCTGTCTGTCTGGGTGTCTGTCTGTCCATGTCTCTGTTTATCTAGGTGTCAGTCTGTCTGTGTCTCTATCTGTATGACTGTCAGTCTGTACATGTCTCTGTGTCTCTGTCTGCCTGTCTCTCTGTCTGCCTGGGTGTCTGTCTGTGTCTTTTTCTGGGTGTCTGTCTGTGTCTTTTTCTGGGTGTCTGTCCGTGTCTCTGTCTGCCTGGGTATCTGTCTGTCTCTTTTTCTGGGTGTTTTTCCGTGTCTCTGCCTGTCTGGGTGTCTGTCTGTCTGTGCCTCTGTCTGTATGAGTGTCAGTCTGTCCGTGCCTCTGTCTCTCTGTCTGTCTGTCTCTCTGTCTGCCTGGGTGTCAGTCTGTCCGTGTCTCTGTCTGCCTGGGTGTCTGTTGTTGTCTGTGTCTCTGTCTGTCTGTCTGTCTGCCTGTCTTTCCGTCTGTCTGTCTCTTTTTCTGGGTGTCTGTCCGTCCGTCTGTCTCTGTCTATACGTGTGTCAGTCTGTCCGTGCCTCTGTCTCTCTGTCTGTCTGTCTCTATGTCTGCCTGGGTGTCTGTCTGTCTCTTTTTCTGGGTGTGTTTATGTGTCTCTGCCTGTCTGGATGTCTCTCTGTCCGTGCCGCTGTCTGTATGAGTGTCAGTCTCAGAGTCTGTCTCTCTGTCTGTCTCTCTGACTGCCTGGGTGTCTGTCTGTGTCTCTGTCTGTCTGTGTCTCTGTCTGTCTGTGTCTCTGTCTGTATGACTGTCAGTCTGTCCATGCCTCTCTGTCTCTGTCTGTCTGTCTCTTTGTCTGCCTTGGTGTCTCTTTTTCTGGGTGTCTTTCCGTGTCTCTGCCTGTCTGGGTGTCTGTCTGTGTCTCTGTCTGTTTACCTGTGTCTCAGTCAGTCTGTTTGTCTGTCTGTCTGTCTGTTTGGTTGTCTGTCTGTTTCTCTGTCTGTCAGTCTGTCCGTGTCTCTGTCTGTCTTCTGTCTGTCTGTGTCTTTTTTTGGGTGTCTGTTTCTGGGTTGTCTCTCTGTTTCTCTGTCTGTCAGTCTGTCCGTGTCTCTGTCTGCCTGGGTGTCTTTCCGTGTCTCTGTCTTTCTGTGTCTCTGTCTGTCTGTGTCTTTTTCTGTTTTTTTGTCTGTGTCTCTGTCTACATGCGTTTCTGTCTGTTTCTCTGTCTGGTTGTCTCTCTGTTTTCTGTCTGTCAGTCTGTCTGTGTCTCTGTCTGTTTATCTGTCTATCTGTGTCTTTTTCTGGGTGTCTTTCCGTGTCTCTGGCTGTCTGGGTGTCTGTCTGTGCCTCTGTGTCTGTGTCTGTCTATCTGTCTGTCTGTGTCTTTTTCTGGGTGTCTGCTATCTGTGTGTCTGTCTGTGTCTCTGTCTGTATGGGTGGGTGTCTGTCTATCTGTCTGTCTGTGTCTTTTTCTTGGTGTCTTTCCGTGTCCCTGGCTGTCTGGGTGTCTGTCTGTCCGTGTCTGTCTGTCTGACTGTCTGTCCGTCCGTGTTTCTGTCTGACTGGGTGTCACTCTGTCCGTGTCTTTTTCTGGGTTTCTGTCTGTGTCTCTGTCTACATGCGTTTCTGTCTGTTTCTCTGTCTTTCAGTCTGTCCGTGTCTCTGTCTGTCTATCTATCTGTGTGTGTCTTTTGCTGGGTGTCTTTCCTTGTCTCTGTCTGTCTGGGTGTCTGTCTGTCCATGTCTCTGTCTGTTTGGGTGTCAGTCTGTCTGTGTCTCTGACCTGTCTGTCTGTCTGTCTGTGACTCTGTCTGTCTGGGTGGGTGTCTGTCTATCTGTCTGGGTCTCTCTCTGTCTGGGTGTCTGTCTGTGTCTTTCTGTGTATCTGTCTGTGGCTCTGTCTGTCTGTCTGTCTGGGTGGGTCTCTGTCTCTCTGTCTCTCTGTCTGCCTGGGCGTCTGTCTGTGTCTTTTTCTGGGTGTCTGTCTGTGTCTCTGTGTGCCTGGGTGTCTGTCTGTGTCTTTTTCTGGGTGTCTGTCCGTGTCTCTGTCTGCCTGGGTGTCTGTTATTTTCTGGGTGTCTGCCTGGGTGTCTGTCTGCCTGTCTGTCTGTGTCTCTGTCTGTCCGTGTCTAAGTCTGTCTGTCTTTCTGTCTGTCTATCTGTCTGAGTCTTTTTCTGGGTGTCTGCTGTCTGTGTTTCTGTCTGTGTCTCTGTCCGTATGGGTCTCTGTCTGTCTGGGTGGGTGTCTTCCTATCTGTCTGTGTCTCTGTCTGCCTGTCTGTCTGTCTCTTTTTCTGTGTGTCTTTCTGTGTCTCTACCTGTCTGTCTGTCTGTCTGTCTGTCTGTCCGTGTCTCTGTCTGTATGAGTGTCAGTCTGTCCGTGCCTCTGTCTCTCTGTCTGCCTGGGTGTCTGTCTGTCTCTTTTTCTGGGTGTCTTTCCGTGTCTCTGCCTGTCTGGGTGTCTGTCTGTCTGTGCCTGTGTCTGTATGAGTGTCAGTCTGTCCGTGCCTCTGTCTCTCTGTCTGTCTGTCTCTCTGTCTGCCTGGGTGTATATCTGTGTCTTTTTCTGGGTGTCTGTCTGTGTCTCTGTCTGCCTGGGTGTCTGTCTGTGTCTCTGTCAGTCATTCTGTCTGTGTCTCTGTCTGTCCGTGTCTCTGTCTGTATGACTGTCAGTCTGTCCATGCCTCTGTCTCTCTGTCTGTCTGTCTCTCTGTCTGCCTGGGTGTCTGTCTGTCTCTTTTTCTGGGTGTCTTTCCGTGTCTCTGCCTGTCTGTCTATCTGTCTGTGTGTCTGTCTGCCTGGGTGTCTTTCTGTGTCTCTGTCTGTCTGTGTCTTTTTCTGGGTTTCTGTCTGTGTCTCTGTCTACATGCGTTTCTGTCTGTTTCTCTGTCTGGTTGTCTCTCTGTTTCTCTGTCTGTCAGTCTGTCCGTGTCTCTGTCTGTTTATCTGTCCATCTGTGTCTTTTTCTGGGTGTCTTTCCGTGTCTCTGGCTGTCTGGGTGTCTGTCTGTCCGTGTCTCTGGCTGTCTATCTGTCTGTCTGTGTCTTTTTCTGGGTGTCTTTCCGTGTCTCTGGCTGTCTGGGTGTCTGTCTGTCCATGTCTCTGTCTGTCTGTCTGTCTGTGTCTTTTCCTGGGTGTCTTTCCATGTCTCTGACTGTCTGTCTGTCTGTCTGTCTGTCCGTGTCTCTGTCTGTCTGGGTGTCAGTCTGTCCGTGTGTCTGTCTGTCTCTCTGTGTCTTTTTCTGGGTTTCTGTCTGTGTCTCTGTCTACATGCGTTTCTGTCTGTTTCTCTGTGTCTCTGTCTACCTGGGTGTTTATCTGTTTCTCTGTCTGTCAGTCTGTCCGTGTCTCTGTCTGTCTATCTATCTGTGTGTGTCTTTTTTTGGGTGTCTTTCCTTGTCTCTGTCTGTCTGGGTGTCTGTCTGTCCATGTCTCTGTCTATCTAGGTGTCAGTCTGTCCGTGTCTCTATCTGTCTGTCTGTTTGTCTGTCTGTGTCTTTTTCTGGGTGTCTTTCCATGTGTCTGTCTGTCCGGGTGTTTCTGTCAGTGTCTCTGTCTGTCTAGGTGTCAGTCTGTCCGTGTCTCTATCTGTCTATCTGTCTGTCTGTTTGTCTGTCTGTGTCTTTTTATGGGTGTCTGTCTGTGTCTCTGTGTGCCTGGGTGTCTGTTATTTTCTGGGTGTCTGCCTGGGTGTCTGTCTGTCTGCCTGTCTGTCTGTGTCTCTGTCTGTCCGTGTCTAAGTCTGTCTGTCTTTCTGTCTGTCTATCTGTCTGAGTCTTTTTCTGGGTGTCTGCTGTCTGTGTTTCTGTCTGTGTCTCTGTCTGTATGGGTCTCTGTCTGTCTGGGTGGGTGTCTTCCTATCTGTCTGTGTCTCCGTCTGCCTGTCTGTCTGTCTCTTTTTCTGGGTGTCTGTCTGTGTCTCTGTGTGCCTGGGTGTCTGTCTGTGTCTTTTTCTGGGTGTCTGTCCATGTCTCTGTCTGCCTGGGTGTCTGTTATTTTCTGGGTGTCTGCCTGGGTGTCTGTCTGCCTGTCTGTCTGTGTCTCTGTCTGTCCGTGTCTAAGTCTGTCTGTCCTTCTGTCTGTCTATCTGTCTGAGTCTTTTTCTGGGTGTCTGCTGTCTGTGTTTCTGTCTGTGTCTCTGTCTGTATGGGTCTCTGTCTGTCTGGGTGGGTGTCTTCCTATCTGTCTGTGTCTCTGTCTGCCTGTCTGTCTGTCTCTCTGTCTGCCTGGGTGTCTATCTGTGTCTTTTTCTGGGTGTCTGTCTGTGTCTCTGTCTGCCTGGGTGTCTGTCTGTCCGTGTCTCTGTCTCTCTGTCTGTCTGTCTGTCTGTCTGCCTGGGTGTCTATCTGTGTCTTTTTCTGGGTGTCTGTCTGTGTCTCTGTCTGCCTGGGTGTCTGTCTGTGCCTCTGTCAGTCTGTCTGTCTGTGTCTCTGTCTGTCCGTGTCTCTGTCTGTATGACTGTCAGTCTGTCCATGCCTCTGTCTCTCTGTCTGTCTGTCTGTCTCTTTTTCTGGGTGTCTTTCCGTGTCTCTGCCTGTCTGTCTATCTGTCTGTGTGTCTGTCTGCCTGGGTGTCTTTCTGTGTCTCTGTCTGTGTGTGTCTTTTTCTGGGTTTCTGTCTGTGTCTCTGTCTACATGCGTTTCTGTCTGTGTCTCTGTCTACATGCGTTTGTGTCTGTTTTTCTGTCTGGTTGTCTCTCTGTTTCTCTGTCTGTCAGTCTGTCCGTGTCTCTGTCTGTTTATCTGTCTATCTGTGTCTTTTTCTGGGTGTCTTTCCGTGTCTCTGGCTGTCTGGGTGTCTGTCTGTGTCTCTGTGTCTGTGTCTGTGTCTGTCTATCTGTCTGTCTGTGTCTTTTTCTGGGTGTCTGCTATCTGTGTGTCTGTCTGTGTCTCTGTCTGTATGGGTGGGTGTCTGCCTATCTGTCTGTGTCTCCGTCTGCCTGCCCATCTGTCTGTCTGTCTCTTTTCTTGGGTGTCTTTCCGTGTCTCTGCCTGTCTGGGTGTCTGTCTGTCCGTGTCTCTGTCTGTATGAGTGTCAGTCTGTACGTGCCTCTGTCTCTCTGTCTCTCTGTCTGCTTGGGCGTCTGTCTGTGTCTTTTTCTGGGTGTCTGTCCGTGTCTCTGTCTGCCTGGGTGTCTGTTATTTTCTGGGTGTCTGCCTGGGTGTCTGTCTGCCTGTCTGTCTGTGTCTCTGTCTGCCTGTCTGTCTGTGTCTCTGTCTGTCTGTCTTTCTGTCTGTCTATCTGTCTGAGTCTTTTTCTAGGTGTCTGCTGTCTGTGTTTCTGTCTGTGTCTCTGTCTGTATGGGTCTCTGTCTGTCTGGGTGGGTGTCTTCCTATCTGTCTGTGTCTCTGTCTGCCTGTCTATCTGTCTCTTTTTCTGGGTGTCTTTCTGTGTCTCTGCCTGTCTGTCTGTCTGTCTGTCTGTCTGTCCGTGTCTCTGTCTGTATGAGTGTCAGTCTGTCCGTGCCTCTGTCTCTCTGTCTGCCTGGGTGTCTGTCTGTGTCTTTTTCTGGGTGTCTGTCTGTGTCTCTGTGTGCCTGGGTGTCTGTCTGTGTCTTTTTCTGGGTGTCTGTCTGTGTCTCTGTCTGCCTGGGTGTCTGTCTGTGTCTTTTTCTGGGTGTCTGTCTATGTCTCTGTGTGCCTGGGTGTCTGTCTGTGTCTTTTTCTGGGTGTCTGTCTGTGTCTCTGTCTGCCTGGGTGTCTGTCTGTGTCTCTGTCTGTCTGTCTGTCTGTCTGTGTCTGCCCGTGTCTCTGTCTGTATGACTGTCAGTCTGTCCATGCCTCTCTGTCTCTGTCTGTCTGTCTCTTTGTCTGCCTTGGTGTCTCTTTTTCTGGGTGTCTTTCCGTGTCTCTGCCTGTCTGGGTGTCTGTCTGTGTCTCTGTCTGTTTACCTGTGTCTCAGTCAGTCTGTTTGTCTGTCTGTCTGTCTGTTTGGTTGTCTGTCTGTTTCTCTGTCTGTCAGTCTGTCCGTGTCTCTGTCTGTCTATCTGTCTGTCTGTGTCTTTTTTTGGGTGTCTGTTTCTGGGTTGTCTCTCTGTTTCTCTGTCTGTCAGTCTGTCCGTGTCTCTGTCTGCCTGGGTGTCTTTCCGTGTCTCTGTCTTTCTGTGTCTCTGTCTGTCTGTGTCTTTTTCTGTTTTTTTGTCTGTGTCTCTGTCTACATGCGTTTCTGTCTGTTTCTCTGTCTGGTTGTCTCTCTGTTTTCTGTCTGTCAGTCTGTCTGTGTCTCTGTCTGTTTATCTGTCTATCTGTGTCTTTTTCTGGGTGTCTTTCCGTGTCTCTGGCTGTCTGGGTGTCTGTCTGTGCCTCTGTGTCTGTGTCTGTCTATCTGTCTGTCTGTGTCTTTTTCTGGGTGTCTGCTATCTGTGTGTCTGTCTGTGTCTCTGTCTGTATGGGTGGGTGTCTGTCTATCTGTCTGTCTGTGTCTTTTTCTTGGTGTCTTTCCGTGTCCCTGGCTGTCTGGGTGTCTGTCTGTCCGTGTCTGTCTGTCTGACTGTCTGTCCGTCCGTGTTTCTGTCTGACTGGGTGTCACTCTGTCCGTGTCTTTTTCTGGGTTTCTGTCTGTGTCTCTGTCTACATGCGTTTCTGTCTGTTTCTCTGTCTTTCAGTCTGTCCGTGTCTCTGTCTGTCTATCTATCTGTGTGTGTCTTTTGCTGGGTGTCTTTCCTTGTCTCTGTCTGTCTGGGTGTCTGTCTGTCCATGTCTCTGTCTGTCTGGGTGTCAGTCTGTCTGTGTCTCTGACCTGTCTGTCTGTCTGTCTGTGACTCTGTCTGTCTGGGTGGGTGTCTGTCTATCTGTCTGGGTCTCTCTCTGTCTGGGTGTCTGTCTGTGTCTTTCTGTGTATCTGTCTGTGGCTCTGTCTGTCTGTCTGTCTGGGTGGGTCTCTGTCTCTCTGTCTCTCTGTCTGCCTGGGCGTCTGTCTGTGTCTTTTTCTGGGTGTCTGTCTGTGTCTCTGTGTGCCTGGGTGTCTGTCTGTGTCTTTTTCTGGGTGTCTGTCCATGTCTCTGTCTGCCTGGGTGTCTGTTATTTTCTGGGTGTCTGCCTGGGTGTCTGTCTGCCTGTCTGTCTGTGTCTCTGTCTGTCCGTGTCTAAGTCTGTCTGTCTTTCTGTCTGTCTATCTGTCTGAGTCTTTTTCTGGGTGTCTGCTGTCTGTGTTTCTGTCTGTGTCTCTGTCTGTATGGGTCTCTGTCTGTCTGGGTGGGTGTCTTCCTATCTGTCTGTGTCTCTGTCTGCCTGTCTGTCTGTCTCTTTTTCTGTGTGTCTTTCTGTGTCTCTACCTGTCTGTCTGTCTGTCTGTCCGTGTCTCTGTCTGTATGAGTGTCAGTCTGTCCGTGCCTCTGTCTCTCTGTCTGCCTGGGTGTCTGTCTGTCTCTTTTTCTGGGTGTCTTTCCGTGTCTCTGCCTGTCTGGGTGTCTGTCTGTCTGTGCCTGTGTCTGTATGAGTGTCAGTCTGTCCGTGCCTCTGTCTCTCTGTCTGTCTGTCTCTCTGTCTGCCTGGGTGTATATCTGTGTCTTTTTCTGGGTGTCTGTCTGTGTCTCTGTCTGCCTGGGTGTCTGTCTGTGTCTCTGTCAGTCTGTCTGTCTGTGTCTCTGTCTGTCCGTGTCTCTGTCTGTATGACTGTCAGTCTGTCCATGCCTCTGTCTCTCTGTCTGTCTGTCTCTCTGTCTGCCTGGGTGTCTGTCTGTCTCTTTTTCTGGGTGTTTTTCTGTGTCTCTGCCTGTCTGTCTATCTGTCTGTGTGTCTGTCTGCCTGGGTGTCTTTCTGTGTCTCTGTCTGTCTGTGTCTTTTTCTGGGTTTCTGTCTGTGTCTCTGTCTACATGCGTTTCTGTCTGTTTCTCTGTCTGGTTGTCTCTCTGTTTCTCTGTCTGTCAGTCTGTCCGTGTCTCTGTCTGTTTATCTGTCCATCTGTGTCTTTTTCTGGGTGTCTTTCCGTGTCTCTGGCTGTCTGGGTGTCTGTCTGTCCGTGTCTCTGGCTGTCTATCTGTCTGTCTGTGTCTTTTTCTGGGTGTCTTTCCGTGTCTCTGGCTGTCTGGGTGTCTGTCTGTCCATGTCTCTGTCTGTCTGTCTGTCTGTGTCTTTTCCTGGGTGTCTGTCCGTGTCTCTGTCTGTCTGGGTGTCAGTCTGTCCGTGTGTCTGTCTGTCTCTCTGTGTCTTTTTCTGGGTTTCTGTCTGTGTCTCTGTCTACATGCGTTTCTGTCTGTTTCTCTGTGTCTCTGTCTACCTGGGTGTTTATCTGTTTCTCTGTCTGTCAGTCTGTCCGTGTCTCTGTCTGTCTATCTATCTGTGTGTGTCTTTTTTTGGGTGTCTTTCCTTGTCTCTGTCTGTCTGGGTGTCTGTCTGTCCATGTCTCTGTCTATCTAGGTGTCAGTCTGTCCGTGTCTCTATCTGTCTGTCTGTTTGTCTGTCTGTGTCTTTTTCTGGGTGTCTTTCCATGTGTCTGTCTGTCCGGGTGTTTCTGTCAGTGTCTCTGTCTGTCTAGGTGTCAGTCTGTCCGTGTCTCTATCTGTCTATCTGTCTGTCTGTTTGTCTGTCTGTGTCTTTTTATGGGTGTCTGTCTGTGTCTCTGTGTGCCTGGGTGTCTGTTATTTTCTGGGTGTCTGCCTGGTTGTCTGTCTGTCTGCCTGTCTGTCTGTGTCTCTGTCTGTCCGTGTCTAAGTCTGTCTGTCTTTCTGTCTGTCTATCTGTCTGAGTCTTTTTCTGGGTGTCTGCTGTCTGTGTTTCTGTCTGTGTCTCTGTCTGTATGGGTCTCTGTCTGTCTGGGTGGGTGTCTTCCTATCTGTCTGTGTCTCTGTCTGCCTGTCTGTCTGTCTCTTTTTCTGGGTGTCTGTCTGTGTCTCTGTGTGCCTGGGTGTCTGTCTGTGTCTTTTTCTGGGTGTCTGTCCATGTCTCTGTCTGCCTGGGTGTCTGTTATTTTCTGGGTGTCTGCCTGGGTGTCTGTCTGCCTGTCTGTCTGTGTCTCTGTCTGTCCGTGTCTAAGTCTGTCTGTCCTTCTGTCTGTCTATCTGTCTGAGTCTTTTTCTGGGTGTCTGCTGTCTGTGTTTCTGTCTGTGTCTCTGTCTGTATGGGTCTCTGTCTGTCTGGGTGGGTGTCTTCCTATCTGTCTGTGTCTCTGTCTGCCTGTCTGTCTGTCTCTCTGTCTGCCTGGGTGTCTATCTGTGTCTTTTTCTGGGTGTCTGTCTGTGTCTCTGTCTGCCTGGGTGTCTGTCTGTCCGTGTCTCTGTCTCTCTGTCTGTCTGTCTGTCTGTCTGCCTGGGTGTCTATCTGTGTCTTTTTCTGGGTGTCTGTCTGTGTCTCTGTCTGCCTGGGTGTCTGTCTGTGCCTCTGTCAGTCTGTCTGTCTGTGTCTCTGTCTGTCCGTGTCTCTGTCTGTATGACTGTCAGTCTGTCCATGCCTCTGTCTCTCTGTCTGTCTGTCTGTCTCTTTTTCTGGGTGTCTTTCCGTGTCTCTGCCTGTCTGTCTATCTGTCTGTGTGTCTGTCTGCCTGGGTGTCTTTCTGTGTCTCTGTCTGTGTGTGTCTTTTTCTGGGTTTCTGTCTGTGTCTCTGTCTACATGCGTTTCTGTCTGTGTCTCTGTCTACATGCGTTTGTGTCTGTTTCTCTGTCTGGTTGTCGCTCTGTTTCTCTGTCTGTCAGTCTGTCCGTGTCTCTGTCTGTTTATCTGTCTATCTGTGTCTTTTTCTGGGTGTCTTTCCGTGTCTCTGGCTGTCTGGGTGTCTCTCTGTGTCTCTGTGTCTGTGTCTGTGTCTGTCTATCTGTCTGTCTGTGTCTTTTTCTGGGTGTCTGCTATCTGTGTGTCTGTCTGTGTCTCTGTCTGTATGGGTGGGTGTCTGCCTATCTGTCTGTGTCTCCGTCTGCCTGCCCATCTGTCTGTCTGTCTCTTTTCTTGGGTGTCTTTCCGTGTCTCTGCCTGTCTGGGTGTCTGTCTGTCCGTGTCTCTGTCTGTATGAGTGTCAGTCTGTACGTGCCTCTGTCTCTCTGTACCTCTGTCTGCTTGGGCGTCTGTCTGTGTCTTTTTCTGGGTGTCTGTCCGTGTCTCTGTCTGCCTGGGTGTCTGTTATTTTCTGGGTGTCTGCCTGGGTGTCTGTCTGCCTGTCTGTCTGTGTCTCTGTCTGCCTGTCTGTCTGTGTCTCTGTCTGTCTGTCTTTCTGTCTGTCTATCTGTCTGAGTCTTTTTCTAGGTGTCTGCTGTCTGTGTTTCTGTCTGTGTCTCTGTCTGTATGGGTCTCTGTCTGTCTGGGTGGGTGTCTTCCTATCTGTCTGTGTCTCTGTCTGCCTGTCTATCTGTCTCTTTTTCTGGGTGTCTTTCTGTGTCTCTGCCTGTCTGTCTGTCTGTCTGTCTGTCTGTCTGTCCGTGTCTCTGTCTGTATGAGTGTCAGTCTGTCCGTGCCTCTGTCTCTCTGTCTGCCTGGGTGTCTGTCTGTGTCTTTTTCTGGGTGTCTGTCTGTGTCTCTGTGTGCCTGGGTGTCTGTCTGTGTCTTTTTCTGGGTGTCTGTCTGTGTCTCTGTCTGCCTGGGTGTCTGTCTGTGTCTCTGTCTGTCTGTCTGTCTGTCTGTGTCTGCCCGTGTCTCTGTCTGTATGACTGTCAGTCTGTCCATGCCTCTCTGTCTCTGTCTGTCTGTCTCTTTGTCTGCCTTGGTGTCTCTTTTTCTGGGTGTCTTTCCGTGTCTCTGCCTGTCTGGGTGTCTGTCTGTGTCTCTGTCTGTTTACCTGTGTCTCAGTCAGTCTGTTTGTCTGTCTGTCTGTCTGTTTGGTTGTCTGTCTGTTTCTCTGTCTGTCAGTCTGTCCGTGTCTCTGTCTGTCTATCTGTCTGTCTGTGTCTTTTTTTGGGTGTCTGTTTCTGGGTTGTCTCTCTGTTTCTCTGTCTGTCAGTCTGTCCGTGTCTCTGTCTGCCTGGGTGTCTTTCCGTGTCTCTGTCTTTCTGTGTCTCTGTCTGTCTGTGTCTTTTTCTGTTTTTTTGTCTGTGTCTCTGTCTACATGCGTTTCTGTCTGTTTCTCTGTCTGGTTGTCTCTCTGTTTTCTGTCTGTCAGTCTGTCTGTGTCTCTGTCTGTTTATCTGTCTATCTGTGTCTTTTTCTGGGTGTCTTTCCGTGTCTCTGGCTGTCTGGGTGTCTGTCTGTGTCTCTGTCTGCCTGGGTGTCTGTCTGTGTCTCTATCTGTCTATCTGTCTGTCTATCTGTGTCTCAGTCTGTCCATGCCTCTGTGTCTCTGTCTGTCTGTCTCTTTGTCTGCCTGGGTGTCTCTTTTTCTGGGTGTCTTTCCGTGTCTCTGCCTGTCTGGGTGTCTGTCTGTGTCTCTGTCTGTTTACCTGTGTCTCAGTCAGTCTGTTTCTCTGTCTGTCTGTCTGGGTGTCTGTCTGTCCATGTCTCTGTCTATCTAGGTGTCAGTCTGTCCGTGTCTCTATCTGTCTGTCTGTTTGTCTGTCTGTGTCTTTTTCTGGGTGTCTTTCCATGTGTCTGTCTGTCTGGGTGTTTCTGTCAGTGTCTCTGTCTGTCTAGGTGTCAGTCTGTCCGTGTCTCTATCTGTCTGTCTGTCTGTCTGTTTGTCTGTCTGTGTCTTTTTCTGGGTGTCTTTCCGTGTCTCTGTCTGTCTGGGTGTTTCTGTCCGTGTCTCTGTCTGTCTGGGTGTCAGTCTGTCTGTGTCTGTGTCTGTGTCTGTGTCTGTGTCTGTCTGTCTGTCTGTCTGTCTGTGTCTCTGTCTGCCTGGGTGTCTTTCCGTTCTTCTGTCTGTCTGGGTGTCAGTCTGTCTCTGTCTGTCTGTCTGTCTGTCTGTCTGTGTCTTTTTCTGGGTGTCTGTCTGTGTCTCTGTCTGCCTGGGTGTCTGTCTGTGTCTCTATCTGTCTATCTGTCTGTCTATCTGTGTCTCTGTCTGTCCGTGTCTCTGTCTGTATGACTGTCAGTCTGTCCATGCCTCTGTGTCTCTGTCTGTCTGTCTCTTTGTCTGCCTGGGTGTCTCTTTTTCTGGGTGTCTTTCCGTGTCTCTGCCTGTCTGGGTGTCTGTCTGTGTCTCTGTCTGTTTACCTGTGTCTCAGTCAGTCTGTTTCTCTGTCTGTCTGTCTGTCTGGTTGTCTCTCTGTTTCTCTGTCTGTCAGTCTGTCCATGTCTCTGTCTGTCTGGGTGTCTTTCCGTGTCTCTGTCTTTCTGTGTCTCTGTCTGTCTGTGTCTTTTTCTGCTTTTCTGTCTGTGTCTCTGTCTACATGCGTTTCATGTCTCTGTTTCTCTGTCTGGTTGTCTCTCTGTTTCTCTGTCTGTCAGTCTGTCCGTGTCTCTGTCTGTCTGTCCATCTGTCTGTCTGTGTCTTTTTCTGGGTGTCTTTCCGTGTCATTGGCTGTCTGGGTGTCTGTCTGTCCGTGTCTGTCTGTCTGTCTGTCCGTCCGTGTCTCTGTCTGTCTGGGTGTCACTCTGTCCGTGTGTGTGTGTGTGTGTGTGTCTGTCTGTGTCTTTTTCTGGGTCTCTGTCTGTGTCTCTGTCTGTTTCTCTGTGTCTCTGTCTACCTGGGTGTTTCTCTGTGTCTCTGTCTACCTGGGTGTTTATCTGTTTCTCTGTCTGTCAGTCTGTCCGTGTCTCTGTCTGTCTGGGTGTCAGTCTGTCCGTGTCTGTCTGTCTGTCTGTCTGGGTGTCACTCTGTCCGT
The DNA here is from genome assembly GCA_946959425.1 of Argyrosomus regius. Taxonomy (NCBI): domain Eukaryota; kingdom Metazoa; phylum Chordata; class Actinopteri; family Sciaenidae; genus Argyrosomus; species Argyrosomus regius. The sequence goes on from CAMPSB010000138.1 coordinate 107,820, forward strand.
GTGTGTGTGTGTGTGTGTCTGTCTGTGTCTCTGTCTGTTTCTCTGTGTCTCTGTCTACCTGGGTGTTTCTCTGTGTCTCTGTCTACCCGGGTGTTTATCTGTTTCTCTGTCTGTCAGTCTGTCCGTGTCTCTGTCTGTCTGGGTGTCAGTCTGTCCGTGTCTCTGTCTGTCTATCTATCTGTGTGTGTCTTTTTTTGGGTGTCTTTCCTTGTCTCTGTCCGTGTCTGTCCGTGTCTGTCCGTGTCCGTCCGTGTCCGTCCGTCCGTCCGTCTGCCTGTCTGTCTGTCTGTCTGTCTGTCTGTCTGTCTGTGTCTCTGTCTACATGCGTTTCTGTCTGTTTCTCTGTCTGGTTGTCTCTCTGTTTCTCTGTCTGTCAGTCTGTCCGTGTCTCTGTCTGTTTATCTGTCTATCTGTGTCTTTTTCTGGGTGTCTTTCCGTGTCTCTGGCTGTCTGGGTGTCTGTCTGTGTCTCTGTGTCTGTGTCTGTGTCTGTCTATCTGTCTGTCTGTGTCTTTTTCTGGGTGTCTGCTATCTGTGTGTCTGTCTGTGTCTCTGTTTTTGTATGGGTGGGTGTCTGTCTATCTGTCTGTCTGTGTCTTTTTCTCGGTGTCTTTCCGTGTCCCTGGCTGTCTGGGTGTCTGTCTGTCCGTGTCTGTCTGTCTGTCTGTCCGTCCGTGTCTCTGTCTGACTGGGTGTCACTCTGTCCGTGTCTTTTTCTGGGTTTCTGTCTGTGTCTCTGTCTACATGCGTTTCTGTCTGTTTCTCTGTCTTTCAGTCTGTCCGTGTCTCTGTCTGTCTATCTATCTGTGTGTGTCTTTTTCTGGGTGTCTTTCCTTGTCTCTGTCTGTCTGGGCGTCTGTCTGTCTGTGACTCTGTCTGTCTGGGTGGGTGTCTGCCTATCTGTCTGGGTCTCTCTCTGTCTGGGTGTCTGTCTGTGTCTTTCTGTGTATCTGTCTGTGGCTCTGTCTGTATGAGTGTCAGTCTGTCCGTGCCTCTGTCTCTCTGTCTGCCTGGGTGTCTCTCTGTCTCTTTTTCTCGGTGTCTTTCCGTGTCTCTGCCTGTCTGGGTGTCGGTCTGTCTGTGCCTCTGTCTGTATGAGTGGCAGTCTGTCCTTGCCTCTGTCTCTCTGTCTGCCTGGGTGTCTGTCTGTGTCCTTTTCTGGGAGTCTGTCTGTGTCTCTGGGAGTCTGTCTGTGTCTCTGTCAGTCTGTCTGTATGACTGTCAGTCTGTCCATGCCTCTGTCTCTCTGTATGTCTGTCTCTCTGTCTGCCTGGGTGTCTGTCTGTCTCTTGTTCTGGGTGTCTTACCGTGTCTCTGCCTGTCTGTCTATCTGTCTGTATCTCTGTCTGCCTGGGTGTCTTTCTGTGTCTCTGTCTGTCTGTGTCTTTTTCTGGGTTTCTGTCTGTGTCTCTGTCTACATGCGTTTCTGTCTGTGTCTCTGTCTACATGCGTTTCTGTCTATTTCTCTGTCTGGTTGTCTCTCTGTGTCTCTGTGTCTGTGTCTGTCTATCTGTGTCTTTTTCTGGGTGTCTTTCCATGTCTCTGCCTGTCTGTCTGTCTGTCTGTCCGTGTCTCTGTCTGTATGAGTGTCAGTCTGTCCGTGCCTCTGTCTCTCTGTCTGCCTGGGTGTCTGTCTGTGTCTCTGTGTCTGTGTCTGTCTATTTGTCTGTCTGTGTGTGTCTTTTTCTGGGTGTCTGCTATCTGTGTGTCTGTCTGTGTCTCTGTCTGTATGGGTGGGTGTCTGCCTATCTGTCTGTGTCTCCATCTGCCTGCCTATCTGTCTGTCTGTCTCTTTTCTTGGGTGTCTTTCCTTGTCTCTGCCTGTCTGGGTGTCTGTCTGTCCGTGTCTCTGTCTGTATGAGTGTCAGTCTGTCCGTGCCTCTGTCTCTCTGTCTCTCTGTCTGCCTGGGCGTCTGTCTGTGTCTTTTTCTGGGTGTCTGTCCGTGTCTCTGTCTGCCTGGGTGTCTGTTATTTTCTGGGTGTCTGCCTCGGTGTCTGTCTGCCTGTCTGTCTGTGTCTCTGTCTGTCCGTGTCTCTGTCTGTCTGTCTTTCTGTCTGTCTATCTGTCTGAGTCTTTTTCTGGGTGTCTGCTGTCTGTGTTTCTGTCTGTGTCTCTGTCTGTATGGGTCTCTGTCTGTCTGGGTGGGTGTCTTCCTATCTGTCTGTGTCTCTGTCTGCCTGTCTATCTGTCTGTCTGTCTCTTTTTCTGGGTGTCTTTCTGTGTGTCTGCCTGTCTGTCTGTCTGTCTGTCTGTCCGTGTCTCTGTCTGTATGAGTGTCAGTCTGTCCGTGCCTCTGTCTCTCTGTCTGCCTGGGTGTCTGTCTGTGTCTTTTTATGGGTGTCTGTCTGTGTCTCTGTGTGCCTGGGTGTCTGTCTGTGTCTTTTTCTGGGTGTCTGTCTGTGTCTCTGTCTGCCTGGGTGTCTGTCTGTGTCTCTGTCTGTCTGTCTGTCTGTCTGTGTCTGCCCGTGTCTCTGTCTGTATGACTGTCAGTCTGTCCATGCCTCTCTGTCTCTGTCTGTCTGTCTCTTTGTCTGCCTTGGTGTCTTTTTTTCTGGGTGTCTTTCCGTGTCTCTGCCTGTCTGGGTGTCTGTCTGTGTCTCTGTCTGTTTACCTGTGTCTCAGTCAGTCTGTTTGTCTGTCTGTCTATCTGTTTGGTTGTCTGTCTGTTTCTCTGTCTGTCAGTCTGTCCGTGTCTCTGTCTGTCTATCTGTCTGTCTGTGTCTTTTTTTGGGTGTCTGTTTCTGGGTTGTCTCTCTGTTTCTCTGTCTGTCTGGGTGTTTCTGTCCGTGTCTCTGTCTGCCTGGGTGTTTCTGTCCGTGTCTCTGTCTGCCTGGGTGTCTTTCCGTGTCTCTGTCTTTCTGTGTCTCTGTCTGTCTGTGTCTTTTTCTGGGTGTCTTTCCGTGTCTCTGTCTGTCTGGGTGTTTCTGTCCGTGTCTCTGTCTGCCTGGGTGTCTTTCCGTGTCTCTGTCTTTCTGTGTCTCTGTCTGTCTGTGTCTTTTTCTGTTTTTTTGTCTGTGTCTCTGTCTACATCCGTTTCTGTCTGTCTCTTTTTCTGGGTGTCTTTCCGTGTCTCTGCCTGTCTGTCTATCTGTCTGTGTGTCTGTCTGCCTGGGTGTCTTTCTGTGTCTTTGTCTGTCTGTGTCTTTTTCTGGGTTTCTGTCTGTGTCTCTGTCTACATGCGTTTCTGTCTGTTTCTCTGTCTGGTTGTCTCTCTGTTTCTCTGTCTGTCAGTCTGTCCGTGTCTCTGTCCGTTTATCTGTCCATCTGTGTCTTTTTCTGGGTGTCTTTCCGTGTCTCTGGCTGTCTGGGTGTCTGTCTGTCCGTGTCTCTGGCTGTCTATCTGTCTGTCTGTGTCTTTTTCTGGGTGTCTTTCCGTGTCTCTGGCTGTCTGGGTGTCTGTCTGTCCATGTCTCTGTCTGTCTGTCTGTCTGTGTCTTTTCCTGGGTGTCTTTCCATGTCTCTGACTGTCTGTCTGTCTGTCTGTCTGTCCGTGTCTCTGTCTGTCTGTGTGTCTGTCTCTGTCTCTCTGTCTGTCTGTCTTCTGTCTTTTTTTTTTTTGTCTGTCTGTCTGGGTGTCTGTCTGTCTGTGTGTCTGTCTGTGTCTCTGTCTGTCTGTGTCTTTTTCTGGGTTTCTGTCTGTGTCTCTGTCTACATGCGTTTCTGTCTGTCTCTCTGTGTCTCTGTCTACCTGGGTGTTTATCTGTTTCTCTGTCTGTCAGTCTGTCCGTGTCTCTGTCTGTCTATCTATCTGTGTGTGTCTTTTTCTGGGTGTCTTTCCTTGTCTCTGTCTGTCTGGGTGTCTGTCTGTCCATGTCTCTGTCTATCTAGGTGTCAGTCTGTCCGTGTCTCTATCTGTCTGTCTGTTTGTCTGTCTGTGTCTTTTTCTGGGTGTTTTTCCATGTGTCTGTCTGTCTGGGTGTTTCTGTCAGTGTCTCTGTCTGTCTAGGTGTCAGTCTGTCCGTGTCTCTATCTGTCTGTCTGTCTGTCTGTTTGTCTGTCTGTGTCTTTTTCTGGGTGTCTTTCCGTGTCTCTGTCTGTCTGGGTGTTTCTGTCCGTGTCTCTGTCTGTCTGGGTGTCAGTCTGTCTGTGTCTGTGTCTGTGTCTGTCTGTCTGTCTGTCTGTCTGTCTGTCTGTCTGTGTCTCTGTCTGCCTGGGTGTCTTTCCGTTCTTCTGTCTGTCTGGGTGTCAGTCTGTCTCTGTCTGTCTGTCTGTCTGTCTGTGTCTTTTTCTGGGTGTCTGTCTGTGTCTCTGTCTGCCTGGGTGTCTGTCTGTGTCTCTATCTGTCTATCTGTCTGTCCATCTGTGTCTCAGTCTGTCCATGCCTCTGTGTCTCTGTCTGTCTGTCTCTTTGTCTGCCTGGGTGTCTCTTTTTCTGGGTGTCTTTCCGTGTCTCTGCCTGTCTGGGTGTCTGTCTGTGTCTCTGTCTGTTTACCTGTGTCTCAGTCAATCTGTTTCTCTGTCTGTCTGTCTGTCTGTCTGGGTGTCTGTCTGTCCATGTCTCTGTCTATCTAGGTGTCAGTCTGTCCGTGTCTCTATCTGTCTGTCTGTTTGTCTGTCTGTGTCTTTTTCTGGGTGTCTTTCCATGTGTCTGTCTGTCTGGGTGTTTCTGTCAGTGTCTCTGTCTGTCTAGGTGTCAGTCTGTCCGTGTCTCTATCTGTCTGTCTGTCTGTCTGTTTGTCTGTCTGTGTCTTTTTCTGGGTGTCTTTCCGTGTCTCTGTCTGTCTGGGTGTTTCTGTCCGTGTCTCTGTCTGTCTGGGTGTCAGTCTGTCTGTGTCTGTGTCTGTGTCTCTGTCTGTCTGTCTGTCTGTGTCTCTGTCTGCCTGGGTGTCTTTCCGTTCTTCTGTCTGTCTGGGTGTCAGTCTGTCTCTGTCTGTCTGTCTGTCTGTCTGTGTCTTTTTCTGGGTGTCTGTCTGTGTCTCTGTCTGCCTGGGTGTCTGTCTGTGTCTCTATCTGTCTATCTGTCTGTCTATCTGTGTCTCTGTCTGTCCCTGTCTCTGTCTGTATGACTGTCAGTCTGTCCATGCCTCTGTGTCTCTGTCTGTCTGTCTCTTTGTCTGCCTGGGTGTCTCTTTTTCTGGGTGTCTTTCCGTGTCTCTGCCTGTCTGGGTGTCTGTCTGTGTCTCTGTCTGTTTACCTGTGTCTCAGTCAGTCTGTTTCTCTGTCTGTCTGTCTGTCTGGTTGTCTCTCTGTTTCTCTGTCTGTCAGTCTGTCCATGTCTCTGTCTGTCTGGGTGTCTTTCCGTGTCTCTGTCTGTCTGTCCATCTGTCTGTCTGTGTCTTTTTCTGGGTGTCTTTCCGTGTCATTGGCTGTCTGGGTGTCTGTCTGTCCGTGTCTGTCTGTCTGTCTGTCCGTCCGTGTCTCTGTCTGTCTGGGTGTCACTCTGTCCGTGTGTGTGTGTGTGTGTGTGTCTGTCTGTGTCTTTTTCTGGGTCTCTGTCTGTGTCTCTGTCTGTTTCTCTGTGTCTCTGTCTACCTGGGTGTTTCTCTGTGTCTCTGTCTACCTGGGTGTTTATCTGTTTCTCTGTCTGTCAGTCTGTCCGTGTCTCTGTCTGTCTATCTATCTGTGTGTGTCTTTTTTCGGGCGTCTTTCCTTGTCTCTGTCTGTCTGGGTGTCAGTCTGTCCGTGTCTGTCTGTCTGTCTGTCTGGGTGTCACTCTGTCCGTGTGTGTGTGTGTGTGTGTGTCTGTCTGTGTCTCTGTCTGTTTCTCTGTGTCTCTGTCTACCTGGGTGTTTCTCTGTGTCTCTGTCTACCTGGGTGTTTATCTGTTTCTCTGTCTGTCAGTCTGTCTGGGTGTCAGTCTGTCCGTGTCTCTGTCTGTCTATCTATCTGTGTGTGTCTTTTTTTGGGTGTCTTTCCTTGTCTCTGTCCGTGTCTGTCCGTGTCCGTCCGTGTCCGTCCGTGTCCGTCTGTCTGTCTGTCTGTCTGTCTGTCTGTCTGTGTCTCTGTCTACATGCGTTTCTGTCTGTTTCTCTGTCTGGTTGTCTCTCTGTTTCTCTGTCTGTCAGTCTGTCCGTGTCTCTGTCTGTTTATCTGTCTATCTGTGTCTTTTTCTGGGTGTCTTTCCGTGTCTCTGGCTGTCTGGGTGTCTGTCTGTGTCTTTGTGTCTGTGTCTGTGTCTGTCTATCTGTCTGTCTGTGTCTTTTTCTGGGTGTCTGCTATCTGTGTGTCTGTCTGTGTCTCTGTCTGTATGGGTGGGTGTCTGTCTATCTGTCTGTCTGTGTCTTTTTCTCGGTGTCTTTCCGTGTCCCTGGCTGTCTGGGTGTCTGTCTGTCCGTGTCTGTCTGTCTGTCTGTCCGTCCGTGTCTCTGTCTGACTGGGTGTCACTCTGTCCGTGTCTTTTTCTGGGTTTCTGTCTGTGTCTCTGTCTACATGCGTTTCTGTCTGTTTCTCTGTCTTTCAGTCTGTCCGTGTCTCTGTCTGTCTATCTATCTGTGTGTGTCTTTTTCTGGGTGTCTTTCCTTGTCTCTGTCTGTCTGGGTGTCTGTCTGTCTGTGACTCTGTCTGTCTGGGTGGGTGTCTGCCTATCTGTCTGGGTCTCTCTCTGTCTGGGTGTCTGTCTGTGTCTTTCTGTGTATCTGTCTGTGGCTCTGTCTGTATGAGTGTCAGTCTGTCCGTGCCTCTGTCTCTCTGTGTGCCTGGGTGTCTCTCTGTCTCCTTTTCTGGGTGTCTTTCCGTGTCTCTGCCTGTCTGGGTGTCGGTCTGTCTGTGCCTCTGTGTGTATGAGTGGCAGTCTGTCCTTGCCTCTGTCTCTCTGTCTGCCTGGGTGTCTGTCTGTGTCCTTTTCTGGGAGTCTGTCTGTGTCTCTGGGAGTCTGTCTGTGTCTCTGTCAGTCTGTCTGTATGACTGTCAGTCTGTCCATGCCTCTGTCTCTCTGTATGTCTGTCTCTCTGTCTGCCTGGGTGTCTGTCTGTCTCTTGTTCTGGGTGTCTTACCGTGTCTCTGCCTGTCTCTCTATCTGTCTGTATCTCTGTCTGCCTGGGTGTCTTTCTGTGTCTCTGTCTGTCTGTGTCTTTTTCTGGGTTTCTGTCTGTGTCTCTGTCTACATGCGTTTCTGTCTGTGTCTCTGTCTACATGCGTTTCTGTCTATTTCTCTGTCTGGTTGTCTCTCTGTGTCTGTGTCTGTCTATCTGTCTGTCTGTGTCTTTTTCTGGGTGTCTTTCCGTGTCTCTGCCTGTCTGTCTGTCTGTCTGTCCGTGTCTCTGTCTGTATGAGTGTCAGTCTGTCCGTGCCTCTGTCTCTCTGTCTGCCTGGGTGTCTGTCTGTGTCTCTGTGTCTGTGTCTGTGTCTGTCTATTTGTCTGTCTGTGTGTGTCTTTTTCTGGGTGTCTGCTATCTGTGTGTCTGTCTGTGTCTCTGTCTGTATGGGTGGGTGTCTGCCTATCTGTCTGTGTCTCCATCTGCCTGCCTATCTGTCTGTCTGTCTCTTTTCTTGGGTGTCTTTCCGTGTCTCTGCCTGTCTGGGTGTCTGTCTGTCCGTGTCTCTGTCTGTATGAGTGTCATTCTGTCCGTGCCTCTGTCTCTCTGTCTGCCTGGGCGTCTGTCTGTGTCTTTTTCTGGGTGTCTGTCCGTGTCTCTGTCTGCCTGGGTGTCTGTTATTTTCTGGGTGTCTGCCTGGGTGTTGTCTGCCTTTTCTGTTTTTCTGTCCTTTTGTCTGTCTGTCTTTCTGTCTGTCTATCTGTCTGAGTCTTTTTCTGGGTGTCTGCTGTCTGTGTTTCTGTCTGTGTCTCTGTCTGTATGGGTCTCTGTCTGTCTGGGTGGGTGTCTTCCTATCTGTCTGTGTCTCTGTCTGCCTGTCTATCTGTCTGTCTGTCTCTTTTTCTGGGTGTCTTTCTGTGTCTCTGCCTGTCTGTCTGTCTGTCTGTCTGTCCGTGTCTCTGTCTGTATGAGTGTCAGTCTGTCCGTGCCTCTGTCTCTCTGTGTGCCTGGGTGTCTGTCTGTGTCTTTCTCTGGGTGTCTGTCTGTGTCTCTGTGTGCCTGGGTGTCTGTCTGTGTCTTTTTCTGGGTGTCTGTCTGTGTCTCTGTCTGCCTGGGTGTCTGTCTGTGTCTCTGTCTGTCTGTCTGTGTCTGCCCGTGTCTCTGTCTGTATGACTGTCAGTCTGTCCATGCCTCTCTGTCTCTGTCTGTCTGTCTCTTTGTCTGCCTTGGTGTCTCTTTTTCTGGGTGTCTTTCCGTGTCTCTGCCTGTCTGGGTGTCTGTCTGTGTCTCTGTCTGTTTACCTGTGTCTCAGTCAGTCTGTTTGTCTGTCTGTCTGTCTGTTTGGTTGTCTGTCTGTTTCTCTGTCTGTCAGTCTGTCCGTGTCTCTGTCTGTCTATCTGTCTGTCTGTGTCTTTTTTTGGGTGTCTGTTTCTGGGTTGTCTCTCTGTTTCTCTGTCTGTCAGTCTGTGCGTGTCACTGTATGCCAGGGTGTCTTTTCTGGGTTTCTGTCTGTGTCTCTGTCTACATGCGTTTCTGTCTGTGTCTCTGTCTACATGCGTTTCTGTCTGTTTCTCTGTCTGGTTGTCTCTCGGTTTCCCTGTCTGTCAGTCTGTCCGTGTCTCTGTCTGTCTATCTGTCTGACTGTGTCTTTTTCTGGGTGTCTTTCCGTGTCTCTGGCTGTCTGGGTGTCTGTCTGTCCGTGTCTCTGTCTGTCTATCTGTCTGTCTGTGTCTTTTCCTGGGTGTCTTTCCGTGTCTCTGTCTGTCTGTCTGTCTGTCTGTCTGTCTCTCTGTCTGTCTGGGTGTCAGTCTGTCCGTGTGTCTGTCTGTCTGTCTGTGTCTTTTTCTGGGTTTCTGTCTTTGTCTCTGTCTACATGCGTTTCTGTCTGTTTCTCTGTGTCTCTGTCTACCTGGGTGTTTGTCTGTTTCTCTGTCTGTCAGTCTGTCCGTGTCTCTGTCTGTCTATCTATCTGTGTGTGTCTTTTTCTGGGTGTCTTTCCTTGTCTCTGTCTGTCTGGGTGTCTGTCTGTCCATGTCTCTGTTTATCTAGGTGTCAGTCTGTCTGTGTCTCTATCTGTCTATCTGTCTGTCTGTCTGTTTCTCTGTCTGTCCGTGTCTCTGTCTGTATGACTGTCAGTCTGTACATGTCTCTGTGTCTCTGTCTGCCTGTCTCTCTGTCTGCCTGGGTGTCTGTCTGTGTCTTTTTCTGGGTGTCTGTCTGTGTCTTTTTCTGGGTGTCTGTCCGTGTCTCTGTCTGCCTGGGTATCTGTCTGTCTCTTTTTCTGGGTGTTTTTCCGTGTCTCTGCCTGTCTGGGTGTCTGTCTGTCTGTGCCTCTGTCTGTATGAGTGTCAGTCTGTCCGTGCCTCTGTCTCTCTGTCTGTCTGTCTCTCTGTCTGCCTGGGTGTCAGTCTGTCCGTGTCTCTGTCTGCCTGGGTGTCTGTTGTTGTCTGTGTCTCTGTCTGTCTGTCTGTCTGTCTGTCTGTCTGTCTGCCTGTCTTTCCGTCTGTCTGTCTCTTTTTCTGGGTGTCTGTCCGTCCGTCTGTCTCTGTCTATACGTGTGTCAGTCTGTCCGTGCCTCTGTCTCTCTGTCTGTCTGTCTCTATGTCTGCCTGGGTGTCTGTCTGTCTCTTTTTCTGGGTGTCTTTATGTGTCTCTGCCTGTCTGGATGTCTCTCTGTCCGTGCCGCTGTCTGTATGAGTGTCAGTCTCAGAGTCTGTCTCTCTGTCTGTCTGTCTCTCTGACTGCCTGGGTGTCTGTCTGTGTCTCTGTCTGTCTGTGTCTCTGTCTGTCTGTGTCTCTGTCTGTATGACTGTCAGTCTGTCCATGCCTCTCTGTCTCTGTCTGTCTGTCTCTTTGTCTGCCTTGGTGTCTTTTTTCTGGGTGTCTTTCCGTGTCTCTGCCTGTCTGGGTGTCTGTCTGTGTCTCTGTCTGTTTACCTGTGTCTCAGTCAGTCTGTTTGTCTGTCTGTCTGTCTGTTTGGTTGTCTGTCTGTTTCTCTGTCTGTCAGTCTGTCCGTGTCTCTGTCTGTCTATCTGTCTGTCTGTGTCTTTTTTGGGTGTCTGTTTCTGGGTTGTCTCTCTGTTTCTCTGTCTGTCAGTCTGTCCGTGTCTCTGTCTGCCTGGGTGTCTTTCCGTGTCTCTGTCTTTCTGTGTCTCTGTCTGTCTGTGTCTTTTTCTGTTTTTTTGTCTGTGTCTCTGTCTACATGCGTTTCTGTCTGTTTCTCTGTCTGGTTGTCTCTCTGTTTTCTGTCTGTCAGTCTGTCTGTGTCTCTGTCTGTTTATCTGTCTATCTGTGTCTTTTTCTGGGTGTCTTTCCGTGTCTCTGGCTGTCTGGGTGTCTGTCTGTGCCTCTGTGTCTGTGTCTGTCTATCTGTCTGTCTGTGTCTTTTTCTGGGTGTCTGCTATCTGTGTGTCTGTCTGTGTCTCTGTCTGTATGGGTGGGTGTCTGTCTATCTGTCTGTCTGTGTCTTTTTCTTGGTGTCTTTCCGTGTCCCTGGCTGTCTGGGTGTCTGTCTGTCCGTGTCTGTCTGTCTGACTGTCTGTCCGTCCGTGTTTCTGTCTGACTGGGTGTCACTCTGTCCGTGTCTTTTTCTGGGTTTCTGTCTGTGTCTCTGTCTACATGCGTTTCTGTCTGTTTCTCTGTCTTTCAGTCTGTCCGTGTCTCTGTCTGTCTATCTATCTGTGTGTGTCTTTTGCTGGGTGTCTTTCCTTGTCTCTGTCTGTCTGGGTGTCTGTCTGTCCATGTCTCTGTCTGTCTGGGTGTCAGTCTGTCTGTGTCTCTGACCTGTCTGTCTGTCTGTCTGTGACTCTGTCTGTCTGGGTGGGTGTCTGTCTATCTGTCTGGGTCTCTCTCTGTCTGGGTGTCTGTCTGTGTCTTTCTGTGTATCTGTCTGTGGCTCTGTCTGTCTGTCTGTCTGGGTGGGTCTCTGTCTCTCTGTCTCTCTGTCTGCCTGGGCGTCTGTCTGTGTCTTTTTCTGGGTGTCTGTCTGTGTCTCTGTGTGCCTGGGTGTCTGTCTGTGTCTTTTTCTGGGTGTCTGTCCGTGTCTCTGTCTGCCTGGGTGTCTGTTATTTTCTGGGTGTCTGCCTGGGTGTCTGTCTGCCTGTCTGTCTGTGTCTCTGTCTGTCCGTGTCTAAGTCTGTCTGTCTTTCTGTCTGTCTATCTGTCTGAGTCTTTTTCTGGGTGTCTGCTGTCTGTGTTTCTGTCTGTGTCTCTGTCCGTATGGGTCTCTGTCTGTCTGGGTGGGTGTCTTCCTATCTGTCTGTGTCTCTGTCTGCCTGTCTGTCTGTCTCTTTTTCTGTGTGTCTTTCTGTGTCTCTACCGTCTGTCTGTCTGTCTGTCTGTCTGTCCGTGTCTCTGTCTGTATGAGTGTCAGTCTGTCCGTGCCTCTGTCTCTCTGTCTGCCTGGGTGTCTGTCTGTCTCTTTTTCTGGGTGTCTTTCCGTGTCTCTGCCTGTCTGGGTGTCTGTCTGTCTGTGCCTGTGTCTGTATGAGTGTCAGTCTGTCCGTGCCTCTGTCTCTCTGTCTGTCTGTCTCTCTGTCTGCCTGGGTGTATATCTGTGTCTTTTTCTGGGTGTCTGTCTGTGTCTCTGTCTGCCTGGGTGTCTGTCTGTGTCTCTGTCAGTCATTCTGTCTGTGTCTCTGTCTGTCCGTGTCTCTGTCTGTATGACTGTCAGTCTGTCCATGCCTCTGTCTCTCTGTCTGTCTGTCTCTCTGTCTGCCTGGGTGTCTGTCTGTCTCTTTTTCTGGGTGTCTTTCCGTGTCTCTGCCTGTCTGTCTATCTGTCTGTGTGTCTGTCTGCCTGGGTGTCTTTCTGTGTCTCTGTCTGTCTGTGTCTTTTTCTGGGTTTCTGTCTGTGTCTCTGTCTACATGCGTTTCTGTCTGTTTCTCTGTCTGGTTGTCTCTCTGTTTCTCTGTCTGTCAGTCTGTCCGTGTCTCTGTCTGTTTATCTGTCCATCTGTGTCTTTTTCTGGGTGTCTTTCCGTGTCTCTGGCTGTCTGGGTGTCTGTCTGTCCGTGTCTCTGGCTGTCTATCTGTCTGTCTGTGTCTTTTTCTGGGTGTCTTTCCGTGTCTCTGGCTGTCTGGGTGTCTGTCTGTCCATGTCTCTGTCTGTCTGTCTGTCTGTGTCTTTTCCTGGGTGTCTTTCCATGTCTCTGACTGTCTGTCTGTCTGTCTGTCTGTCTGTCCGTGTCTCTGTCTGTCTGGGTGTCAGTCTGTCCGTGTGTCTGTCTGTCTCTCTGTGTCTTTTTCTGGGTTTCTGTCTGTGTCTCTGTCTACATGCGTTTCTGTCTGTTTCTCTGTGTCTCTGTCTACCTGGGTGTTTATCTGTTTCTCTGTCTGTCAGTCTGTCCGTGTCTCTGTCTGTCTATCTATCTGTGTGTGTCTTTTTTTGGGTGTCTTTCCTTGTCTCTGTCTGTCTGGGTGTCTGTCTGTCCATGTCTCTGTCTATCTAGGTGTCAGTCTGTCCGTGTCTCTATCTGTCTGTCTGTTTGTCTGTCTGTGTCTTTTTCTGGGTGTCTTTCCATGTGTCTGTCTGTCCGGGTGTTTCTGTCAGTGTCTCTGTCTGTCTAGGTGTCAGTCTGTCCGTGTCTCTATCTGTCTATCTGTCTGTCTGTTTGTCTGTCTGTGTCTTTTTATGGGTGTCTGTCTGTGTCTCTGTGTGCCTGGGTGTCTGTTATTTTCTGGGTGTCTGCCTGGGTGTCTGTCTGTCTGCCTGTCTGTCTGTGTCTCTGTCTGTCCGTGTCTAAGTCTGTCTGTCTTTCTGTCTGTCTATCTGTCTGAGTCTTTTTCTGGGTGTCTGCTGTCTGTGTTTCTGTCTGTGTCTCTGTCTGTATGGGTCTCTGTCTGTCTGGGTGGGTGTCTTCCTATCTGTCTGTGTCTCTGTCTGCCTGTCTGTCTGTCTCTTTTTCTGGGTGTCTGTCTGTGTCTCTGTGTGCCTGGGTGTCTGTCTGTGTCTTTTTCTGGGTGTCTGTCCATGTCTCTGTCTGCCTGGGTGTCTGTTATTTTCTGGGTGTCTGCCTGGGTGTCTGTCTGCCTGTCTGTCTGTGTCTCTGTCTGTCCGTGTCTAAGTCTGTCTGTCCTTCTGTCTGTCTATCTGTCTGAGTCTTTTTCTGGGTGTCTGCTGTCTGTGTTTCTGTCTGTGTCTCTGTCTGTATGGGTCTCTGTCTGTCTGGGTGGGTGTCTTCCTATCTGTCTGTGTCTCTGTCTGCCTGTCTGTCTGTCTCTCTGTCTGCCTGGGTGTCTATCTGTGTCTTTTTCTGGGTGTCTGTCTGTGTCTCTGTCTGCCTGGGTGTCTGTCTGTCCGTGTCTCTGTCTCTCTGTCTGTCTGTCTGTCTGTCTGCCTGGGTGTCTATCTGTGTCTTTTTCTGGGTGTCTGTCTGTGTCTCTGTCTGCCTGGGTGTCTGTCTGTGCCTCTGTCAGTCTGTCTGTCTGTGTCTCTGTCTGTCCGTGTCTCTGTCTGTATGACTGTCAGTCTGTCCATGCCTCTGTCTCTCTGTCTGTCTGTCTGTCTCTTTTTCTGGGTGTCTTTCCGTGTCTCTGCCTGTCTGTCTATCTGTCTGTGTGTCTGTCTGCCTGGGTGTCTTTCTGTGTCTCTGTCTGTGTGTGTCTTTTTCTGGGTTTCTGTCTGTGTCTCTGTCTACATGCGTTTCTGTCTGTGTCTCTGTCTACATGCGTTTGTGTCTGTTTCTCTGTCTGGTTGTCTCTCTGTTTCTCTGTCTGTCAGTCTGTCCGTGTCTCTGTCTGTTTATCTGTCTATCTGTGTCTTTTTCTGGGTGTCTTTCCGTGTCTCTGGCTGTCTGGGTGTCTGTCTGTGTCTCTGTGTCTGTGTCTGTGTCTGTCTATCTGTCTGTCTGTGTCTTTTTCTGGGTGTCTGCTATCTGTGTGTCTGTCTGTGTCTCTGTCTGTATGGGTGGGTGTCTGCCTATCTGTCTGTGTCTCCGTCTGCCTGCCCATCTGTCTGTCTGTCTCTTTTCTTGGGTGTCTTTCCGTGTCTCTGCCTGTCTGGGTGTCTGTCTGTCCGTGTCTCTGTCTGTATGAGTGTCAGTCTGTACGTGCCTCTGTCTCTCTGTCTCTCTGTCTGCTTGGGCGTCTGTCTGTGTCTTTTTCTGGGTGTCTGTCCGTGTCTCTGTCTGCCTGGGTGTCTGTTATTTTCTGGGTGTCTGCCTGGGTGTCTGTCTGCCTGTCTGTCTGTGTCTCTGTCTGCCTGTCTGTCTGTGTCTCTGTCTGTCTGTCTTTCTGTCTGTCTATCTGTCTGAGTCTTTTTCTAGGTGTCTGCTGTCTGTGTTTCTGTCTGTGTCTCTGTCTGTATGGGTCTCTGTCTGTCTGGGTGGGTGTCTTCCTATCTGTCTGTGTCTCTGTCTGCCTGTCTATCTGTCTCTTTTTCTGGGTGTCTTTCTGTGTCTCTGCCTGTCTGTCTGTCTGTCTGTCTGTCTGTCCGTGTCTCTGTCTGTATGAGTGTCAGTCTGTCCGTGCCTCTGTCTCTCTGTCTGCCTGGGTGTCTGTCTGTGTCTTTTTCTGGGTGTCTGTCTGTGTCTCTGTGTGCCTGGGTGTCTGTCTGTGTCTTTTTCTGGGTGTCTGTCTGTGTCTCTGTCTGCCTGGGTGTCTGTCTGTGTCTTTTTCTGGGTGTCTGTCTGTGTCTCTGTGTGCCTGGGTGTCTGTCTGTGTCTTTTTCTGGGTGTCTGTCTGTGTCTCTGTCTGCCTGGGTGTCTGTCTGTGTCTCTGTCTGTCTGTCTGTCTGTCTGTGTCTGCCCGTGTCTCTGTCTGTATGACTGTCAGTCTGTCCATGCCTCTCTGTCTCTGTCTGTCTGTCTCTTTGTCTGCCTTGGTGTCTCTTTTTCTGGGTGTCTTTCCGTGTCTCTGCCTGTCTGGGTGTCTGTCTGTGTCTCTGTCTGTTTACCTGTGTCTCAGTCAGTCTGTTTGTCTGTCTGTCTGTCTGTTTGGTTGTCTGTCTGTTTCTCTGTCTGTCAGTCTGTCCGTGTCTCTGTCTGTCTATCTGTCTGTCTGTGTCTTTTTTTGGGTGTCTGTTTCTGGGTTGTCTCTCTGTTTCTCTGTCTGTCAGTCTGTCCGTGTCTCTGTCTGCCTGGGTGTCTTTCCGTGTCTCTGTCTTTCTGTGTCTCTGTCTGTCTGTGTCTTTTTCTGTTTTTTTGTCTGTGTCTCTGTCTACATGCGTTTCTGTCTGTTTCTCTGTCTGGTTGTCTCTCTGTTTTCTGTCTGTCAGTCTGTCTGTGTCTCTGTCTGTTTATCTGTCTATCTGTGTCTTTTTCTGGGTGTCTTTCCGTGTCTCTGGCTGTCTGGGTGTCTGTCTGTGCCTCTGTGTCTGTGTCTGTCTATCTGTCTGTCTGTGTCTTTTTCTGGGTGTCTGCTATCTGTGTGTCTGTCTGTGTCTCTGTCTGTATGGGTGGGTGTCTGTCTATCTGTCTGTCTGTGTCTTTTTCTTGGTGTCTTTCCGTGTCCCTGGCTGTCTGGGTGTCTGTCTGTCCGTGTCTGTCTGTCTGACTGTCTGTCCGTCCGTGTTTCTGTCTGACTGGGTGTCACTCTGTCCGTGTCTTTTTCTGGGTTTCTGTCTGTGTCTCTGTCTACATGCGTTTCTGTCTGTTTCTCTGTCTTTCAGTCTGTCCGTGTCTCTGTCTGTCTATCTATCTGTGTGTGTCTTTTGCTGGGTGTCTTTCCTTGTCTCTGTCTGTCTGGGTGTCTGTCTGTCCATGTCTCTGTCTGTCTGGGTGTCAGTCTGTCTGTGTCTCTGACCTGTCTGTCTGTCTGTCTGTGACTCTGTCTGTCTGGGTGGGTGTCTGTCTATCTGTCTGGGTCTCTCTCTGTCTGGGTGTCTGTCTGTGTCTTTCTGTGTATCTGTCTGTGGCTCTGTCTGTCTGTCTGTCTGGGTGGGTCTCTGTCTCTCTGTCTCTCTGTCTGCCTGGGCGTCTGTCTGTGTCTTTTTCTGGGTGTCTGTCTGTGTCTCTGTGTGCCTGGGTGTCTGTCTGTGTCTTTTTCTGGGTGTCTGTCCGTGTCTCTGTCTGCCTGGGTGTCTGTTATTTTCTGGGTGTCTGCCTGGGTGTCTGTCTGCCTGTCTGTCTGTGTCTCTGTCTGTCCGTGTCTAAGTCTGTCTGTCTTTCTGTCTGTCTATCTGTCTGAGTCTTTTTCTGGGTGTCTGCTGTCTGTGTTTCTGTCTGTGTCTCTGTCCGTATGGGTCTCTGTCTGTCTGGGTGGGTGTCTTCCTATCTGTCTGTGTCTCTGTCTGCCTGTCTGTCTGTCTCTTTTTCTGTGTGTCTTTCTGTGTCTCTACCTGTCTGTCTGTCTGTCTGTCTGTCCGTGTCTCTGTCTGTATGAGTGTCAGTCTGTCCGTGCCTCTGTCTCTCTGTCTGCCTGGGTGTCTGTCTGTCTCTTTTTCTGGGTGTCTTTCCGTGTCTCTGCCTGTCTGGGTGTCTGTCTGTCTGTGCCTGTGTCTGTATGAGTGTCAGTCTGTCCGTGCCTCTGTCTCTCTGTCTGTCTGTCTCTCTGTCTGCCTGGGTGTATATCTGTGTCTTTTTCTGGGTGTCTGTCTGTGTCTCTGTCTGCCTGGGTGTCTGTCTGTGTCTCTGTCAGTCTGTCTGTCTGTGTCTCTGTCTGTCCGTGTCTCTGTCTGTATGACTGTCAGTCTGTCCATGCCTCTGTCTCTCTGTCTGTCTGTCTCTCTGTCTGCCTGGGTGTCTGTCTGTCTCTTTTTCTGGGTGTCTTTCCGTGTCTCTGCCTGTCTGTCTATCTGTCTGTGTGTCTGTCTGCCTGGGTGTCTTTCTGTGTCTCTGTCTGTCTGTGTCTTTTTCTGGGTTTCTGTCTGTGTCTCTGTCTACATGCGTTTCTGTCTGTTTCTCTGTCTGGTTGTCTCTCTGTTTCTCTGTCTGTCAGTCTGTCCGTGTCTCTGTCTGTTTATCTGTCCATCTGTGTCTTTTTCTGGGTGTCTTTCCGTGTCTCTGGCTGTCTGGGTGTCTGTCTGTCCGTGTCTCTGGCTGTCTATCTGTCTGTCTGTGTCTTTTTCTGGGTGTCTTTCCGTGTCTCTGGCTGTCTGGGTGTCTGTCTGTCCATGTCTCTGTCTGTCTGTCTGTCTGTGTCTTTTCCTGGGTGTCTTTCCATGTCTCTGACTGTCTGTCTGTCTGTCTGTCTGTCTGTCCGTGTCTCTGTCTGTCTGGGTGTCAGTCTGTCCGTGTGTCTGTCTGTCTCTCTGTGTCTTTTTCTGGGTTTCTGTCTGTGTCTCTGTCTACATGCGTTTCTGTCTGTTTCTCTGTGTCTCTGTCTACCTGGGTGTTTATCTGTTTCTCTGTCTGTCAGTCTGTCCGTGTCTCTGTCTGTCTATCTATCTGTGTGTGTCTTTTTTTGGGTGTCTTTCCTTGTCTCTGTCTGTCTGGGTGTCTGTCTGTCCATGTCTCTGTCTATCTAGGTGTCAGTCTGTCCGTGTCTCTATCTGTCTGTCTGTTTGTCTGTCTGTGTCTTTTTCTGGGTGTCTTTCCATGTGTCTGTCTGTCCGGGTGTTTCTGTCAGTGTCTCTGTCTGTCTAGGTGTCAGTCTGTCCGTGTCTCTATCTGTCTATCTGTCTGTCTGTTTGTCTGTCTGTGTCTTTTTATGGGTGTCTGTCTGTGTCTCTGTGTGCCTGGGTGTCTGTTATTTTCTGGGTGTCTGCCTGGGTGTCTGTCTGTCTGCCTGTCTGTCTGTGTCTCTGTCTGTCCGTGTCTAAGTCTGTCTGTCTTTCTGTCTGTCTATCTGTCTGAGTCTTTTTCTGGGTGTCTGCTGTCTGTGTTTCTGTCTGTGTCTCTGTCTGTATGGGTCTCTGTCTGTCTGGGTGGGTGTCTTCCTATCTGTCTGTGTCTCTGTCTGCCTGTCTGTCTGTCTCTTTTTCTGGGTGTCTGTCTGTGTCTCTGTGTGCCTGGGTGTCTGTCTGTGTCTTTTTCTGGGTGTCTGTCCATGTCTCTGTCTGCCTGGGTGTCTGTTATTTTCTGGGTGTCTGCCTGGGTGTCTGTCTGCCTGTCTGTCTGTGTCTCTGTCTGTCCGTGTCTAAGTCTGTCTGTCCTTCTGTCTGTCTATCTGTCTGAGTCTTTTTCTGGGTGTCTGCTGTCTGTGTTTCTGTCTGTGTCTCTGTCTGTATGGGTCTCTGTCTGTCTGGGTGGGTGTCTTCCTATCTGTCTGTGTCTCTGTCTGCCTGTCTGTCTGTCTCTCTGTCTGCCTGGGTGTCTATCTGTGTCTTTTTCTGGGTGTCTGTCTGTGTCTCTGTCTGCCTGGGTGTCTGTCTGTCCGTGTCTCTGTCTCTCTGTCTGTCTGTCTGTCTGTCTGCCTGGGTGTCTATCTGTGTCTTTTTCTGGGTGTCTGTCTGTGTCTCTGTCTGCCTGGGTGTCTGTCTGTGCCTCTGTCAGTCTGTCTGTCTGTGTCTCTGTCTGTCCGTGTCTCTGTCTGTATGACTGTCAGTCTGTCCATGCCTCTGTCTCTCTGTCTGTCTGTCTGTCTCTTTTTCTGGGTGTCTTTCCGTGTCTCTGCCTGTCTGTCTATCTGTCTGTGTGTCTGTCTGCCTGGGTGTCTTTCTGTGTCTCTGTCTGTGTGTGTCTTTTTCTGGGTTTCTGTCTGTGTCTCTGTCTACATGCGTTTCTGTCTGTGTCTCTGTCTACATGCGTTTGTGTCTGTTTCTCTGTCTGGTTGTCTCTCTGTTTCTCTGTCTGTCAGTCTGTCCGTGTCTCTGTCTGTTTATCTGTCTATCTGTGTCTTTTTCTGGGTGTCTTTCCGTGTCTCTGGCTGTCTGGGTGTCTGTCTGTGTCTCTGTGTCTGTGTCTGTGTCTGTCTATCTGTCTGTCTGTGTCTTTTTCTGGGTGTCTGCTATCTGTGTGTCTGTCTGTGTCTCTGTCTGTATGGGTGGGTGTCTGCCTATCTGTCTGTGTCTCCGTCTGCCTGCCCATCTGTCTGTCTGTCTCTTTTCTTGGGTGTCTTTCCGTGTCTCTGCCTGTCTGGGTGTCTGTCTGTCCGTGTCTCTGTCTGTATGAGTGTCAGTCTGTACGTGCCTCTGTCTCTCTGTCTCTCTGTCTGCTTGGGCGTCTGTCTGTGTCTTTTTCTGGGTGTCTGTCCGTGTCTCTGTCTGCCTGGGTGTCTGTTATTTTCTGGGTGTCTGCCTGGGTGTCTGTCTGCCTGTCTGTCTGTGTCTCTGTCTGCCTGTCTGTCTGTGTCTCTGTCTGTCTGTCTTTCTGTCTGTCTATCTGTCTGAGTCTTTTTCTAGGTGTCTGCTGTCTGTGTTTCTGTCTGTGTCTCTGTCTGTATGGGTCTCTGTCTGTCTGGGTGGGTGTCTTCCTATCTGTCTGTGTCTCTGTCTGCCTGTCTATCTGTCTCTTTTTCTGGGTGTCTTTCTGTGTCTCTGCCTGTCTGTCTGTCTGTCTGTCTGTCTGTCCGTGTCTCTGTCTGTATGAGTGTCAGTCTGTCCGTGCCTCTGTCTCTCTGTCTGCCTGGGTGTCTGTCTGTGTCTTTTTCTGGGTGTCTGTCTGTGTCTCTGTGTGCCTGGGTGTCTGTCTGTGTCTTTTTCTGGGTGTCTGTCTGTGTCTCTGTCTGCCTGGGTGTCTGTCTGTGTCTCTGTCTGTCTGTCTGTCTGTCTGTGTCTGCCCGTGTCTCTGTCTGTATGACTGTCAGTCTGTCCATGCCTCTCTGTCTCTGTCTGTCTGTCTCTTTGTCTGCCTTGGTGTCTCTTTTTCTGGGTGTCTTTCCGTGTCTCTGCCTGTCTGGGTGTCTGTCTGTGTCTCTGTCTGTTTACCTGTGTCTCAGTCAGTCTGTTTGTCTGTCTGTCTGTCTGTTTGGTTGTCTGTCTGTTTCTCTGTCTGTCAGTCTGTCCGTGTCTCTGTCTGTCTATCTGTCTGTCTGTGTCTTTTTTTGGGTGTCTGTTTCTGGGTTGTCTCTCTGTTTCTCTGTCTGTCAGTCTGTCCGTGTCTCTGTCTGCCTGGGTGTCTTTCCGTGTCTCTGTCTTTCTGTGTCTCTGTCTGTCTGTGTCTTTTTCTGTTTTTTTGTCTGTGTCTCTGTCTACATGCGTTTCTGTCTGTTTCTCTGTCTGGTTGTCTCTCTGTTTTCTGTCTGTCAGTCTGTCTGTGTCTCTGTCTGTTTATCTGTCTATCTGTGTCTTTTTCTGGGTGTCTTTCCGTGTCTCTGGCTGTCTGGGTGTCTGTCTGTGCCTCTGTGTCTGTGTCTGTCTATCTGTCTGTCTGTGTCTTTTTCTGGGTGTCTGCTATCTGTGTGTCTGTCTGTGTCTCTGTCTGTATGGGTGGGTGTCTGTCTATCTGTCTGTCTGTGTCTTTTTCTTGGTGTCTTTCCGTGTCCCTGGCTGTCTGGGTGTCTGTCTGTCCGTGTCTGTCTGTCTGACTGTCTGTCCGTCCGTGTTTCTGTCTGACTGGGTGTCACTCTGTCCGTGTCTTTTTCTGGGTTTCTGTCTGTGTCTCTGTCTACATGCGTTTCTGTCTGTTTCTCTGTCTTTCAGTCTGTCCGTGTCTCTGTCTGTCTATCTATCTGTGTGTGTCTTTTGCTGGGTGTCTTTCCTTGTCTCTGTCTGTCTGGGTGTCTGTCTGTCCATGTCTCTGTCTGTCTGGGTGTCAGTCTGTCTGTGTCTCTGACCTGTCTGTCTGTCTGTCTGTCTGTGACTCTGTCTGTCTGGGTGGGTGTCTGTCTATCTGTCTGGGTCTCTCTCTGTCTGGGTGTCTGTCTGTGTCTTTCTGTGTATCTGTCTGTGGCTCTGTCTGTCTGTCTGTCTGGGTGGGTCTCTGTCTCTCTGTCTCTCTGTCTGCCTGGGCGTCTGTCTGTGTCTTTTTCTGGGTGTCTGTCTGTGTCTCTGTGTGCCTGGGTGTCTGTCTGTGTCTTTTTCTGGGTGTCTGTCCGTGTCTCTGTCTGCCTGGGTGTCTGTTATTTTCTGGGTGTCTGCCTGGGTGTCTGTCTGCCTGTCTGTCTGTGTCTCTGTCTGTCCGTGTCTAAGTCTGTCTGTCTTTCTGTCTGTCTATCTGTCTGAGTCTTTTTCTGGGTGTCTGCTGTCTGTGTTTCTGTCTGTGTCTCTGTCTGTATGGGTCTCTGTCTGTCTGGGTGGGTGTCTTCCTATCTGTCTGTGTCTCTGTCTGCCTGTCTGTCTGTCTCTTTTTCTGTGTGTCTTTCTGTGTCTCTACCTGTCTGTCTGTCTGTCTGTCTGTCCGTGTCTCTGTCTGTATGAGTGTCAGTCTGTCCGTGCCTCTGTCTCTCTGTCTGCCTGGGTGTCTGTCTGTCTCTTTTTCTGGGTGTCTTTCCGTGTCTCTGCCTGTCTGGGTGTCTGTCTGTCTGTGTCTCTGTCTGTATGTGTGTCTGTCTGTCTGTGCCTCTGTCTCTCTGTCTGTCTGTCTCTCTGTCTGCCTGGGTGTATATCTGTGTCTTTTTCTGGGTGTCTGTCTGTGTCTCTGTCTGCCTGGGTGTCTGTCTGTGTCTCTGTCAGTCATTCTGTCTGTGTCTCTGTCTGTCCGTGTCTCTGTCTGTATGACTGTCAGTCTGTCCATGCCTCTGTCTCTCTGTCTGTCTGTCTCTCTGTCTGCCTGGGTGTCTGTCTGTCTCTTTTTCTGGGTGTCTTTCCGTGTCTCTGCTCTGTCTGTCTGTCTATCTGTCTGTGTGTCTGTCTGCCTGGGTGTCTTTCTGTGTCTCTGTCTGTCTGTGTCTTTTTCTGGGTTTCTGTCTGTGTCTCTGTCTACATGCGTTTCTGTCTGTTTCTCTGTCTGTGTTTCTCTGTCGTGTCTCTGTTTCTCTGTCTGTCAGTCTGTCCGTGTCTCTGTCTGTTTATCTGTCCATCTGTGTCTTTTTCTGGGTGTCTTTCCGTGTCTCTGGCTGTCTGGGTGTCTGTCTGTCCGTGTCTCTGGCTGTCTATCTGTCTGTCTGTGTCTTTTTCTGGGTGTCTTTCCGTGTCTCTGGCTGTCTGGGTGTCTGTCTGTCCATGTCTCTGTCTGTCTGTCTGTCTGTGTCTTTTCCTGGGTGTCTTTCCATGTCTCTGACTGTCTGTCTGTCTGTCTGTCTGTCTGTCCGTGTCTCTGTCTGTCTGGGTGTCAGTCTGTCCGTGTGTCTGTCTGTCTCTCTGTGTCTTTTTCTGGGTTTCTGTCTGTGTCTCTGTCTACATGCGTTTCTGTCTGTTTCTCTGTGTCTCTGTCTACCTGGGTGTTTATCTGTTTCTCTGTCTGTCAGTCTGTCCGTGTCTCTGTCTGTCTATCTATCTGTGTGTGTCTTTTTTTGGGTGTCTTTCCTTGTCTCTGTCTGTCTGGGTGTCTGTCTGTCCATGTCTCTGTCTATCTAGGTGTCAGTCTGTCCGTGTCTCTATCTGTCTGTCTGTTTGTCTGTCTGTGTCTTTTTCTGGGTGTCTTTCCATGTGTCTGTCTGTCCGGGTGTTTCTGTCAGTGTCTCTGTCTGTCTAGGTGTCAGTCTGTCCGTGTCTCTATCTGTCTATCTGTCTGTCTGTTTGTCTGTCTGTGTCTTTTTATGGGTGTCTGTCTGTGTCTCTGTGTGCCTGGGTGTCTGTTATTTTCTGGGTGTCTGCCTGGGTGTCTGTCTGTCTGCCTGTCTGTCTGTGTCTCTGTCTGTCCGTGTCTAAGTCTGTCTGTCTTTCTGTCTGTCTATCTGTCTGAGTCTTTTTCTGGGTGTCTGCTGTCTG
>CAMPSB010000139.1:0-82297 GCA_946959425.1 Argyrosomus regius
GGATTAAGTGGAAAAGGAACTGTACCTAATGATGGTCTTGCCGCTGCACAAGCTATACAATCAGTTGCCAGTCCAGAACTCTTAGTGGTAAAAGAAATCCATTGTAACCATGCATTATTATCCTTATATCCTGTCTCTAATTCAAGCACCTCCTGTATGCTGTCAACCTTTATGTACTGCACTGGGTCGCTTCTATCGATTAAAGCAGGCGGTAGTGTAGTCATAGCATGGGAGTGGTCGTCTGGTTTTGTAGATGGTGGGGGAGGAGTTGAGTCAAAAACCTCTAAACTTATGTGTCCCTTAGGATACGTACCTTTAACATACGCTGCAAGAACAAAAGTCATAGAGTCATCAGGACAAGGATCTTTTATTGTTATAATCATGGGATTACACTCCCCTACTCCACAACCTGGTTGATGTGTAGGTTTTAATATGGAGAGTCTTTCTAACAGCGATGGTTGTCTCCCTCCACAGGTCTCTGTCTGTGCTATCCATGGCTTGTACCCCCAACTCTTCCCTGTGTTCCACCCCACCAAACCCCATTCTTCACACCATGCTCCATATCCACCTCTTTCATTTAGATGTCTAGTTACACATAGGTATTTATCTGCCTTTGCTAAAGCTTCCTGATTTATCCGTCCGCAGGGTGCTACATCACAAAAGTCAATTTTAGCCACACAGGGAGATTCCCAGTGTTTACAGTAGATAGTCACCTTAGGGGTTATGTTGCCTCGTTTTGCCCTGAAAAGCGGAAGTGGGTCAACCTTTTGGGTCTGTGTCACATTAGTCGTTTCTTTATAGTCATTCTGCTCGAAGAGTCGGATG
Source organism: Argyrosomus regius (assembly GCA_946959425.1). Taxonomy (NCBI): domain Eukaryota; kingdom Metazoa; phylum Chordata; class Actinopteri; family Sciaenidae; genus Argyrosomus; species Argyrosomus regius. The sequence continues at coordinate 826 of CAMPSB010000139.1, forward strand.
ATTAATATCGATATAACTATTGAAAGTAATACAAAAATACTTATGGACCCCCTAATTCCGCATCTTATTCTTCTGAATGGGTGCCATGGACTCTCTGCCATCCTGCCTAAGGCGTAGGTGATTTTATTTATTACTTATCTGTAGGTATCGGTGCTCGTTTGCAATGTGTCAAATGTATCCACGTTGTTCTCTCAGCTATGCGTACTGCTGTGGGTGTAGCGAGTAGTACTCGAAATGGACCTTCCCACCTCGGAGAACTCCAATTCTTCCGTTTAAGCGTTTTGGTAAATACCCAATCTCCTGGCTTCACAGGTGTCTCTTGGTCAAGGACCGGCTCTGTGGGTGAGAGAACTGTAGACATTGTTCCTTTGTTTTTTAACATTTTACTCATATAATCTACAATTGTTTCTGTAAATTCTGTATCATCTCCCTTGAAATTAATCAAAGGTACTCTGTAAGGTCTACCATACAAAATTTCAAAAGGTGACAGTCCTGAATTATTGGTTGTATGTGAAGACTTAGCATTACTGCCGGCAAACAGGTCACCCATCCTTTCCCTGTCTCGTCCATGGCTTTCCTAAGTTTAGCCTTGATCGTACCATTCGCTCTCTCCACTAGTACTGCTGATTGTGGATGATAAGAACAATGATATTTCATTTTGATGGAAAACAGTTCACTCAGTTTAGCAATTACATCATTTCTGAAATGTGGTCCATTATCACTATATATTATTTCTGGAAATCCAAATCTTGGTGCAATATATGTTGCTAGAGCTTTAGCTACTGTTATTGCATCATTTCGTGGGGTTGGAATAACTTCAACCCAATTTGAGTATAAGTCTATGATCACTAGACAATACTTTTTGTTTTCACATTTATTTAACTCGATGAAATCCATGCATATATCGTATGAAATGGATATTGAGCATTAGACGTTTTACCTGGTCTTGGTCTTAATCTACCTTGCACATTCTGTTTTCCACACACTAGACATGATGCAGAATTTTTTTTTTTTTTTTAAAGTAATTCTGGAATCCATTAGCCCATACATCCCCCCTGTTGACGTATGGGTTAACCCATGCGTCAACACTGCTGCAAATCAAAATAAATTCTTTGGAAGTATGTACCTGCCCTCTGGTCATTTCCATAACTCATTATCAGATAATGCCCCCCCCCCCCTGTTCGCCCAAGATTGTTTCTCTGATCCAGGTGAGCTCTGCTGCATGTCTTTTAAGATGTCATGGTCAATGTGTGTGATCTCCTCAGCTGTGTATATGTCGTCAAATTCTTGCCTAGTAGCAGCTATTTTTGCTTCCTCATCTGCTTTACGGTTACCTTGTGAAACTAAATCTGTTCCTGTTGTGTGGGCTGCACACTTACATACTGCTATCTGAAGTGGCAATTGTACAGCTTTTAATAAGGCTAAAATCAGATCTGTATGCAAAATCGATTTTCCTGTAGATGTAATCATACCTCTATTTTTCCACTGTTGAGCAAAAACATGTAAGGTATTAAAAGCATATGCACTATGAGTATAGACAGTTATTCTCTTCCCTGCTCCTAACTTGCATGCTTCAGTTAATGCAATCAGTTCTGCTGCTTGAGCTGAGAAATGGGGTGCGAGTGCTCTAGATTTTAACACTTTATCTACAGTTACCACTGCATATCCACTACTATTTGTCCCACCTGGGTTCTTTTTGCGTGATCCATCTACAAACATCACTACATCCGGGTTTTGTAACGCAACGTCAGTCAAATCCGCTCTTGGCAATACTTTTTTTTGTTGTTTCAGCTACACAATCATGTTTAACACCTTCTGTTTCATTCGGTAATAGCGTCGCTGGATTTAAAGTTGTACACCTTTCAATAGTTAGATGAGGCTGAGAGAGTAGGATAGTCATACAATTGAGATGTCGAGCTGGAGACATGAAAGCTATTTTTGACTGTGTTAGTAAGGCGTCTACAGCATGTGACACCTTCAGTGTCAATGGATGAAACAAGACAATTGTGGCTGAACTAAGGCTGCGGCCTGTACAGCTTGTAGACACTGTGGCATTGCTCTGGCTATTGGATCTAATTTAGACGAATAGTATGCTATGGGTCTGAGTTTTCCTCCAAAAGGTTGGGTTAGCACACTGGTCATAAATCCATTTCTAACATCACACATTTGTATAAATGGTTTTTTATAATCTGGGAGTGCTAAAACTCCTGAACTCACTAATAATTGTTTTACTTGCTCGAACGCATGTTCTCCCTCTGGAGTCCATGTGATCACATCATTAGCTGCCATGGGTTGATCATAGATAAGCATTTGAAGTGGGTGTGTTACGTCAGCATAATTTGCAATCCACGCTCTACAGAAGTTAGTCATTCCCAAAAAGGACATCATTTGTTTTTTTGTCTGTGGTTTGGGTGCATGTAATATTGCAGTTTTTCTGTTTTCATCTAGATGTTTACCTTCAAGAGAGATATTGAAACCTAGATATTTCACTACTTCTTTCCATAGCTGCAATTTATTTTTGCTTACTTTATGGCCCTGTTCTGCTAAGTATGTTAATAGAGCAACAGTGTCAATTTTGCAATCCTGTTCATTTTCTGAAGCTAACAAAATATCATCAACATACAATAATAGTTGGCTCCCTCTCGGGGGAGTGAATTGTGCTAGATTAGATGACATTGCCATTGAAAATTAAAAAACTAATTAAAACTAATTACACAAAATGTTTCTGTTGACTTGTTGACTGTACACGTGACATCTATTGCACGTCTGTCCGTCCTGGGAGAGGGATCCCTCCTCTGTGGCTCTTCCTGAGGTTTCTTCCACTTTTTTCCCTGTTAAAAGGGTTTTTTGTGGGCAAGTTTTTCCTCACTCGAACCGAGGGTCTAAGGACAGAGGGTGTCACTCCCTGTACAGACTGTGAAGCCCTCCGAGGCAAAATGTATTTTGCGACTTTGGGCTATACAAATAAAATTTGATTGAATTTGATTTGAAAAGATAGTTGGGCTTTCACAATATCCTTGTGGAAGTCTTGTGAATGTATACTTTTTCCCTCTATACTGAAATGCAAACCAAAATCGATCTTCCTCATGAAGCGGTATAGAGAAAAATGCATTAGCTAAATCCACCACTGTAAAATATTTAGCTTTTGGATTGAGTTCATTTAACAGCGTGTGTGGATCTGGAACGAGGGGAGCACGTGGTATTACTGCTTTGTTTACTGCTTGTAAATCCTGTACCATCCTCCATCCTGTCGATGGGGCGGCTTTCTTTACAGGGAACAAAGGACTATTGCATGCTGCATTTGGGCACTCTCTAATAACTCCTGCACTCAGTAAATCCTGTATTATTGGTGCTATTCCTTCTTCAGCTTCTGGTTTAAGTGGATACTGTCTCTGATCTGTAAGAGCCTATTGGAGTTATTTTAACTGGTTTTACCCCCTTAATGAGTCCCACATCAGCTGACGCCTTGGACCACAACTCCTGAGATATATTAGTTAGCTCTAACTCGTCTTCAGCAGTTAGAGTATATCAATCGGTGCTGGAGTCTTGGCTAGTTTCTCCACTGAGGTGAACAGCCTTGACTGCTTGTGTGACCCAGTTTAAACGGGTATAATACACGTTCAATTTAGGTGCGAATAGCACTTTCCCTCCCACTTCTTTCCATTCACAGTTTGATTTTTTTACTTTTGAGATAAACCCACCCAATTCCTTCCACTGTGAATTGATCATTTTTGAACACGAAATGTGTGGTGTGAGACCCCCTCCAAATAGTTGCATTTCTGGTTCTTGGAGGCTCACCGCACAAGCACAATTCCCTTTTTTGTCCCAGTATAATTCAGTGAGAGTTACTTTACAGCTGGGCTCTTTAAAGCATTTATCATAATATTCTTTATCTGGTCCGTGCTCATGTCGAAAGTACATTGTGCAATGTAACTGTTCGGGTTTGTTTATTTCAACATTCTTCATCTCAGCAGGAGGAATACAGGTTTTTACCAATTTAATTAATTCCTGAGTTATGCTACTCGGTCCTGTTTGAATTAAATCTAAACTGTACCAGTAATTCAATGTTAGTCCTTTGCACACAAACGTTTCTATTTCGTCCTGGTCATCACTGTCTGCTGTTTTTAGATTTACACGGCACGCTTTCATACCAGAACCATTTTGGTCTGGTACTACTGCTATCCCTAATTTTATCATCAGATCTCTCCCTAAGAGGTTAACGGGACACAGTTGTGATAGCGCCACTGAGGCTAGAATGCTTTTCTTTGTTTTAGGATCGCTTATTTCTAGAGGTTTGGTCAAAGGTTCAGCAGTTACGTGCCCTGTGGCTGACCTCACTCTCAAACCACTGTTTAGCTGCAAGGGAAAGTTTGTTCCTGTTTTACTACATCGCACGTCTATTCAGGCCCCAGTATCAGACAAAAAGTTATAGATTTTCCCTGCACTTTTAATACTATCCATGGTTTAGTTCCTTCTTGTGATAGTAAAACTTCAGCTGTTTGTAACGATAGAATCTCATCTACCTCTGCCTCATCATCTATTGCTGTGCTTGTGTCTGCGATTTCATCTGTCTCTGTCTCTGTGTGTGTATGCATATGTGTGTGTGTGTCTGCATGACCTGCTTCTGGAGTGAGTCATGCGGTGGGAGCTTTTTCCCTCCTGTCCTGCCTGGGCCCTGCTCCTTCGCCTCCTCCCACTCCCCGTCCTCCTCTCCTCCATCTCCTCCTTGGAGCTCTGCAGTTTCTCGCATAATGTCCAAATCTCCCACAATTGTAGCACACATCCGTCCTGCTGTCCACTCCTCTGCCCTCACCTCCTCTCCGTCCTCTCCTCTCCTCGTTATCTCGGAAGAAAATTTCATCATTGTCACCATCATCACACAAGAATGCATTCGCAACCTTCTTTTTTCTCTTTGTTTCAATGTTTAATTATGAACTTCTCATTTGCATGTGTGGTGTGACTGTATACTGTACCGCTTTGTGTCTTTGGAGGAGATTGAGGGATCTGTGGAGTCATCTCTTCGCTTCGTAGAGTGACATTAACTCTCAGGAAAGGGTTGTGGGGTGAGTGGACGGGAGGCGGCGGAGTAGTCGGTGGTATCGGAGGAGGAGGAGGAGGTCGAGGTGCGGGATAAGGCGGAGGATCCGGACGGAGCCCATATCGCACGTACTCGTTATCACCCTGAGGGTCTCGGGCAGAAAACAAGACAGGATATATGTTAGTTTGTTCCTCGCTGCTCTGTTGAGCATCTTTCTGTTTACCTACATTTTCTTGTCTTTTTGCAACCCTCTCTTCTCCTTCTTCTTTCCTTCTCTGAATACCGGCTTGCCTGGCCCTAGCTTCTATCAGCCACAACTTAGCCTGTAACAGTCCTTCTTTCCTTGACTTACCTTTCCTTTTCTCCTTCTCACGAATAGCCTTCACTAACTCCTCACACTCTTTTACATCTAATCTTCCTACGAAATCATACTTCTCCTGCCATCTTTTGAGGTATTTAACATTATCAGGATTTAAAGTTTCCATACGTTTGGCATCTCCACTATATCGTTCTATTTTACGACTTTGAGAACTACCCATTTTGAGGGTTATTATATATATAGATAGATTTTTTCTTCTGTATTTACTTATTATTTATTCTTATTCACTTGTAACAAAATTACTTTATTCTCCCCTTAACAGCCAACCAACTTATATGGAGTTAACCCTAGCAGCTGGTCTGATCAGTGAAGTATGTGGACTCTCTGTTGACACCGTGATGGTCTCCAGTCTTCAGATAATTCACCGAAACACTGTTAATAGCTATCAAACTTTACTCTATTTTTAGCCTGTATAGAATTTATATCTATTTTAGGTATATAATTATATATAACAAACTCTAAAGCATGCTATATCTCGGAGTCCTAGACTCCCAGTGTTACCTTTAAATCTCTGACTTACAAGCAACACTATACAGGCGAAGTCTCTGACTTCTCTCGACGTCCTTTTGTTTACTCAGGCCTGAGGGATTAATTTTTCAAATTGTTATTCCAAAGACATTAGCTTCTAAGTCCCTGACTTAGGTTTCTTACCTTCACGTAAGTCCCTAACTTAGGTATCTCCTCTAAGTCCTTAACTTAGGTATATCTGATTAGAATTCAACTTACCCTTCTTTCTTTTCTTTTTTCTTTTTTCCAAATTCCATGGGTCCGTCTCCTTTCTGCTTTCCATGGGTTTTTTTTTTTTCCCTCTGTGGTTGGCCCCGTCACTGTCTCCTCTCTCAGCTGGTCCTGGCCTACGCCAAAACAGGGTTTTAAGAACCTCGTGGCGGAGGTTTTTAGTCAATATACCTGCAGGTTTTTCCCAGTGCCGTTGCTTCCAGAGAAAAACAGATATTGGGGCCCCACGTTGGGCGCCAAATGTTATGGGAATTTTTTAAGAGAAGGACCCTTCAATAAGGAAGACCGGATTCAAAGTATCAAAGTTTAAGTTGAATTTATTATTCTTGTACAAGAAGGAGCGTTTAACAGTGCAACGCACAAGAGGGGTTACAGAGAAAAGGCTCCCTGAGGAGCTCTAACAGTTGGGTTTTATACATCTGTTGTTCTGGGCTGTCCCGGACACCTCCCCTCTGCTACAAATGTCATCATAACGTCATTGCCTGGTTCTCTGCTCACTAATGAGCAGGACTGTTTCTTATCTACCCATCCTCCTTATCCTTATACTATCACTGCTAATTTATGGTCGAACTCTATCTCACCCTGCCAGCCTCAGTAAAACATAGAGTAGTTAAGGGAAGTGCCCAAGACATGTAAAGAACAAGATCAAACACATACCATAGGGGTCAGAACCTCTGAACCCCAGTATAATCCTAATTTTTATAACAGAGACACAGGTAAACAGACAGAGACACAGACAGCAGACACCCAGATAAAGACTCAGACACCCAGACAGACAGAGACACGGACAGACAGACACCCAGACAGGCAGAGACACGGAAGGACACCCAGAAAAAGAGACAGAAAGACAGATAGACAGGCAGACAGAGACACAGACAGATAGGCAGACACCCACGCAGACAGAGAGAGACCCATACAGAGACACAGATAGCAGACACCCAGAAAAAGGCACAGACAGACAGACAGACAGACAGACAGAGACACGGACAGACTGACACCCAGACAGACAGAGACATGGAAAGACACCCAGAAAAAGACACAGACAGACAGACACGGACAGACTGACACCTAGACAGACAGAGACACGGACGGACAGACACCCAGACAGACAGAGACACAGAAAGACACCCAGAAAAAGACACAGACAGACAGAGACATGGACAGACACCCAGGTAGACAGAGACACAGAGAGACAACCAGGCAGAGAAACAGACAGAAACGCATGTAGACAGAGACACAGACAGAAACCCAGAAAAAGACACAGACAGACAGACAGACAGAGATAGACAGACAGACATAAAGAGGCACGGACAGACAGAGACACATACAGACAGACACCCACCCACACAAACAGAGACACAGGGAGACACCCAGACACACAGACAGACCGACAGCCATACAGACGGAGACACAGATAGACACACAGACAGACAGACAGGCAGACACTCAGGCAGACAGACAGAAACGCAGACAGACAGGCAGGCACCCACCCAGGCAGACAGAGACACAGAAACACACCCATAAAAAGACACAGCCAGACCGACAGACCGACAGACAGACAGACAGACAGACAGACAGACAGACAGACAGGCACCCAGAAAAAGACACAGACAGACACCCAGGCAGACAGAGAGACAGACTCCCAGACAGGCAGAGACACGGAAAGAAGAGACAGACAGACAGATAGACAGACAGACAGAGACCCATACAGACAGAGACACGGAAAGACACCCAGAAAAAGACACAGAGAGATAGATAGAAAGACAGAGACACGGACAGACTGACAGACAGAGAAACAGACCCAGGTAGACAGAGGCACAGAGAAAGAATCAGACAGAGAAACAGACAGAAACGCATGTATACAGAGACAGACATAAACCTAGAAAAAGACACAGACACACAGAGAGACAGACAGACAGAGACAGACTGACACCCAGAAAGACAGAGAAACGGACAGATAGACACCCACACAGACAGAGACACGGAAAGACACCCAGAAAAAGACACAGACAGACAGACAGACAGACAAACAGAGATATGGACAGACACCCAGGTAGACAGAGACACAGAGAGACAACCAGACAGAGAAACAGACAGAAACGCATGTAGACAGAGACACAGACAGAAACCCAGAAAAAGACACAGACAGACTGACACCCAGACAGACAGAGACACGGACAGACAGACACTCACCCAGACAGACAGACAGACACCTACACCAGACAGAGACAAACATCCACACAAACAGAGACACAGAGAGACACCCAGACACACAGACAGACCGACATCCAGACAGACGGAGACACAGATAGACACACAGACAGACAGACAGGCAGACACTCAGGCAGACAGACAGAAACGCAGACAGACAGGCAGGCACCCACCCAGGCAGACAGAGACACAGAAACACACCCATAAAAAGACACAGCCAGACCGACAGACCGACAGACAGACAGACAGACAGACAGACAGACAGGCACCCAGAAAAAGACACAGACAGACACCCAGGCAGACAGAGAGACAGACACCCAGACAGGCAGAGACACGGAAAGAAGAGACAGACAGACAGATAGACAGACAGACAGAGACCCATACAGACAGAGACACGGAAAGACACCCAGAAAAAGACACAGAGAGATAGATAGAAAGACAGAGACACGGACAGACTGACAGACAGAGAAACAGACCCAGGTAGACAGAGGCACAGAGAAAGAATCAGACAGAGAAACAGACAGAAACGCATGCATACAGAGACAGACATAAACCTAGAAAAAGACACAGACACACAGAGAGACAGACAGACAGAGACAGACTGACACCCAGAAAGACAGAGACACGGACAGATAGACACCCACACAGACAGAGACACGGAAAGACACCCAGAAAAAGACACAGACAGACAGACAGACAGACAAACAGAGATATGGACAGACACCCAGGTAGACAGAGACACAGAGAGACAACCAGACAGAGAAACAGACAGAAACGCATGTAGACAGAGACACAGACAGAAACCCAGAAAAAGACACAGACAGACTGACACCCAGACAGACAGAGACACGGACAGACAGACACTCACCCAGACAGACAGACAGACACCTACACCAGACAGAGACAAACATCCACACAAACAGAGACACAGAGAGACACCCAGACACACAGACAGACCGACATCCAGACAGACGGAGACACAGATAGACACACAGACAGATTCAAAAACACAGACAGACACCCAGGCAGACAGACAGGCAGGCACCCACCCAGGCAGACAGACTCAGAAAGACACCCAGACACACAGACAGACCGACATCCAGACAGACGGAGACACAGACAGACAGACAGACAGACTCGAAGACACAGACAGACACCCTGACAGAGACACAGGTAAACAGACAGAGACACAGACAGACACCCAGGCAGACAGAGACCCATACAGACAGAGACAAAGACAGAGACACAGACAGCAGACACCCAGAAAAAAACTCAGACAGACAGACAGACAGACGGACACCCAGACGGACAGACTGACACCCGGACTGACACCCAGACGGACAGACTGACACCCAGAGTGACACCCAGACGGACAGACTGACACCCACACGGACAGACTGACACCCAGACGGACAGACTGACGGACAGACTGACACCCAGACGGACAGACAGACACCCGGACAGACAGAGACAGGGAAAGACACCCAGACTGACACCTGGACAGACAGGCAGAGACCCAGACAGACAGACGGACGGACGCCCAGACACCCAGAAAACACCCAGAAAAAGACACAGACAGACGGACACCCGGACGGACAGACTGACACCCAGATGGACAGACTGACGGACAGACTGACAGACTGGCGGACAGAGTGACACCCAGACGGACAGACTGACACCCAGACGGACAGACAGAGACACGGACAGACTGACACCCAGACAGACAGAGACACGGACAGACTGACACCCAGACAGACAGAGACACAGACTGATAGACAGACAGACACCCAGACAGACACCCAGGCAGAGACACAGACAGACAGGCAGAGACCCAGACAGACAGACAGAGACCCAGACAGACAGACAGAGACACAGACAGACAGATAGAGACACAGACAGACACCCAGACAGAGAAACAAACAGACAGACAGACAGACACACAGACACAAAGACAGACACACAGACAGACAGAAAAAGACACAGACAGACAGACTTACCCTAGGTGTATTTTATAGGTCTGTGTGTTTATCTGTGTGTGCAGGCAGATGACGAGCGGAGGCAAACGAGGCAGAAGGCGGACCGGCCCCGCGTCTCGTGCAGCTCGCACCTAATTGTCAATTATGTATCAGATAGGGCTGTAGCGATACACTAATCTCACGATACAATACGATACACGATATTCAGCCAACGATACGATTCGATACGATTCGATACGATTCGATACAATTCGATACGATTCGATACTCTGACTGGACAGAGAGTCTACAGCTTGCAAATGTTGGACAAAATGAATCAGATTTTTGTCATATCACACCTCAAACAGTACTAGTGAAGACTTTTTGAATGAACATATTATTTTTCAATCCCTTTGCCTGACATACATATGCAGTTTTTCAACCAAATATGTGAAGAACAATAAAATAATGCCCTTTCAATAAAAAAGGTCCCATGTGTTTTTGCCTCATTTTCCTCAGGCATGCCACTTAGCAAAGCAAAGCCCCTCCAGAAAGTTGAGGGGAACCGGTCATTCAATAGAAATAGTATTTATGAAGTTATTCTGTCACTTTGCAGTCACTTTGGGCTCCCTGCCCCCTCACTCTGTTCTACACCCCGCGTGCGGTTTCTCTGTTGTCCCTCCCCCCAAGACCCCAGAGTCCTTTGATTGGCTAGAATACGTCATAGATACTGTCCACTGATTGGTTGAAAAAGAAACTAGTCTGCCTAATAACGTTTGTCCATTCGTTGACTGCGTATGGAGTCTGCCGAACATCTATTTTTGGATTGGTCTTTTACGCGGTGGCATAGAACAACAAACAGTGCAAAAAAACACCGTTTCAGAGATATTCACAGATATGTAAAACTTTAGACTTTTTGGGCGGATCCGCCCAATCCGTCCCCAGAGGGTTATACCCGAAGTGGTGGGAGCACTTCTGCTTTTAAGCATGAAGGTGCTGGATTTATGTTCGCCGCCATTCTCTTGAATCTCCTCACTCTGACTGCGTAAACAGGAAGAGGAAGACGTCGGCGTCTGTGTAAAGAGAGTATCTAGACGGGTAACTTGCTAGAAATGCTCTACAGCGAGACTAGCGGCTGGCTGACCTAATCGCTCTTCCTGCAAAGCCAACGGGGGGAAATGGGCAGCGAGCAGAGTGCCAGGCGGAACACAGGGGATTTGAATGGGACTCAATGTATCGATACTTGCGGCTGAAAAATCGATACTTTCTGGGGAAACAAAATATCGATATATATCGCAGGATCGATAAAATTGCTCAGCCTTAGTAGCAGAAGGGAGTGAGTGGATTGGTCGTCAGAAAAGGTGTGTCGGTGACAACTTCTGGTGTTTTGATAGCAGATCAGAGCTCCTACCGGGATGGCAGATCCAGACAGACATCCAGACAGACACACAGACAGAGACACATACAATCAGACACCCAGAGAGACAGACAGAGCCAGAGACAGACAGACAGACAGACAGACAGACAGACAGACAGACACAGACTGATAGACAGAGAGACAGGCACTCAGACAGAGAGACACCCACCCAGACAGATGGAGACACATACAGACACCCAGACAGAGAAACAAACAGACAGACACACAAACACACAGAGACACAGACAGACACCCAGACACCCACCCAGACAGACAGAGACACATACAGACACCCAGACACCCACCCAGACAGATAGAGACACAGACAGACACCCAGACACCCACCCAGGCAGACAGAGACACGGACAGAAACACCCAGACAGACAGAGACATGGAAAGACACCCGGAAAAAGACACACACAGATAGATAGACAGACAGAGACACGGACAGACTGACAGACAGACTGACAGAGACACAGACAGACACCCAGGCAGACAGAGACACGGAAAGACACCAAGAAAAAGAGACAGACAGACACCCAGGCAGACAGAGAGACAGAAAAGAGACAGAGGCACGGACAGACTGACACTCATACAGACAGAGACACGGACAGACAGACACCCAGAAAGGCAGAGACACGGAAAGACACCCAGAAAAAGAGACAGACAGACAGATAGACAGGCAGACAGAGACACAGACAGATAGGAAGACACCTACACAGACAGACAGAGACCCATACAGACAGAGACACAGACAGACAGACACCCAGAAAAAGACTCAGACAGATAGACAGACAGAAAGACAGACAGACAGAAAGACAGACAGACAGAGACACGGACAGACTGACACCTAGATAGACAGAGACACGGACAGACAGACACCCAGACAGCCAGAGACACAGAAAGACACCCAGAAAAAGACACAGACAGACAGATAGACAGACAGAGACACGGCCAGACTGACAGACAGAGACATAGACAGACACCCAGGGAGACAGAGACACAGAGAGACAACCAGACAGATAGACAAACAGACAGACAGAGACACAGAAAAACACCAATAAATGGAAACAAACAGACAGACAGACAGACAGACAGACAGAGACACAGACAGACAGAACAGAGACACAGACAGACTGACACCCAGACAGACAGAGACACGGACAGAAACACCCAGACAGACAGAGACACAGAAAGACACCCAGAAAAAGACACAGACAGACAGACAGAGACACGGACAAACTGACATCGTAGACAGACAGAGACAGACAGACACCCAGACAAGGCAGAGACACGGAAAGACACCCAGAAAAAGACACAGACCGACAGATAGACAGACAGAGACACGGACAGACTGACACCCAGACAGACAGACACCCAGGCAGACAGAGACACAGACAGACACCCAGAAAAAGACACAGATATCCAGACAGACAGAGACACAGACAGAAACCCAGAAAACGACAGACACCCAGGCAGACAGAGACACAGACAGACTGCTAGACAGACAGACAGAGAGACACCCAGAAAAAGACACAGATATCCAGACAGACAGAGACATAGACAGAGAGACACCCAGACAGACAGAGACACAGTCAGACAGACGGACAGACAGACAAAGCCATAGACAGAGACAAACATCCACACAAATAGATACACAGAGAGACACCCAGACAGACAGACAGGCAGGCACCCACCCAGGCAGACAGAGACACAGAAAGACACCCAGAAAAAGAGACAGACAGACAGATAGACAGGCAGAGACACGGACAGACTGACAGACAGACTGACAGAGACACAGACAGACACCCAGGCAGACAGAGACACGGAAAGACACGAAGAAAAAGAGACAGACAGACACCCAGGCAGACAGAGAGACAGACAGACAGAGAGACAGAGGCACGGACAGATTGACACTCATACAGACAGAGACACGGACAGACAGACAGACAGACCCCAGAAAGGCAGAGACACGGAAAGACACCCAGAAAAAGAGACAGACAGACAGATAGACAGACAGACAGAGACACAGACAGATAGGAAGACACCTACACAGACAGACAGAGACCCAGACAGACAGAGACACAGACAGAGACACAGACAGACAGACACCCAGAAAAAGAGAGACAGACAGATAGACAGACAGAAAGACAGACAGACAGAGACACGGACGGACAGACAGACACACAGACAGCCAGAGACACAGACACCCAGAAAAAGACACAAACAGACAACCAGACAGATAGACAAACAGACAGACAGAGACACAGAAAAACACCAATAAAAAGAAACAAACAGACAGACAGACAGAGACACAGACAGACAGAACAGACACACAGACAGACTGACACACAGACAGACAGACACACAGACAGAAACACCCAGACAGACAAAGACACGGAAAGACACCCCAGGAAAAGACACAGACAGACAAACAGACAGACACACAGACACACAGATAGAGACACGGACAGACTGACACTCATACATAGACAGAGACACGGACAGACAGACCCCCCGAAAGGCAGAGACACGGAAAGACACCCAGAAAAAGAGACAGACAGACAGATAGATAGGCAGACAGAGACACAGACGGATAGGAAGACACCTACACAGACAGACAGAGACCCATACAGACAGAGACACAGACAGAGACACAGACAGCAGACACCCAGAAAAAGACTCAGACAGATAGACAGACAGAAAGACAGATAGACAGAGACACGGACGGACAGACAGACACACAGACAGCCAGAGACACAGACACCCAGAAAAAGACAGAGAGACAACCAGACAGATAGACAAACAGACAGACAGAGACACAGAAAAACACCAATAAATGGAAACAAACAGACAGACAGACGAACAGACACACAGACAGACTGACACCCAGACAGACAGAGACACAGACAGAAACACCCAGACAGACAAAGACACGGAAAGACACCCAGGAAAAGACACAGACAGACAAACAGACAGATACACAGATAGAGACACGGACAGACTGACACCTACATAGACAGAGACATGGACAGACAGACACCCAGACAGACAGAGACACGGAAAGACACCCAGAAAAAGACACACACCGATAGATAGACAGAGACACGGACAGACTGACAGACAGAGAAACGGACAAACACCCAGGTAGACAGAGACACAGACAAACAGACAGAAACGCATGTAGACAGACACACAGACAGAAACCCAGAAAAAGACACAGACAGACAGACAGACAGACAGACAGACACCTAGATAGACAGAAACGCATGTAGACAGAGACACAGACAGAAACCCAGAAAAAGACACAGAAAGACAGAGACACGGAAAGACACCCAGCAGACAGAGACACAGACAGATAGACAGACAGATAGACAAACAGACAGACAGAGACACAGAAAAACACCAAGAAAAAGAAAGAAAGACAGACAGACAGACACCCACCCAGACAGACAGACAGACACAGACACCAGGCAGACAGAGAGACAGAGGCATGGACAGACTGACAGTCATACAGACAGAGACACGGACAGACAGAGACACAGATAGACAGACAGACTGACAGAGACACAGACAGACAGATAGACAAACAGACAGACAGAGAGACAGACAGAGACACAGAAAAATATCAAGAAAAAGCAAGACAGACAGACAGAAAGAGACACAGACATACAGACAGACATACAGACACCTAGATAGACAGAAACGCATGTAGACAGAGACACACACAGAAACCCAGAAAAAGACACAGAAAGACAGAGACACGGAAAGACACCCAGAAGACAGAGACAGACAGACAGACAGACAGACAGAGACACAGACAGACAGACAGACAGAAAGACAGACAAACAGACAGACAGAGAGACAGACAGAGACAGACAGAAAAACACAGACAGACAGACACAGACAGACAGACAGACAGACAGACACAGACACCAAAAAGACAGACAGACACCCAGGCAGACAGACAGACGACAGACAGAGAGACAGAGGCATGGACAGACTGACAGTCATACAGACAGAGACACGGACAGACACAGACACAGACAGACACCCAGACAGGCAGAGACACGGAAAGACACCCAGAAAAAGAGACAGACAGACAGATAGACAGGCAGACAGAGACACAGACAGATAGGAAGACACCTACACAGACAGACAGAGACCCATACAGACAGAGACAACAGACCAGACAGCAGACACCCAGAAAATGACTCAGACAGATGGACAGACAGAAAGACAGACAGACAGAAAGACAGACAGACAGAGACACGGACAGACTGACACCTAGATAGACAGAGACACGGACAGACAGACACCCAGACAGCCAGAGACACAGAAAGACACCCAGAAAAAGACACAGACAGACAGATAGACAGACAGAGACACGGACAGACTGACAGACAGAGAAACAGACAGACACCCAGGGAGACAGAGACACAGAGAGACAACCAGACAGATAGACAAAAGACAGACAGAGACACAGAAAAACACCAATAAATGGAAACAAACAGGAAAGACACACAGGAAAAGACACAGACAGACATACAGACAGACAGATAGACAGATAGAGACACAGACAGACAGAGACACGGAAAGACACCCAGAAAAAGACACACACAGATAGATAGACAGACAGAGACACGGATAGACTGACAGACAGAGACACGGAAAGACACCCAGAAAAAGACACAGACAGACAAACAGACAGACACACACACGGACAGACTGACATCCAGACAGAGACACGGACATACAGACAGACAGACACCCAGAAAGAGACACAGACAGACAGACAGACAGACAGACAGACAGACAGACACCTTGATAGACAGAAACGCATGTAGACAGAGACACAGACAGAAACCCAGAAAAAGACACAGAAAGACAGAGACACGGAAAGACACCCAGCAGACAGAGACACAGATAGACAGACAGATAGACACCCAGGCAGACAGATAGACAGAGAGACAGAGGCATGGACAGACTGACAGTCATACATACAGAGACACAGATAGACAGACAGACTGACAGAGACACAGACAGATAGACAGACAGATAGACAAACAGACAGACAGAGAGACAGACAGAGACACAGAAAAACACCAAGAAAAAGAAAGACAGACAGACAGACAGACACCGTCCCAGACAGACAGACGACAGACACAGACAGACAGACAGACAGACAGACAGACAGAGGCCTGGACAGACTGACAGTCATACAGACAGAGACACGGACAGACAGAGACACAGACATACAGACAGACAGACTGAGACACAGGTAAACAGACAGAGACACAGACAGACACCCAGACAGGCAGAGACACGGAAAGACACCCAGAAAACGAGACAGACAGACACCCAGGCAGACAGAGAGACAGAGGCATGGACAGACTGACTGACAGTCATACAGATAGAGAGACGGACAGACAGAGACACAGATAGACAGACAGACAGATAGACAGACAGATAGACAGACAGACAGACAGACAGACACCCTCCCAGACAGACAGACAGACAGACACAGACACCAGACAGACAGACACCCAGGCAGACAGACAGACAGACAGAGAGACAGAGGCATGGACAGACTGACAGTCATACAGACAGAGACACAGCCAGACAGAGACACAGACAGACAGACAGACTGACAGAGACACCAGACAGACAGACAGACAGACTGACTGAGACACAGGTAAACAGACAGAGACACAGACAGACACCCAGAAAACGAGACAGACAGACAACCAGGCAGACAGAGAGACAGAGAGACAGAGGCATGGACAGACTGACAGTCATACAGACAGAGACACAGCCAGACAGAGACACAGAAGAAGAAGACTGACAGAGACACCAGACAGACGGACAGACAACTGATGAGACACAGGTAAACAGACAGAGACACAGACAGACACCCAGAAACGAGACAGACAGACAACCAGACAGACAGAGACAGAGAGACAGAGGCATGGACAGACTGACAGTCATAAAAAAAGAGAAAAAGAAAAAAAAAAAAAAAAAAAAAAACCAAGTCAGACAGAGACACAGACAGACACCCAGAAAAAGAAAGAGACAGACAGACACCCAGGCAGACAGAGAGACAGACAAACAGACAGAGGCACGGACAGACTGATACTCATACAGACAGACACACGGACAGAAAGACGCCCAGAGAGGCAGAGACACGGTAAGACACGAAGAAAAAGACACAGACAGACAGATAGACAGACAGAGACACGGACAGCCAGAGACACAGAAAGACACCCAGAAAAAGACACAGACAGACAGATAGACAGACACAGACAGACAGACTGACAGACAGAGAAACAGACAGACACCCAGGCAGACAGAGAAACAGACAGACAGAGAGACAGAGGCATAGACAGATTGACACTCATACAGACAGAGACACGGACAGACAGACACCCAGAAAGGAAGGGACACGGAAAGATACCCAGAAAAAGAGACAGACAGACAGATAGACAGGCAGACAGAGACACAGACAGAGAGAGACCCATGCAGACAGAGACACATACAGAGACACAGACAGCAGACACCCAGAAAAAGACTCAGACAGATAGACAGAAAGACAGACAGACAGACAGACAGACAGACAGACAGAGACACGGACAGACAGACACCCAGACAGCCAGAGACACAGACACCCAGAAAAAGACACAGACAGACAGAGACGCAGACAGACTGAACAGACAGACTGACAGACAGAGAAACAGACAGATAGACAAACAGACAGACAGAGACACAGACACCCAGAAAAAGACACAGACAGACAGAGACGAAGACAGACTGACAGACAGAGAAACAGACAGACTGACAGACAGAGAAACAGACAGATAGACAAACAGACAGACAGAGACACAGACAGACAGACAAAGAAATAGACAGACACCCAGGGAGACAGAGAGACACCAATAAATGGAAACAAACAGACAGACAGACAGAGACACAGAGAGACGAACAAAGACACAGACAGACTGACAGACAGACAGACAGAGACACGGACAGAAACACCCAGACAGACACAGACACGGAAAGACACCCAGGAAAAGACACAGACAGACATACAGACAGACAGATAGACAAACAGACAGAGAGACAGAGGCATGGACAGACTGACAGTCATACAGACAGAGACACGGACAGACAAAGACACAGACAGACAGACAGAGTGACAGAGACACAGACAGACACCAAGGCAGACAGAGACACAGACAGACACCCAGAAAAAGAGACAGACAGTCACCCAGGCAGACAGAGAGACAGACAAACAGACAGAGGCACGGACAGACTGATACTCATACAGACAGACACACGGACAGAAAGACACCCAGAGAGGCAGAGACACGGAAAGACACGAAGAAAAAGACACAGACAGACAGATAGACAGACAGAGACACGGACAGGCAGACACCCAGACAGCCAGAGACACAGAAAGACACCCAGAAAAAGACACAGACAGACAGATAGACAGACAGAGACACGGACAGACTGACAGACAGAGAAACAGACAGACACCCAGGCAGACAGACAGACAGACAGACAGACAGATAGACAGATAGAGACACAGACAGACAGAGACACGGAAAGACTACGAGAAAAAGACACACACAGATAGATAGACAGACAGAGACACGGACAGGCTCACAGACAGACATATGGAAAGACACCCAGAAAAAGACACAGACAGACAAACAGATAGATAGACAGATAGAGACACAGACAGACTGACACCTAGATAGACAGAGACATGGACAGACAGACACCCAGACAGACAGAGACACGGAAAGACACCCAGAAAAAGACACACACAGATAGATAGACAGAGACACGGACAGACTGACAGACAGAGAAACAGACAAACACCCAGGTAGACAGAGACACAGAGAAACAGACAGAAACGCATGTAGACAGACACACAGACAGAAACCCAGAAAAAGACACAGACAGACAGACAGACACACGGACAGACTGACACCCAGACAGAGACACGGACATACAGAAAGACAGACACCCAGAAAGAGACACAGACGGACAGACAGACAGACAAACACCTAGATAGACAGAAACGCATGTAGACAGAGACACAGACAGAAACCCAGAAAAAGACACAGAAAGACAGAGACACGGAAAGACACCCAGCAGACAGAGACACAGATAGACAGACAGATAGACACCCAGGCAGACAGATAGACAGAGAGACAGAGGCATGGACAGAGTGACAGTCATACAGACAGAGACACAGATAGACAGACAGACTGACAGAGACACAGACAGATAGACAGACAGATAGACAAACAGACAGACAGAGAGACAGACAGAGACACAGAAAAACACCAAGAAAAAGAAAGACAGACAGAGAGATAGACAGACAGACACCGTCCCAGACAGACAGACAGACAGACAGACAGACTGAGACACAGGTAAACAGACAGAGACACAGACAGACACCCAGACAGGCAGAGACACGGAAAGACACCCAGAAAACGAGACAGACAGACACCCAGGCAGACAGAGAGACAGAGGCATGGACAGACTGACTGACAGTCATACAGATAGACACACGGACAGACTGATACTCATACAGACAGACACACGGACAGAAAGACACCCAGAGAGGCAGAGACACGGAAAGACACGAAGAAAAAGACACAGACAGACAGATAGACAGACAGAGACACGGACAGGCAGACACCCAGACAGCCAGAGACACAGAAAGACACCCAGAAAAAGACACAGACAGACAGACAGACAGACAGAGACACGGACAGACTGACAGACAGAGAAACAGACAGACACCCAGGCAGACAGACAGACAGACAGACAGAGGCATGGACAGATTGACACTCATACAGACAGAGACACGGACAGACAGACACCCAGAAAGGCAGAGACACGGAAAGATACCCAGAAAAAGAGACAGACAGACAGATAGACAGGCAGACAGAGACACAGACAGAGAGAGACCCATACAGACAGAGACACATACAGAGACACAGACAGCAGACACCCAGAAAAAGACTCAGACAGATAGACAGAAAGACAGACAGACAGACAGACAGAGACACGGACAGACTGACACCTAGATAGACAGAGACACGGACAGACAGACACCCAGACAGCTAGAGACACAGACACCCAGAAAAAGACACAGACAGACAGAGACGCAGACAGACTGACAGACAGAGAAACAGACAGATAGACAAACAGACAGACAGAGACACAGACAGAGACACAGAAAAACACCAAGAAAAAGAAAGACAGACAGAGAGATAGACAGACAGACACCGTCCCAGACAGACAGACAGACAGACAGACAGACAGACAGACACAGACACCCAGACAGACAGACAGATAGACAGACAGATAGACAGACAGACAGACAGACAGAGGCATGGACAGACTGACAGTCATACAGACAGAGACACGGACAGACAGAGACACAGACATACAGAGAGACAGACTGAGACACAGGTAAACAGACAGAGACACAGACAGACACCCAGACAGGCAGAGACACGGAAAGACACCCAGAAAACGAGACAGACAGACACCCAGGCAGACAGAGAGACAGAGGCATGGACAGACTGACTGACAGTCATACAGATAGAGACACGGACAGACAGAGACACAGATAGACAGACAGACTGACAGAGACACAGACAGATAGACAGACAGACAGACAGAGAGACAGACAGAGACACAGAAAAACACCAAGAAAAAGAAAGACAGACAGACAGACAGACAGACAGACACCCTCCCAGACAGACACAGACACCAGACAGACAGACACCCAGGCAGACAGACAGACAGACAGAGAGACAGAGGCACGGACAGACTGTCAGTCATACAGACAGAGACACGGACAGACAGAGACACAGACAGACAGACAGACTGACAGAGACAGAGACACCAGACAGACAGACAGACAGACAGACAGACTGACTGAGACACAGGTAAACAGACAGAGACACAGACAGACACCCAGACAGGCAGAGACACGGAAAGACACCCAGAAAACGAGACAGACAGACACCCAGGCAGACAGAGAGACAGACAGACAGAGAGACAGAGGCATGGACAGACTGACAGTCATACAGACAGAGACACGGACAGACAAAGACACAGACAGACAGACAGACAGACTGACAGAGACAAAGACAGACACCCAGGCAGACAGAGACACAGACAGACACCCAGAAAAAGAGACAGATAGACACCCAGGCATACAGAGAGACAGACAAACAGACAGAGGCACGGACAGACTGACACTCATACAGACAGACACACGGACAGACAGACACCCAGACAGGCAGAGACACAGAAAGACACGAAGAAAAAGAGACAGACAGACACCCAGGCAGACAGAGCGACAGACAGAGAGACAGAGGCACGGACAGATTGACACTCATACAGACAGAGACACGGACAGACAGACACCCAGAAAGGCAGAGACACGGAAAGATACCCAGAAAAAGAGATAGACAGACACCCAGGCAGACAGACAGACAGACAGACAGAGAGATAGAGGCATGGACAGACTGACAGTCATACAGACAGAGACACAGACAGACACCCAGGCAGACAGAGACACAGACAGACTGACAGACAGAGAAACAGACAGACTGACAGACAGAGACGCAGACAGACTGACAGACAGAGAAACAGACAGACTGACAGACAGAGAAACAGACAGATAGACAAACAGACAGACAGAGACACAGACAGACTGACAGACAGACAGAGAAACAGACAGACACCCAGGGAGACAGAGACACAGAGAGAAACCAATAAATGGAAACAAACAGACAGACAGACAGAGACACAGAGAGACG
Source organism: Argyrosomus regius (assembly GCA_946959425.1). Classification (NCBI taxonomy): domain Eukaryota; kingdom Metazoa; phylum Chordata; class Actinopteri; family Sciaenidae; genus Argyrosomus; species Argyrosomus regius. The sequence continues at coordinate 23,417 of CAMPSB010000139.1, forward strand.
AACAAAGACACAGACAGACTGACACCCAGACAGACAGAGACACGGACAGAAACACCCAGACAGACACAGACACGGAAAGACACCCAGGAAAAGACACAGACAGACAAACAGACAGACAGATAGACAGACAGACAGACAGACAGACAGAGACATGGACAGACTGACAGTTTACAGACAGAGACACGGACAGACAAAGACACAGACAGACAGACTGACAGAGACACAGACAGACACCAAGGCAGACAGAGACACAGACAGACACCCAGAAAAAGAGACAGACAGACCCAGGCAGACAGAGAGACAGACAAACAGACAGAGGCACGGACAGACTGATACTCATACAGACAGACACACGGACAGAAAGACACCCAGAGAGGCAGAGACACGGAAAGACACGAAGAAAAAGACACAGACAGACAGAGAGATAGACAGACAGAGACACGGACAGACAGACAGCCAGAGACACAGAAAGACACCCAGAAAGAGACACAGACAGACAGATAGACAGACAGAGACACGGACAGACTGACAGACAGGGAAACAGACAGACACCAAGGCAGACAGAGAGACAGACACCCAGAAAAAGACACAGACAGACAGAGACGCAGACAGACTGACAGACAGAGAAACAGACAGATAGACAAACAGACAGACAGAGACACAGACACCCAGAGAAAAGACACAGACAGACAGAGACGCAGACAGACTGACAGACAGAGAAACAGACAGACTGACAGACAGAGAAACAGACAGATAGACAAACAGACAGACAGAGACACAGATAGACTGACAGACAGACAGAGAAACAGACAGACACCCAGGGAGACAGAGACACAGAGAGACACCAATAAATGGAAACAAACAGACAGACAGACAGACACACAGAGAGACGAACAAAAACACAGACAGACTGACACCCAGACAGACAGAGACACGGACAGAAACATCCAGACAGACACAGACACGGAAAGACACCCAGGAAAAGACACAGACAGACAGAGACATAGACAGATAGGAAGACACGTACACAGACAGACAGATAGACAGATAGAGACACGGACAGACTGACACTTACATAGACAGACACACGGACAGACTGACACCCAGACAGAGACACGGAAAGACACCCAGAAAAAGACACCCAGAAAGAGACACAGACAGACAGATAGACAGACAGACACCCAGAAAAAGACACAGAAAGACAGAGACACGGGAAGACACCCAGCAGACAGAGACACAGACAGATAGACAAACAGACAGACAGAGAGACAGACAGAGACACAGAAAAACACCAAGAAAAAGAAAGACAGACAGACAGACAGACAGACAGACAGACACAGACACCAGACAGACAGAGACACGGATAGACAGACACCCAGAAAGGCAGAGACATGGAAAGACACCCAGAAAGAGACAGACAGACAGATAGACAGGCAGACAGAGACACAGACAGACAGACAGACAGAGAAACAGACAGACTGACAGACAGAGAAACAGACAGATAGACAAACAGACAGACAGAGACACAGACAGACTGACAGACAGACAGAGAAACAGACAGACACCCAGGGAGACAGAGACACAGAGAGAAACCAATAAATGGAAACAAACAGACAGACAGACAGAGACACAGAGAGACGAACAAAGACACAGACAGACTGACACCCAGACAGACAGAGACACGGACAGAAACACCCAGACAGACACAGACACGGAAAGACACCCAGGAAAAGACACAGACAGACAAACAGACAGACAGATAGACAGACAGACAGAGAGACAGAGACATGGACAGACTGACAGTTTACAGACAGAGACACGGACAGACAAAGACACAGACAGACAGACTGACAGAGACACAGACAGACACCAAGGCAGACAGAGACACAGACAGACACCCAGAAAAAGAGACAGACAGACCCAGGCAGACAGAGAGACAGACAAACAGACAGAGGCACGGACAGACTGATACTCATACAGACAGACACACGGACAGAAAGACACCCAGAGAGGCAGAGACACGGAAAGACACGAAGAAAAAGACACAGACAGACAGAGAGATAGACAGACAGAGACACGGACAGACAGACAGCCAGAGACACAGAAAGACATCCAGAAAGAGACACAGACAGACAGATAGACAGACAGAGACACGGACAGACTGACAGACAGGGAAACAGACAGACACCAAGGCAGACAGAGAGACAGACACCCAGAAAAAGACACAGACAGACAGAGACGCAGACAGACTGACAGACAGAGAAACAGACAGATAGACAAACAGACAGACAGAGACACAGACACCCAGAAAAAGACACAGACAGACAGAGACGCAGACAGACTGACAGACAGAGAAACAGACAGATAGACAAACAGACAGACAGAGACACAGATAGACTGACAGACAGACAGAGAAACAGACAGACACCCAGGGAGACAGAGACACAGAGAGACACCAATAAATGGAAACAAACAGACAGACAGACAGACACACAGAGAGACGGACAAAAACACAGACAGACTGACACCCAGACAGACAGAGACACGGACAGACAACACCCAGACAGACACAGACACGGAAAGACACCCAGGAAAAGACACAGACAGACAGACACACAGACAGATAGGAAGACACGTACACAGACAGACAGATAGACAGATAGAGACACGGACAGACTGACACTTACATAGACAGACACACGGACAGACTGACACCCAGACAGAGACACGGAAAGACACCCAGAAAAAGACACCCAGAAAGAGACACAGACAGACAGATAGACAGACAGACACCCAGAAAAAGACACAGACAGACAGAGACACGGGAAGACACACAGACAGACAGAGACACAGACAGATAGACAAACAGACAGACAGAGACACAGAAAAACACCAAGAAAAAGAAAGACAGACAGACAGACAGACAGACAGACAGACACCCACCCAGACAGACAGACAGACAGACACAGAAACCAGACAGACAGAGAAATGGATAGACAAACAGACAGACAGACAGAGACATGGAAAGACACCCAGAAAGAGACAGACAGACAGATAGACAGGCAGACAGACTGACACAGCCAGACAGACAGACAGACAGAGACACAGACAGACACACAGACAGACACAGACACGGAAAGACACCCAGAAAAAAAGACAGACAGACAGACAAGACAGACAGACAGACAGACCCAGACAGACAGAGAGACAGAGACATGGACAGACTGACACCCAGTTTACAGACAGAGACACGAAAAGACAGACAAAAGACACAGACAGAAGACAGACAGACAGAGACACAGACAGACAAAAAAAAAACAAAAAAAACCAACAGACAGACAGAGACACAGACAGACACCCAGAAAAAGACACAGACAGACACCCAGGCAGACAGAGAGACAGACAAACAGACAGAGACACAGACAGACTGACACCCAGACAGACAGACACACGGACAGAAAGACACCCAGACAGGAAGAGACACGGAAAGACACCAAGAAAAAGACACAGACAGACAGAGAGATAGACAGACAGAGACACGGACAGACAGACAGACAGAGACACAGAAAAACACCCAGAAAGTAGACACAGACAGACAGATACACATGTAGACAGAGACACAGACAGACTCACAGACAGGGAAACAGACAGACACCAAGGCAGACAGACAGACAGACACCCAGAAAAAGACACAGACAGACAGACAGATAGACAAAACGACAGACTGACAGACAGAGAAACAGACAGATAGACAAACAGACAGACAGAGACACAAAGAGATAACCAGACAGATAGACAAACAGACAGACAGAGACACAGACACCCAGAAAAAGACACAGACAGACAGAGACGCAGACAGACTGACAGACAGAGAAACAGACAGATAGACAAACAGACAGACAGAGACACAGATAGACTGACAGACAGACAGAGAAACAGACAGACACCCAGGGAGACAGAGACACAGAGAGACACCAATAAATGGAAACAAACAGACAGACAGACAGACACACAGAGAGACGAACAAAAACACAGACAGACTGACACCCAGACAGACAGAGACACGGACAGAAACATCCAGACAGACACAGACACGGAAAGACACCCAGGAAAAGACACAGACAGACAGAGACACAGACAGATAGGAAGACACGTACACAGACAGACAGATAGACAGATAGAGACACGGACAGACTGACACTTACATAGACAGACACACGGACAGACTGACACCCAGACAGAGACACGGAAAGACACCCAGAAAAAGACACCCAGAAAGAGACACAGACAGACAGATAGACAGACAGACACCCAGAAAAAGACACAGAAAGACAGAGACACGGGAAGACACCCAGCAGACAGAGACACAGACAGATAGACAAACAGACAGACAGAGACACAGAAAAACACCAAGAAAAAGAAAGACAGACAGACAGACAGACAGACAGACAGACACCCACCCAGACAGACAGACAGACAGACACAGACACCAGACAGACAGAGACACGGATAGACAGACACCCAGAAAGGCAGAGACATGGAAAGACACCCAGAAAGAGACAGACAGACAGATAGACAGGCAGACAGAGACACAGACAGACAGACAGACAGACAGAGACACAGACAGACACACAGACAGACAGACACGGAAAGACACCCAGAAAAAGACACAGACAGACAGACAGACATCCAGACAGACAGACAGACGGACACAGACACCAGACAGACAGACGGACAGAGACACGGACAGACTGACACCCAGACAGACAGAGACATGAAAAGACACCCAGAAAAAGACACAGACAGACAGAGAGACAGACAGACAGAGACATGGACAGACTGACAGACAGAGACACAGAACAACACCAAGAAAAAGAAACAAACAAACAGACAGACAGAGACACAGACAGAAACCCAGAAAAAGACACAGACAGACAGAGACACAGACAGACTGACAGACAGACTGACAGAGACACAGACAGACTGACACCCAGACAGACACGGACACGGACAGAAACACCCAGACAGAAAGAGACACGGAAAGACACCCAGAAAAAGACACACACAGATAGATAGACAGAGACACGGACAGACTGACAGACAGAGAAATAGACAAACACCCAGGTAGACAGAAACAGACAGAAACACATGTAGACAGAGACACAGACAGAAACCCAGAAAAAGACACAGACAGACAGAGACACGGACAGACTGACACCCAGAAAAAGACACAGACAGACAGACAGATAGACAGACAGAGACACGGACAGACTGACAGACAGAGAAAGAGACAGACACCCAGGGAGACAGAGACACAAAGAGATAACCAGACAGATAGACAAACAGACAGACAGAGACACAGACAGAGACACAGAAAAACACCAAGAAAAAGAAAGACAGACAGACAGACAGACAGATACCCACCCAGACAGACAGACAGACAGACAGAGACACAGATAGACAGACACCCAGAAAGGCAGAGACATGGAAAGACACCCAGAAAGAGACAGGCAGACAGATAGACAGGCAGACAGAGACACAGACAGACAGACAGACAGACAGACAGACAGAGACACAGGTAAACAGACAGAGACACAGACAGACACACAGACAGACAGACACGGAAAGACACCCAGAAAAAGACACAGACAGACAGACAGACATCCAGACAGACAGACAGACAGACAGACAGACAGACAGACAGACAGACAGACAGATGGACACAGACACCAGACAGACAGACAGACAGATAGACAGAGACACGGACAGACTGACACCTAGACAGACAGAGACACGGACAGACAGACACCCAGACAGACAGAGACATGAAAAGACACCCAGAAAAAGACACAGACAGACAGAGAGACAGACAGACAGAGACATGGACAGACTGACAGACAGAGAAACAGACAGACACCCAGGTAGACAGACACAGAGAGACAACCAGACAGAGAAACAGACAGAAAGGCATGTAGAAGGAGACACAGACAGAAACCCAGAAAAAGAAACAGACAGACAGACAGACAGAGACACAGAAAAACACCAAGAAAAAGAAACAAACAGACCCCCTCCAGTTCGCCTACCAGCCCCGACTAGGAGTTGAGGATGCCATCATCTACCTGCTCGACTGTGTCTACGCTCACCTGGACAAGCCGGCGAGCACTGTGAGAGTCATGTTTTTTGACTTCTCCAGTGCATTCAACACCATCAGGCCAGCTCTACTGAGTGAGAATCTGACAGCAATGCGGGTGGAGCCCCTCCTTGTGTCCTGGATTGTGGATTACCTGACTGGCAGACCACAGTATGTGCGCCTGCAGCATTGTACATCAGACAGACTGATCAGCAACACTGGGGCACCGCAGGGGACTGTCCTCTCTCCCTTCCTCTTCACCCTGTACACTACGGACTTCAGCTACTGCACAGAGACCTGCCATCTTCAGAGGTTTTCTGACGACTCTGCAGTAGTTGGACTTATCAGTAAGGGTGAGGAGACTGAGTACAGGGGTGTGATGGACAACTTTGTCACGTGGTGTGAGCAGAACCATCTGCAGCTCAACGTGGCAAAAACTAAAGAACTGGTGGTGGACCTGAGGAGGATCAGGGCTCCAGTGACCCCTACCTCCATCCGTGGGGTTAACGTGGACTTAGTGGAGGAATACAAGTACTTAGGGGTGGGCTTGCGACTTGCGACACTTTGCGGTAAGCGTATTCTGTCACTTCCGGTTATCGGTGTTACTGCCACGGTGCTCTCTGCTCTGCTCACCTGAACAGATTTACGTATATTTCTTACATCAGTGATTATCTACATATCTCTACACTATCCTTAGACTTGTTCTGTTTGAGCACGAACAGGTCTCTGAACTTTAGTAACACTTTAAATCCGATAGTTTTACCAGTCTCTGTTAGTCACACTAACTAGCCTAGCTATAGCAATGGCTTCTCTCTCCTCTCCTCCTCTCTCCTCTCCTGTTCTCTCCTGTCCTGTGTGCCACATGTTTAGTTACTCCTCGTCCTCCTTTAGCGATAACGGTACTTGTAACAAATGTAGTTTATTTGTAGCTTTGGAGGCGAGGCTCAGTGAGTTAGAGGCACGGTACCGCACCACCGAACAGTCAGTAGCTGCTATGGTTAGCAAGTCCCCTGTAGCCGGTGCGGTACCACCGAAGGTAGCTTCAGCTAGCTGTCCCCCGGCAACCCCCGAGCAGCCGGGAGGCTGGGTGACTGTCCGAAAGGGGCATAGCTCCAAACAGAAGCCCACGGTACACCACCAACCGCTCCACGTTTCAAACAAATATTCCCCACTCAGCGACACACCCGCTGAGAGGCCAACTCTGGTCATTGGCAGCTCCATTTTACGAAACGTGAAGTTAGCGACACTGGGGGCCATAGTTAAATGCATCCCTGGGGCCAGAGCGGGTGACATCGAGTCTAATTTAAAACTGCTGGCTAAACATAAACGTAGATACAGTAAGATTGTTATTCACGTCGGCGGTAATGACATAGGTCACTAAAATTAATGTGTCATCGGTGTGTGCATACGCCAAAACGATGTCTGGACTCCGTAGTTTTCTCTGGACCCCTACCCAATGTGACCAGTGATGACATGTATAGCCGCATGTCGTCATTCCACCGCTGGCTGTCGAGGTGGTGTCCAGCAAACGATGTGGGCTTCATAGATAATTGGACACCTTTCTGGGGAAAACCTGGTCTGATTAGGAGAGACGGCATCCATCCCACTTTGGATGGAGCAGCTCTCATATCTAGAAACATGGCCAAGTCTATTAGTCGACCAAAACCGTGACAACCCAGAGTTGAGACCAGGAAGCAGAGCTGCAGTCTTACACGCTTCTCTGCGCCTCCATTAGGGCAGCCACCCACCCAATCCTTTAGTATAGAGACTGTGTCTGTCCCCCGTCCACCTACATTATTTAAAGATAAAACAAACAGAGGAGGAGCTCATCATAAAAACCTAATAAAAATTAAAACAACATCCCCAGCAGTCCAAAATAAGATAATTAAATGTGGACTCTTGAATATCAGGTCTTTGTCCTCTAAAGCTGTTTTAGTCAATGAATTAATATCTGATTATGATATTGATTTATTTTGTCTCACTGAAACCTGGCTGCAGGAGGATGAATATGTTAGTTTAAATGAATCCACTCCTCTAAGTCATTGTAATACTCATATTCCTCGAAGTACTGGTCGAGGTGGTGGAGTTGGAGCCATATTTGACTCAAGTCTATTAATAAATCCTAAACCTAAACTAAATTATAACTCGTTTGAAAGTCTTGTTCTTAGCCTTGCTCACCCAACCTGGAAAACATTACAGCCAATTCTATTTGTTATAGTATATCGTGCTCCTGGTCCTTACTCTGAATTTTTATCTGAATTTGCAGAATTTGCATCAGGCTTGATCCTTAAAACAGATAAAGTAATTATTGTAGGTGATTTTAATATTCATGTGGACAACTACAATGATAGTCTTAGTACTGCGTTTATCTCTTTGTTAGATTCAATTGGCTTCTGTCAGAGTGTAAATAAACCGACTCATTGTCTGAACCACACTCTTGATCTTGTTCTCTCATATGGCATTGAAATTGATCATCTAATAGTCTTTCCACAGAATCCTCTTCTGTCAGACCATTTTTTAATAACCTTCGAGTTCATATTACTGGACTATAAGCCTTTCTGCAGAAACTCCTACAGCAGATGTTTATCTGATAGTGCTGTAGCCAAATTTAAGGAAGTGATTCCTTCAGTATTGAATTCAATGACTTGTCTCAATGTAGCAGAGGACTTGTCTGCTTCCTTTAGCCCCTCACAAATAGATCATCTGGTTGATAGTACTACAGGCTCATTACGAACAACTCTAGACTCTATTGCACCTCTGAAAAAGAAGATAATTAAACAAAGGAGGTTAGCACCATGGTATAGCCAGCAGACTCGCAACTTAAAGCAAGAGGCACGTAAATCTGAACACAAATGGCGTGCCACTAAACTGGAAGAATCTTGTTTAGCCTGGCAAGATAATCTTAAAACATACAGGAAGGCTCTCCGTAGTGCCAGAGCAGCCTACTACTCTTCATTAATAGAGGAAAATAAGAACAACCCCAGGTTTCTCTTCAGCACTGTAGCCAGGCTAACAGAGAGCCACAGCTCTATTGAGCCATCCATTCCTTTAGGTCTAAGTAGCAATGACTTCATGAGCTTCTTTAATGATAAAATTATAACTATTAGAGACAAAATTCATCACCTCTTGCCCTCAACAGGCACTGATCTGCATTCTGATACAGCAAGTTTGGAAACAGCTGTAAAACCTGATATATATTTAGACTGTTTTTCTCCCATCGACCTTCATCAAATAGCTTCAATAATTTCCTCATCTAAGTCGTCAACCTGTCTCTTAGATCCCATCCCAACCAGGCTGGTCAAGGATGTTTTACCTTTAGTTAGCCCTTCTCTATTGGATATGATTAATCTGTCTTTATTATCAGGATATGTACCACAGTCCTTTAAAGTAGCTGTAATGAAACCTCTTCTTAAAAAGCCCACTCTAGATCCAGAGGTTTTAGCCAACTACAGACCGATATCAAACCTTCCCTTTCTCTCTAAGATACTTGAGAAAGCTGTAGCCAATCAACTGTGTGACTTCCTCCATAAGAACAGTTTATATGAGGATTTTCAGTCAGGATTTAGAGTGCATCATAGCACAGAGACCGCACTAGTCAAAGTTACAAACGACCTCCTAATGGCATCAGACAAAGGACTCATCTCTGTACTTGTCCTGTTAGATCTTAGTGCCGCATTTGACACCATTGACCATCAAATTCTTTTACAGAGACTGGAACATCAAATTGGCATCAAAGGAACCGCCCTAAGCTGGTTTAAGTCTTATTTTTTAGATCGATCTCAGTTTGTTCTTGTCAATGATGAATCCTCCATTCATACCAAAGTTTGTCATGGAGTCCCACAAGGTTCTGTACTCGGACCACTTCTATTCAGTTTATATATGCTTCCTCTAGGGAACATTATTAGGAATCACTCCGTTAATTTTCATTGTTATGCCGACGACACCCAGCTATATTTATCGATCAAGCCTGATGAATCCAATCAATTAACTAAACTCCAAGCATGCCTTAAAGATATAAAAAGTTGGATGACCTTCAATTTTCTGATGTTAAATTCAGACAAAACTGAAGTTCTTGTAATTGGACCCAAAAACATCAGAAACTCTCTTTCTAGAGACTTAGTTACCTTAGATGGGATCACCCTGGCCTCCAGCTCCACCGTAAAGAATCTTGGAGTTGTTTTTGATCAGGATTTGTCCTTTAATGTCCACATAAAACAAATTTCAAGGACTGCATTCTTCCATTTACGTAACATTGCCAAAATCAGACGCATTGTATCTCAAGCAGATGCAGAAAAACTAGTCCACGCATTTGTTACTTCTAGGCTGGACTATTGTAACTCTTTGTTATCAGGCTGCTCCAATAAGTCTCTGAGGACTTTGCAGCTAATTCAGAATGCTGCTGCACGTGTTCTGACAGGAACCAAGATCAGAGATCACATCTCTCCCATTTTGGCTTCCTTGCATTGGCTCCCTGTTAAATCTAGAATAGAATTTAAAATTCTTCTCCTCACATACAAAGCTCTTCATGGTCAGGCACCATCATATCTAAAAGAGCTCATAGTACCTTATTACCCCTCTAGAACACTGCGCTCTCAGAATGCTGGGTTCCTTGTAGTTCCTATAGTCTCCAAAAGTAGATTGGGAGCCAGAGCTTTCAGCTATCAAGCTCCTCTTCTGTGGAACAAACTACCATTTTGGGTTCGGGAGGCAGACACGGTCAACACTTTTAAGAGTAAACTTAAGACTTTCCTTTTTGATAGAGCTTATAGTTAGGGCTGGCTCAGGTCATCCCTTAGTTATGCTGCTATAGGACTATACTGCCGGGGGACTCCCCCTTTCAGGGTTATGCCTAGGCAGGCGTGGTATTGGTTGAAGATGCAGTCACATCTCCCTTTACTGAAAACCCCTCTCTCTCTCTCTCTCTCTCTCTCTCTCTCTCTCTCTCTCTCTCTCTCTCTCTCTCTCACCATCACCACCACCATCTGTAAACATACATGTCTTTCATACATGTACATTAATGCATCTTACTAACTAAACTTCTTCCCCGGAGTTTCTGTGCTCTCTCGTCCAGCAGGTTCTCGTGGATCGTGACTGCTGCTGTGGTCCTGCATGACGTCCACTACATATATTATTACTGTCATTAATGTTACCAGATCTCCATTACAGTTTATAGTAACTTAGTTAATGATTTGCTGCTGCTGTGCATCTGTGTCTCTCTATCTCTATCACAGGTTCCACTGCTACTGTAATCATTTTATCATTCATTGTAATTCATTGTCATTTTTCATTGTAATTGTACAAAATGTTTCTGTTGACTTGTTGACTGTACACGTGACATCTATTGCACGTCTGTCCGTCCTGGGAGAGGGATCCCTCCTCTGTGGCTCTTCCTGAGGTTTCTTCCACTTTTTTCCCTGTTAAAAGGGTTTTTTGTGGGCAAGTTTTTCCTCACTCGAACCGAGGGTCTAAGGACAGAGGGTGTCACTCCCTGTACAGATTGTGAAGCCCTCCGAGGCAAAATGTATTTTGCGACTTTGGGCTATACAAATAAAATTTGATTTGATTTGATTTGATACTTGGACAATAAATTGGACTGGACTAAAAACTACAGGAAGGGTCAAAGCCGTCTCTATTTCTCTATCCGACGCCAACAGACTTAACAAACTCATCCGCAAAGCCAGCCATGTTGTTGGAGGGGAGCTCGACTCCCTGACAGCAGTGTCAGAGAGAAGGATGTTGTTCAGGATTAGGTCCATACTGGACAACTCTCTCCATCCTCTCCATGACGTGCTGACCAGCCAAAGAAGCACATTCAGCAAGAGACTCATTCCACCACGCTGCACCACAGAGCACCACAGGAAATCATTCCTGCCTGTGGCAAATTTTGAGGTTTATTCTTATAGTTTTTTAACTTTGTAATTTTATTCTTATTTTATTATTATTCTTTTAACTTTGTAATTTTATTCTTAGGTTTATTCTTATTTATTCTTATAGTTTTTAACTTTGTAATTTTTGCTGCTATAATATTCGTTACCTTTGTACACTGGAGCGCTGTGACGAAAGAGTTTCCCGCAAGGGATTAATAAAGTATATTCTATTCTATTCTGTTACTTGCCCACATGCAGTCTCAGCCCTCTTATCAGAACAGAAGACATCTCATCTTTCAGCAGCAAGGTGGCTCAGGTATCACACCACACTTCTTGACCTGCCACATGTCACAATCAAAAGATGCACTGTCTTAAATCCAGCAACTCTTTTGCCTCTCCCAACCGATGGAGAGCCACCCAGCTGTGAAGCTGAAGTTCAACACGTATGTACACCACGACCTGACCTTTCAGATACACCCCTGAACAACCCTGACCTAGTTTTCTATGTGGATGGGTCTGCATCAAGGGACCCAGACACAGGACAATGTCAGACTGTTGTTGATGATCATGGTTTTGAACAATCTGCCTTCTCATTACTCAGCACAGGCAGCAGAGCTGGTGGCCTTGACAGAAGCATGCAAATTGGCAGAAGGTAAAACAGTGACTACACCCACTCAACACGCCTTTGGTGTCTTTCACGATTTTGGAGCCTTGTGGAAACAGAAAATTTCTAAAATCTGATGGCAAACCTATCTTGCATCATGATAAGATCTTTGTTAGTAAGAGCTTTGTTAGAGGCTATTTTGGTTCAGAAACAGATCTCTGTCTGTAAATGTGCAGCACATACATCATTTGAGGATGTGATTTCCAGAGGGAATGCTCGAGCAGATTTAGCTGCCAAAGTAGCGGCTCGACTTGCTGTTACAGTTTTTGTCAATTGCTAAAACACTGAAACCCATTGGCTGAACAAAGTTCTCAGTTGCCTGAACTCATTTAGCTAATTGTGCAAATCTCACTTACACTTTTCAACAAAACTCTAAACGCATTCTCAAAACACATTCTGCACTGTAATGCACGTCATCCATATTTGTAAATACAAATAGAGCATTTGTCATGACATTGATTAAACACAACCACTCAAAATTGATTTCACTTGTTTCAAATGATGTGACACAACCAATATAAGTCAGATCAGAGAGCAAACAGGTTGTTGAAGGTGGGAATGAGCAAGTCTGAGAATGAATAGAAGAAACTATGTGAGAAGACGAGTGTGTATGCGAGGTGGGGGCGAGGAGGAAGAGGAGGAGGACAAGAAAGAAGAAGAGGAAGACAAAGAGTGGAAATATCCAATGAAATTCAAGCAACAATCATAGACCATGTTCTTGTCCATGGACTGACAATGAGGGAAGCAGGACTTAGAGTGCAACCATGTGACTTAGGTTGCACTCTAAGTCCTGCTTCCCTTATTGTCAGTCCATGGATTTGAGATGATTTTCTGTGTCCACCATAGTAAGGACATTCAGAGAAGAGAACAAGTACAGTATACTACTGTATTTTTGTAATTGCAAATGTACTATACTACACTACATGCTGTTTCAATAGACATTTGTAAAGTTCATCACTGTATGTATTGTACTGCATGAATATTTTTTGTAACTGCACATCTACTTTTTGTAGAATTGCAATAAACAAATTGTATGGCCCTGAACATTGTGCTTTCCATTTGTTTACAGTACTGACTGCTCAATGGATTTTGACTGGTTGCAGGTTCATATCAACAAAGAACAAGAATTACAGTATCACAGAGACAAAGGACAAGTTTGTGAGATGCAGGGTACAGTACTGTAAAAATAGGGGTACAAGGAGGAGGAAGAACAAAAAAAATTGCAAAGAGCAAAAGTAGTAATTTCTGATCAATTTTGAGCTACTATGATAGAACATGTTTTCGTTCATCAAAAGACAATGATGGAAAAATATGATTTTTTTTATTATTATTTATTTTTTGGTGTATTGTTTACTGACTGCTTGATAGTGTATATCATTTTGATCGCTTTGTTTAGAAGCAGTATTTGGTTTTGAGCACAGGTAAAACTGTTTTGAGGCGAAAGTTTGATTTTGCAAGAGGTTTTGTAAATAGTGCTTGAAGATGAGTTTTTGTCTTTAATATTTTCAAAAAATGGAGCAAGGTTTCAGAAATTGTGCAATTGAGAAAAACTAAATGTCAAACATGAAACCACCGCTTTATTGTGACATTCTGTTGCTTCTCTTTCTGATCTCAGCAGTTTTGTTACACCAGCAGAGAAGAAGCTGTGGACTCAGAATAACTGCTATCAAAAGGAGGGTGTGTGGTATGGACCAGATGATAAACCGTGTCTGCCAAAGAAATTGTATCCAAACTCTCACATGGATTGGATCATGTCTCAAAAAAAGGTATGTGCGCAGTCATTCAGGCTGATTGGTACACAAAATGTTTTTCCACCTTTTGTGCCAAAAGTAACGTGGGCAAAACAAAACCACTGTCTCAAACTGCAGCACACCCACCTACAATCAGACCATTCCAGCATCTGATGATGGATTTCATTGAACTCAACCCAACTGAAGGGAAGAAATATTGTCTAACTATGGTTATATGTTTTCTAAATGGGTTGAAGTGTTTCCGTCAAAACATGCCACTGCATCAGTTGTGGCAAAAGCATTACTCACAGAGATAATTCCTAGATAGGGAATTCCAGAGAAAATTTCATCAGACAATTGTCCCCATTTCATGAACGAAGCCATGGCACAACTCTCTTGAGTGTTTAGGTTTTGACCTCAAAACTTACTGTTCTTACTATAGGTACAGGTGGCGCCATTGAACGCCAAAATCAGACAGTGAGCAAATGCTGAGGAAACAGGCTTGTCATGGCCTAAAGCACTGCCTGTTGTTTTGATGTACATGAGAATGTGCAAGCACGAGCGACTTAACTGTCCCCTTTTTGAGATCCTTTTTGCAGTCCCACCTCAAGTGGGAACAGATCCACCTGGACGTCAGATGGACACCACTCTCTGCGAGGACCAACTGGTAATGTATTGCATATTCTTAACCAAATCTTTTTGTGACATTAGACAACAGGTTGCCAGTGCACAACCCTCAGGTCCTCTGCATGACATTAAGCCTGGAGATTCCATGGTGGTAAAGAACTTCAGGAGAAAGTCTTGGAGACATCATGGCTGGTTAGGACCATTCCAAGTCCTCCTGGTCACTCACACTGCTGTGAAGAGGTCGCAGAACGTGCTACTTGGATTCACGCAACACACTGCAGAAGAGTTCCACCCCCTGGGGGTACAACCACAGTAGGAGAATAATCAGTGATGTGCTAGTAACCTCTCACTGTAGACTAGGCATACAGACGTGCCAAGGCCACACAAACATTCACACACACACGGCCAGAAGAAGATGACTTCAACTCCAGAAGATGGAGAGGCCATGCCCATGGCGTCCGTTCAGACATACAGAAGCCTCTGTGGCATCAGAGGAACTCTGAGCATTATCATACTGTTATCCCTTCTTTTTACAGGTCCCATTCTGTGATAGGAAACTCAAATTTCGACTTCTTTGATGACGATACCATTTTGTAAATGAAGTTGGTCAGTTTCTCAGTTTATTCTGTGTACAACACAATGAGATCAGTTCAGCAACATTTGTTCCCACATGCACACCTCTCCTCAGCATAGCGTACCGTTACTCAATAGCACATTTAGTGTTCTTATTAAAACAATCAATAAATCAAAATACATTTCAATCTGATCGTACAGTTACAAGACAAATACATTTCCCCACCAACCAACAGAATATTTTTATATTTCATTAATAAATGTCTTACACTGAAAATATGAACATACACAAAACTTATTGTTATAAAAATTAAGTTTATACTGTGTTTCAGATGTTTTAAATCATGCAATGTGTACATGAGTTCCTATTTCTTACATGTTCTGTTTTCACTTCTTTAATATGACTTTGTTGCTAAGGCTTGCAGGGTGAGGTAAATTTAAGGTTAATGTAGTCCAGAACAGAACAAGGGTCAGAGGCAGGTCAGAGAGGTGACATTTAGATTGGGGATATGCTGACTACTGATTAAGGGAATTTAAAAAAACGTTTGGATGCTATATATGCAAATTGTCAGGGAGCCTTTTTCTCTGTAACCCCTCCTGTGTGTTGCACTGTTAAACGCTCGTTCTTGTACAAGAATAATAAATTCAACTTAAACTTTGATGCTTCGAATCCAGTCTTCTTTATTAAAGGGTCATTCTTGAAAATTCCCATAACACCTATATGTACAAAAATAATATTTTCACCACAAAAAAACAAGGGGAGCGCTCACATGCCTGTGTACAACACAATGAGATCAAGTCAAATCAAATCAAATTTTATTTGTAAGTCACAAAATACATTTGCCTCACATTTACAATTTGTACAGTAAGTGACACCCTCTGTCCTTAGACCCTCGGTTCGAGTGAGGAAAAACTTGCCCACAAAAAACCCTTTTAACAGGGAAAAAAAGGTGGAAGAAACCTCAGGAAGAGCCAAAGAGGAGGGATCCCTCTCCCAGGACGGACAGACGTGCAAAGATGTCACGTGAACCGAACAAATCAACAATTACAATGAATGATAAAATGACAATGAATGATGAATGATAAAATTATTACAGTAGCAGTGGAACCTGTGATAGAGATAGAGAGACACAGATGAACAGCAGCAGCAAATCATTAACTAACTATAAACTGTAATGGAGATATGGTAGCAATAATGACAGTAATAATATATGTAGTGGACGTCATGCAGGACCACAGCAGCAGCCACGATCCATGAGAACCTGTTGGACGAGAGACCACAGAAACTCCGGGGCAGAAGTTTAGTTAGTAACATGCATTAATGTGCATTAATGAGACATGTATGTTTACAGATAGTGGTGGTAATGGTGATGGGGGGAGAGAGAGAGAGAGAGAAAGAGAGTTTTCAGTAAAGGGAGATGTGACTGCATCTTCAACCAATACCTTGCCCGGCATAACCCTGAAAGAGACGGACAGAGACAGAGAGAGAGAGAGAGAGAGAGAGAGGTGGGGTGGGAGTCCCCCAGAGATCAGTTCAGCAACATTTGTTCCCACACGCAAACCTTTAAACAAAACAGACAGCCTGCGCATGAACAACTACCTGTGCTGTTCACTAAGCTAGCCTGCGACAGTTGAGCTAGCATCTCACACAAAAAGTGCTGTACAAAATAAAAATATACACATTTAAACAAAAATGACCACAACAAAGAACAAAACTAATAACTTAATAGTTTGAACTTCTATTTAGCGTTTTTAATTTTGGATGTTATGGCATGAGAAAACCAGATGTAAAATGTGACCTGACAAAATCTGTTACAAATAACTTTACAAATAAGTAGCAGAGGTCACAATATGGCAGCAGAGTGAAAATGGTTGGTGTTACATCTTGCATTTTTAATATAAGAGGAGAGTCAGATTGTGACAGATGTAAAATGTGACCTGACAAAATCTGACTCCCTCCTTTTTACTCTCTGTTAACACTAGTTACAAATAACTTTACAAGTGGGGATGTTGGTTTTTACTGTTACCACTAGTTACAAATAACTTTACAAATAAGTAGCAGAGGTCACAATATGGCAGCAGAGTGAAAATGGTTGGTGTTACATCTTGCATTTTTAATATAAGAGGGGAGTCAGATTGTGTTAGATGTAAAATGTGACCTGACAAAATCTGACTCCCCTCCTTTTTTCCTCTCTGTTAATACTAGTTACAAATAACTTTACAAATAAGTAGCAGAGGTCACAATATGGCAGCAGAGTGAAAATGGTTGATGTTACATCTTGCATTTTTAATATAAGAACGGAGTCAGATTGTGACAGATGTAAAATGTGACCTGACAAAATCCGACTCCCCTCCTTTTTACTCTCTGTTAACACTAGTTACAAATAACTTTACACATAACTACCAGAGGTCACAATATGGCAGCAGAGTGAAAATGGTTGGTGTTACATCTTGCATTTTTAATATAAGAGGGGAGTCAGATTGTGACAGATGTAAAATGTGACCTGACAAAATCCGACTCCCCTCCTTTTTTCCTCTCTGTTAACACTAGTTACAAATAACTTTACACATAAGTAGCAGAGGTCACAATATGACAGCAGAGTGAAAATGGTTGGGGTTACATCTTGCATTTTTAATATAAGAGGAGAGTCACATTGTGACAGATGTAAAATGTGATCTGACAAAATCTGACTCCCCTTCCTTTTTCCTCTGTTACCACTAGTTACAAATAACTTTATAAATAAGTAGCAGAGGTCACAATATGGCAGCAGAGTGAAAATGGTTGGTGTTACATCTTGCATTTTTAATATAAGAACAGAGTCAGATTGTGTTAGATGTAAAATGTGACCTGACAAAATCTGACTCCCCTCCTTTTTCCTCTCTGTTAATACTAGTTACAAATAACTTTACAAATAACTACCAGAGGTCACAATATGGCAGCAGAGTGAAAATGGTTGATGTTACATCTTGCATTTTTAATATAAGAACGGAGTCAGATTGTGACAGATGTAAAATGTGACCTGACAAAATCCGACTCCCCTCCTTTTTACTCTCTGTTAACACTAGTTACAAATAACTTTACACATAACTACCAGAGGTCACAATATGGCAGCAGAGTGAAAATGGTTGGTGTTACATCTTGCATTTTTAATATAAGAGGGGAGTCAGATTGTGACAGATGTAAAATGTGACCTGACAAAATCCGACTCCCCTCCTTTTTTCCTCTCTGTTAACACTAGTTACAAATAACTTTACACATAAGTAGCAGAGGTCACAATATGACAGCAGAGTGAAAATGGTTGGGGTTACATCTTGCATTTTTAATATAAGAGGAGAGTCAGATTGTGACAGATGTAAAATGTGATCTGACAAAATCTGACTCCCCTTCCTTTTTCCTCTGTTACCACTAGTTACAAATAACTTTATAAATAAGTAGCAGAGGTCACAATATGGCAGCAGAGTGAAAATGGTTGGTGTTACATCTTGCATTTTTAATATAAGAACAGAGTCAGATTGTGTTAGATGTAAAATGTGACCTGACAAAATCTGACTCCCCTCCTTTTTTCCTCTCTGTTAATACTAGTTACAAATAACTTTACAAATAAGTAGCAGAGGTCACAATATGGCAGCAGAGTGAAAATGGTTGATGTTACATCTTGCATTTTTAATATAAGAACGGAGTCAGATTGTGACAGATGTAAAATGTGACCTGACAAAATCCGACTCCCCTCCTTTTTACTCTCTGTTAACACTAGTTACAAATAACTTTACACATAACTACCAGAGGTCACAATATGGCAGCAGAGTGAAAATGGTTGGTGTTACATCTTGCATTTTTAATATAAGAGGGGAGTCAGATTGTGACAGATGTAAAATGTGACCTGACAAAATCCGACTCCCCTCCTTTTTTCCTCTCTGTTAACACTAGTTACAAATAACTTTACAAATAAGTAGCAGAGGTCACAATATGACAGCAGAGTGAAAATGGTTGGGGTTACATCTTGCATTTTTAATATAAGAGGAGAGTCAGATTGTGACAGATGTAAAATGTGATCTGACAAAATCTGACTCCCCTTCCTTTTTCCTCTGTTACCACTAGTTACAAATAACTTTATAAATAAGTAGCAGAGGTCACAATATGGCAGCAGAGTGAAAATGGTTGGGGTTACATCTTGCATTTTTAATATAAGAACAGAGTCAGATTGTGTTAGATGTAAAATGTGACCTGACAAAATCTGACT
Organism: Argyrosomus regius; assembly: GCA_946959425.1. NCBI lineage: Eukaryota > Metazoa > Chordata > Actinopteri > Sciaenidae > Argyrosomus > Argyrosomus regius. The sequence goes on from CAMPSB010000139.1 coordinate 43,249, forward strand.
CCCCTCCTTTTTTCCTCTCTGTTAACACTAGTTACAAATAACTTTACACATAAGTAGCAGAGGTCACAATATGACAGCAGAGTGAAAATGGTTGGGGTTACATCTTGCATTTTTAATATAAGAGGAGAGTCAGATTGTGACAGATGTAAAATGTGATCTGACAAAATCTGACTCCCCTTCCTTTTTCCTCTGTTACCACTAGTTACAAATAACTTTATAAATAAGTAGCAGAGGTCACAATATGGCAGCAGAGTGAAAATGGTTGGTGTTACATCTTGCATTTTTAATATAAGAACAGAGTCAGATTGTGTTAGATGTAAAATGTGACCTGACAAAATCTGACTCCCCTTCTTTTTTCCTCTCTGTTAATACTAGTTACAAATAACTTTACAAATAAGTAGCAGAGGTCACAATATGGCAGCAGAGTGAAAATGGTTGGTGTTACATCTTGCATTTTTAATCGAAGAGGGGAGTCAGATTGTGACAGATGTAAAATGTGACCTGATAAAATCTGACTCTCTCCTTTTTACTCTCTGTTAACACTAGTTACAAATAACTTTACACATAAGTAGCAGAGGTCACAATATGACAGCAGAGTGAAAATGGTTGGTGTTACTGTTGTGGAGAAATTGCTGAAGTCAAAGGTCAATGGTGAGGTCAGGAGGGAAGAAAGTGTTCGGGAGCCTCTGATGTCTTATGCTGTAATATTTATTGACGCTTGGCCAAGGAGAATTAGAGACACTCTCATAGTACATCAGAAGTGCCTGAGTCGGTCTCACATTCTGCCGAACTCGTGCTGGTGGATAGACTTTAAACCTCAACATAACACCACAAATACTATACGCCCCAAATGAGACAAAGAGAATGTTTTTACCAAGAACAGAGTTATCGTCAACATGTTCTAGTCTGGAGACACAGATGTCTGTTTATGTCAACGGCCAGCTATCTATTATGTCTAGGAAGGCAGCAACAGGTCTCTTTGACCCTGGCCACCACAGTGTTGAGATAGACTGGCACCTACTGCCCCCAGTCAAAGCCAAACAATTAATACTGCCGAGGACCTCAAGGCCCACACGTGACCTCGTGTAACCTAAGGATAGAAAATTCCATAACAGTTACATCTTGCATTTTTAATATAAGAGTGGAGTCAGATTGTGACAGATGTAAAATGTGACCTGACAAAATCTGACTCTCTCCTTTTTACTCTCTGTTAACACTAGTTACAAATAACTTTACACATAAGTAGCAGAGGTCACAATATGACAGCAGAGTGAAAATGGTTGGTGTTACATCTTGCATTTTTAATATAAGAGGAGAGTCAGATTGTGACAGATGTAAAATGTGACCTGACAAAATCCGACTCCCTCCTTTTTTCTCTCTGTTAACACTAGTTACAAATAACTTTACACATAAGTAGCAGAGGTCACAATATGACAGCAGAGTGAAAATGGTTGGGGTTACATCTTGCATTTTTAATATAAGAGGAGAGTCAGATTGTGACAGATGTAAAATGTGATCTGACAAAATCTGACTCCCCTTCCTTTTTCCTCTGTTACCACTAGTTACAAATAACTTTATAAATAAGTAGCAGAGGTCACAATATGGCAGCAGAGTGAAAATGGTTGGTTGGTTAAGAGGAGAGTCAGATTGTGACAGATGTAAAATGTGATCTGACAAAATCTGACTCCCCTTCCTTTTTCCTCTGTTACCACTAGTTACAAATAACTTTATAAATAAGTAGCAGAGGTCACAATATGGCAGCAGAGTGAAAATGGTTGGTGTTACATCTTGCATTTTTAATATAAGAACAGAGTCAGATTGTGTTAGATGTAAAATGTGACCTGACAAAATCTGACTCCCCTCTTTTTTTTCTCTCTGTTAATACTAGTTACAAATAACTTTACAAATAAGTAGCAGAGGTCACAATATGGCAGCAGAGTGAAAATGGTTGATGTTACATCTTGCATTTTTAATATAAGAACGGAGTCAGATTGTGACAGATGTAAAATGTGACCTGACAAAATCCGACTCCCCTCCTTTTTACTCTCTGTTAACACTAGTTACAAATAACTTTACACATAAGTAGCAGAGGTCACAATATGGCAGCAGAGTGAAAATGGTTGGTGTTACATCTTGCATTTTTAATATAAGAGGGGAGTCAGATTGTGACAGATGTAAAATGTGACCTGACAAAATCTGACTCCCCTCCTTTTTTCCTCTCTGTTAACACTAGTTACAAATAACTTTACAAATAAGTAGCAGAGGTCACAATATGGCAGCAGAGTGAAAATGGTTGGTGTTACATCTTGCATTTTTAATATAAGAGAGAGAGTCAGATTGTGACAGATGTAAAATGTGACCTGACAAAATCTGACTCCCCTCCTTTTTTCTCTCTGTTAACACTAGTTACAAATAACTTTACAAATAAGTAGCAGAGGTCACAATATGGCAGCAGAGTGAAAATGGTTGGTGTTACATCTTGCATTTTTAATATAAGAGGAGAGTCAGATTGTGACAGATGTAAAATGTGACCTGACAAAATCTGACTCCCCTCCTTTTTACTCTCTGTTAACACTAGTTACAAATAACTTTACAAATAAGTAGCAGAGGTCACAATATGGCAGCAGAGTGAAAATGGTTGGTGTTACATCTTGCATTTTTAATATAAGAGGGGAGTCAGATTGTGACAGATGTAAAATGTGACCTGACAAAATCTGACTCCCCTCCTTTTTCCTCTCTGTTAACACTAGTTACAAATAACTTTACAAATAAGTAGCAGAGGTCACAATATGGCAGCAGAGTGAAAATGGTTGGTGTTACATCTTGCATTTTTAATATAAGAGGAGAGTCAGATTGTGACAGATGTAAAATGTGACCTGACAAAATCTGACTCCCCTCCTTTTTTCCTCTCTGTTAACACTAGTTACAAATAACTTTACAAATAAGTAGCAGAGGTCACAATATGGCAGCAGAGTGAAAATGGTTGGTGTTACATCTTGCATTTTTAATATAAGAGGAGAGTCAGATTGTGACAGATGTAAAATGTGACCTGACAAAATCTGACTCCCCTTCCTTTTTTCTCTCTGTTACCACTAGTTACAAATAACTTTATAAATAAGTAGCAGAGGTCACAATATGGCAGCAGAGTGAAAATGGTTGGTGTTACATCTTGCATTTTTAATATAAGAACAGAGTCAGATTGTGTTAGATGTAAAATGTGACCTGACAAAATCTGACTCCCCTCCTTTTTCCTCTCTGTTAACACTAGTTACAAATAACTTTACAAATAAGTAGCAGAGGTCACAATATGGCAGCAGAGTGAAAATGGTTGATGTTACATCTTGCATTTTTAATATAAGAACGGAGTCAGATTGTGACAGATGTAAAATGTGACCTGACAAAATCTGACTCCCCTCCTTTTTACTCTCTGTTAACACTAGTTACAAATAACTTTACAAATAAGTAGCAGAGGTCACAATATGGCAGCAGAGTGAAAATGGTTGGTGTTACATCTTGCATTTTTAATATAAGAAGGGAGTCAGATTGTGACAGATGTAAAATGTGACCTGACAAAATCTGACTCCCCTCCTTTTTTCCTCTCTGTTAACACTAGTTACAAATAACTTTACACATAAGTAGCAGAGGTCACAATATGACAGCAGAGTGAAAATGGTTGGTGTTACATCTTGCATTTTTAATATAAGAGGAGAGTCAGATTGTGACAGATGTAAAATGTGACCTGACAAAATCTGACTCCCCTCCTTTTTTCCTCTCTGTTAACACTAGTTACAAATAACTTTACAAATAAGTAGCAGAGGTCACAATATGGCAGCAGAGTGAAAATGGTTGGTGTTACATCTTGCATTTTTAATATAAGAACAGAGTCAGATTGTGACAGATGTAAAATGTGACCTGACAAAATCTGACTCCCCTCCTTTTTTCTCTCTGTTAACACTAGTTACAAATAACTTTACAAATAAGTAGCAGAGGTCACAATATGGCAGCAGAGTGAAAATGGTTGGTGTTACATCTTGCATTTTTAATATAAGAGGAGAGTCAGATTGTGACAGATGTAAAATGTGATCTGACAAAATCTGACTCCCCTTCCTTTTTCCTCTGTTACCACTAGTTACAAATAACTTTATAAATAAGTAGCAGAGGTCACAATATGGCAGCAGAGTGAAAATGGTTGGTGTTACATCTTGCATTTTTAATATAAGAACAGAGTCAGATTGTGTTAGATGTAAAATGTGACCTGACAAAATCTGACTCCCCTCCTTTTTTCCTCTCTGTTAATACTAGTTACAAATAACTTTACAAATAAGTAGCAGAGGTCACAATATGGCAGCAGAGTGAAAATGGTTGGTGTTACATCTTGCATTTTTAATATAAGAACGGAGTCAGATTGTGACAGATGTAAAATGTGACCTGACAAAATCTGACTCCCCTCCTTTTTACTCTCTGTTAACACTAGTTACAAATAACTTTACACATAACTAGCAGAGGTCACAATATGGCAGCAGAGTGAAAATGGTTGGTGTTACATCTTGCATTTTTAATATAAGAGGGGAGTCAGATTGTGACAGATGTAAAATGTGACCTGACAAAATCCGACTCCCCTCCTTTTTTCCTCTCTGTTAACACTAGTTACAAATAACTTTACAAATAAGTAGCAGAGGTCACAATATGACAGCAGAGTGAAAATGGTTGGGGTTACATCTTGCATTTTTAATATAAGAGGAGAGTCAGATTGTGACAGATGTAAAATGTGATCTGACAAAATCTGACTCCCCTTCCTTTTTCCTCTGTTACCACTAGTTACAAATAACTTTATAAATAAGTAGCAGAGGTCACAATATGGCAGCAGAGTGAAAATGGTTGGTGTTACATCTTGCATTTTTAATATAAGAACAGAGTCAGATTGTGTTAGATGTAAAATGTGACCTGACAAAATCTGACTCCCCTCCTTTTTTCCTCTCTGTTAACACTAGTTACAAATAACTTTACACATAAGTAGCAGAGGTCACAATATGACAGCAGAGTGAAAATGGTTGGGGTTACATCTTGCATTTTTAATATAAGAGGAGAGTCAGATTGTGACAGATGTAAAATGTGACCTGACAAAATCTGACTCCCCTTCCTTTTTCCTCTGTTACCACTAGTTACAAATAACTTTATAAATAAGTAGCAGAGGTCACAATATGGCAGCAGAGTGAAAATGGTTGGTGTTACATCTTGCATTTTTAATATAAGAACAGAGTCAGATTGTGACAGATGTAAAATGTGACCTGACAAAATCTGACTCCCCTCCTTTTTTCCTCTCTGTTAACACTAGTTACAAATAACTTTACACATAAGTAGCAGAGGTCACAATATGACAGCAGAGTGAAAATGGTTGGGGTTACATCTTGCATTTTTAATATAAGAGGAGAGTCAGATTGTGACAGATGTAAAATGTGATCTGACAAAATCTGACTCCCCTTCCTTTTTCCTCTGTTACCACTAGTTACAAATAACTTTATAAATAAGTAGCAGAGGTCACAATATGGCAGCAGAGTGAAAATGGTTGGTGTTACATCTTGCATTTTTAATATAAGAACAGAGTCAGATTGTGTTAGATGTAAAATGTGACCTGACAAAATCTGACTCCCCTTCTTTTTTCCTCTCTGTTAATACTAGTTACAAATAACTTTACAAATAAGTAGCAGAGGTCACAATATGGCAGCAGAGTGAAAATGGTTGGTGTTACATCTTGCATTTTTAATATAAGAGGGGAGTCAGATTGTGACAGATGTAAAATGTGACCTGATAAAATCTGACCTCCCTCCTTTTTACTCTCTGTTAACACTAGTTACAAATAACTTTACACATAAGTAGCAGAGGTCACAATATGACAGCAGAGTGAAAATGGTTGGTGTTACTGTTGTGGAGAAATTGCTGAAGTCAAAGGTCAATGGTGAGGTCAGGAGGGAAGAAAGTGTTCGGGAGCCTCTGATGTCTTATGCTGTAATATTTATTGACGCTTGGCCAAGGAGAATTAGAGACACTCTCATAGTACATCAGAAGTGCCTGAGTCGGTCTCACATTCTGCCGAACTCGTGCTGGTGGATAGACTTTAAACCTCAACATAACACCACAAATACTATACGCCCCAAATGAGACAAAGAGAATGTTTTTACCAAGAACGGAGTTATCGTCAACATGTTCTAGTCTGGAGACACAGATGTCTGTTTATGTCAACGGCCAGCTATCTATTATGTCTAGGAAGGCAGCAACAGGTCTCTTTGACCCTGGCCACCACAGTGTTGAGATAGACTGGCACCTACTGCCCCCAGTCAAAGCCAAACAATTAATACTGCCGAGGACCTCAAGGCCCACACGTGACCTCTGTAACCTAAGGATAGAAAATTCCATAACAGTTACATCTTGCATTTTTAATATAAGAGTGGAGTCAGATTGTGACAGATGTAAAATGTGACCTGACAAAATCTGACTCCTCTCCTTTTTACTCTCTGTTAACACTAGTTACAAATAACTTTACACATAAGTAGCAGAGGTCACAATATGACAGCAGAGTGAAAATGGTTGGTGTTACATCTTGCATTTTTAATATAAGAGGAGAGTCAGATTGTGACAGATGTAAAATGTGACCTGACAAAATCCGACTCCCCTCCTTTTTTCCTCTCTGTTAACACTAGTTACAAATAACTTTACACATAAGTAGCAGAGGTCACAATATGACAGCAGAGTGAAAATGGTTGGGGTTACATCTTGCATTTTTAATATAAGAGGAGAGTCAGATTGTGACAGATGTAAAATGTGACCTGACAAAATCTGACTCCCCTTCCTTTTTCCTCTGTTACCACTAGTTACAAATAACTTTATAAATAAGTAGCAGAGGTCACAATATGGCAGCAGAGTGAAAATGGTTGGTGTTACATCTTGCATTTTTAATATAAGAAGAGAGTCAGATTGTGACAGATGTAAAATGTGACCTGACAAAATCTGACTCCCCTTCTTTTTTCTCTCTGTTAACACTAGTTACAAATAACTTTACAAATAAGTAGCAGAGGTCACAATATGGCAGCAGAGTGAAAATGGTTGGTGTTACATCTTGCATTTTTAATATAAGAACGGAGTCAGATTGTGACAGATGTAAAATGTGACCTGACAAAATCTGACTCCCCTCCTTTTTACTCTCTGTTAACACTAGTTACAAATAACTTTACAAATAAGTAGCAGAGGTCACAATATGGCAGCAGAGTGAAAATGGTTGGTGTTACATCTTGCATTTTTAATATAAGAGGGGAGTCAGATTGTGACAGATGTAAAATGTGACCTGACAAAATCCGACTCCCCTCCTTTTTTCCTCTCTGTTAACACTAGTTACAAATAACTTTACAAATAAGTAGCAGAGGTCACAATATGACAGCAGAGTGAAAATGGTTGGTGTTACATCTTGCATTTTTAATATAAGAGGGGAGTCAGATTGTGACAGATGTAAAATGTGACCTGACAAAATCTGACTCCCCTTCCTTTTTCTCTCTGTTACCACTAGTTACAAATAACTTTATAAATAAGTAGCAGAGGTCACAATATGGCAGCAGAGTGAAAATGGTTGGTGTTACATCTTGCATTTTTAATATAAGAGGGGAGTCAGATTGTGACAGATGTAAAATGTGACCTGACAAAATCTGACTCCCCTCCTTTTTTCCTCTCTGTTAACACTAGTTACAAATAACTTTACACATAAGTAGCAGAGGTCACAATATGACAGCAGAGTGAAAATGGTTGGGGTTACATCTTGCATTTTTAATATAAGAGGAGAGTCAGATTGTGACAGATGTAAAATGTGATCTGACAAAATCTGACTCCCCTTCCTTTTTCCTCTGTTACCACTAGTTACAAATAACTTTATAAATAAGTAGCAGAGGTCACAATATGGCAGCAGAGTGAAAATGGTTGGTGTTACATCTTGCATTTTTAATATAAGAACAGAGTCAGATTGTGTTAGATGTAAAATGTGACCTGACAAAATCTGACTCCCCTCCTTTTTTCCTCTCTGTTAATACTAGTTACAAATAACTTTACAAATAAGTAGCAGAGGTCACAATATGGCAGCAGAGTGAAAATGGTTGGTGTTACATCTTGCATTTTTAATATAAGAGGGGAGTCAGATTGTGACAGATGTAAAATGTGACCTGACAAAATCTGACTCCCCTCCTTTTTTACTCTCTGTTAACACTAGTTACAAATAACTTTACACATAAGTAGCAGAGGTCACAATATGGCAGCAGAGTGAAAATGGTTGGTTGTTACATCTTGCATTTTTAATATAAGAGGGGAGTCAGATTGTGACAGATGTAAAATGTGACCTGACAAAATCTGACTCCCCTCCCTTTTTACTCTCTGTTAACACTAGTTACAAATAACTTTACAAATAAGTAGCAGAGGTCACAATATGACAGCAGAGTGAAAATGGTTGGGGTTACATCTTGCATTTTTAATATAAGAGGAGAGTCAGATTGTGACAGATGTAAAATGTGACCTGACAAAATCTGACTCCCCTTCCTTTTTACTCTCTGTTAACACTAGTTACAAATAACTTTACAAATAAGTAGCAGAGGTCACAATATGGCAGCAGAGTGAAAATGGTTGGTGTTACATCTTGCATTTTTAATATAAGAACAGAGTCAGATTGTGACAGATGTAAAATGTGACCTGACAAAATCTGACTCCCCTCCTTTTTTCCTCTCTGTTAACACTAGTTACAAATAACTTTACAAATAAGTAGCAGAGGTCACAATATGACAGCAGAGTGAAAATGGTTGGTGTTACATCTTGCATTTTTAATATAAGAGGAGAGTCAGATTGTGACAGATGTAAAATGTGACCTGACAAAATCTGACTCCCCTTCCTTTTTCCTCTGTTACCACTAGTTACAAATAACTTTATAAATAAGTAGCAGAGGTCACAATATGGCAGCAGAGTGAAAATGGTTGGTGTTACATCTTGCATTTTTAATATAAGAACAGAGTCAGATTGTGTTAGATGTAAAATGTGACCTGACAAAATCTGACTCCCCTCCTTTTTTCCTCTCTGTTAATACTAGTTACAAATAACTTTACAAATAAGTAGCAGAGGTCACAATATGACAGCAGAGTTAAAATGGTTGGGGTTACATCTTGCATTTTTAATATAAGAGGAGAGTCAGATTGTGACAGATGTAAAATGTGATCTGACAAAATCTGACTCCCCTTCCTTTTTCCTCTGTTACCACTAGTTACAAATAACTTTATAAATAAGTAGCAGAGGTCACAATATGGCAGCAGAGTGAAAATGGTTGGTGTTACATCTTGCATTTTTAATATAAGAACAGAGTCAGATTGTGTTAGATGTAAAATGTGACCTGACAAAATCTGACTCCCCTTCTTTTTTCCTCTCTGTTAATACTAGTTACAAATAACTTTACAAATAAGTAGCAGAGGTCACAATATGGCAGCAGAGTGAAAATGGTTGGTGTTACATCTTGCATTTTTAATCGAAGAGGGGAGTCAGATTGTGACAGATGTAAAATGTGACCTGATAAAATCTGACTCTCTCCTTTTTACTCTCTGTTAACACTAGTTACAAATAACTTTACACATAAGTAGCAGAGGTCACAATATGACAGCAGAGTGAAAATGGTTGGTGTTACTGTTGTGGAGAAATTGCTGAAGTCAAAGGTCAATGGTGAGGTCAGGAGGGAAGAAAGTGTTCGGGAGCCTCTGATGTCTTATGCTGTAATATTTATTGACGCTTGGCCAAGGAGAATTAGAGACACTCTCATAGTACATCAGAAGTGCCTGAGTCGGTCTCACATTCTGCCGAACTCGTGCTGGTGGATAGACTTTAAACCTCAACATAACACCACAAATACTATACGCCCCAAATGAGACAAAGAGAATGTTTTTTACCAAGAACGGAGTTATCGTCAACATGTTCTAGTCTGGAGACACAGATGTCTGTTTATGTCAACGGCCAGCTATCTATTATGTCTAGGAAGGCAGCAACAGGTCTCTTTGACCCTGGCCACCACAGTGTTGAGATAGACTGGCACCTACTGCCCCAGTCAAAGCCAAACAATTAATACTGCCGAGGACCTCAAGGCCCACACGTGACCTCGTGTAACCTAAGGATAGAAAATTCCATAACAGTTACATCTTGCATTTTTAATATAAGAGTGGAGTCAGATTGTGACAGATGTAAAATGTGACCTGACAAAATCTGACTCTCTCCTTTTTACTCTCTGTTAACACTAGTTACAAATAACTTTACACATAAGTAGCAGAGGTCACAATATGACAGCAGAGTGAAAATGGTTGGTGTTACATCTTGCATTTTTAATATAAGAGGAGAGTCAGATTGTGACAGATGTAAAATGTGACCTGACAAAATCTGACTCCCCTCCTTTTTTTCCTCTCTGTTAACACTAGTTACAAATAACTTTACACATAAGTAGCAGAGGTCACAATATGACAGCAGAGTGAAAATGGTTGGGGTTACATCTTGCATTTTTAATATAAGAGGAGAGTCAGATTGTGACAGATGTAAAATGTGATCTGACAAAATCTGACTCCCCTTCCTTTTTCCTCTGTTACCACTAGTTACAAATAACTTTATAAATAAGTAGCAGAGGTCACAATATGGCAGCAGAGTGAAAATGGTTGGTGTTACATCTTGCATTTTTAATATAAGAAGCAGAGTCAGATTGTGACAGATGTAAAATGTGACCTGACAAAATCTGACTCCCCTCCTTTTTTCTCTCTGTTAACACTAGTTACAAATAACTTTACAAATAAGTAGCAGAGGTCACAATATGGCAGCAGAGTGAAAATGGTTGGTGTTACATCTTGCATTTTTAATATAAGAAGGGAGTCAGATTGTGACAGATGTAAAATGTGACCTGACAAAATCTGACTCCCCTCCTTTTTACTCTCTGTTAACACTAGTTACAAATAACTTTACACATAAGTAGCAGAGGTCACAATATGGCAGCAGAGTGAAAATGGTTGGTGTTACATCTTGCATTTTTAATATAAGAGGGGAGTCAGATTGTGACAGATGTAAAATGTGACCTGACAAAATCTGACTCCCCTCCTTTTTTCCTCTCTGTTAACACTAGTTACAAATAACTTTACACATAAGTAGCAGAGGTCACAATATGACAGCAGAGTGAAAATGGTTGGTGTTACATCTTGCATTTTTAATATAAGAGGAGAGTCAGATTGTGACAGATGTAAAATGTGACCTGACAAAATCTGACTCCCCTCCTTTTTTCCTCTGTTACCACTAGTTACAAATAACTTTATAAATAAGTAGCAGAGGTCACAATATGGCAGCAGAGTGAAAATGGTTGGTGTTACATCTTGCATTTTTAATATAAGAACAGAGTCAGATTGTGACAGATGTAAAATGTGACCTGACAAAATCTGACTCCCTCTCCCTTTTTCCTCTCTGTTAACACTAGTTACAAATAACTTTACAAATAAGTAGCAGAGGTCACAATATGGCAGCAGAGTGAAAATGGTTGGTGTTACATCTTGCATTTTTAATATAAGAGGGGAGTCAGATTGTGACAGATGTAAAATGTGACCTGACAAAATCTGACTCCCCTCCTTTTTACTCTCTGTTAACACTAGTTACAAATAACTTTACAAATAAGTAGCAGAGGTCACAATATGGCAGCAGAGTGAAAATGGTTGGTGTTACATCTTGCATTTTTAATATAAGAGGAGAGTCAGATTGTGACAGATGTAAAATGTGACCTGACAAAATCTGACTCCCTCCTTTTTTACTCTCTGTTAACACTAGTTACAAATAACTTTACAAATAAGTAGCAGAGGTCACAATATGACAGCAGAGTGAAAATGGTTGGTGTTACATCTTGCATTTTTAATATAAGAGGAGAGTCAGATTGTGACAGATGTAAAATGTGACCTGACAAAATCTGACTCCCCTTCCTTTTTCCTCTGTTACCACTAGTTACAAATAACTTTATAAATAAGTAGCAGAGGTCACAATATGGCAGCAGAGTGAAAATGGTTGGTGTTACATCTTGCATTTTTAATATAAGAGGGGAGTCAGATTGTGACAGATGTAAAATGTGACCTGACAAAATCTGACTCCCCTCCTTTTTTACTCTCTGTTAACACTAGTTACAAATAACTTTACACATAAGTAGCAGAGGTCACAATATGACAGCAGAGTGAAAATGGTTGGGGTTACATCTTGCATTTTTAATATAAGAGGAGAGTCAGATTGTGACAGATGTAAAATGTGACCTGACAAAATCTGACTCCCTTCCTTTTTCCTCTGTTACCACTAGTTACAAATAACTTTATAAATAAGTAGCAGAGGTCACAATATGGCAGCAGAGTGAAAATGGTTGGTGTTACATCTTGCATTTTTAATATAAGAACAGAGTCAGATTGTGATAGATGTAAAATGTGACCTGACAAAATCTGACTCCCCTCCTTTTTTCCTCTCTGTTAACACTAGTTACAAATAACTTTACAAATAAGTAGCAGAGGTCACAATATGGCAGCAGAGTGAAAATGGTTGGTGTTACATCTTGCATTTTTAATATAAGAGGGGAGTCAGATTGTGACAGATGTAAAATGTGACCTGACAAAATCTGACTCCCCTTCCTTTTTCTCTCTGTTACCACTAGTTACAAATAACTTTACAAATAAGTAGCAGAGGTCACAATATGGCAGCAGAGTGAAAATGGTTGGTGTTACATCTTGCATTTTTAATATAAGAAGAGAGTCAGATTGTGATAGATGTAAAATGTGACCTGACAAAATCTGACTCCCCTCCTTTTTTCCTCTCTGTTAACACTAGTTACAAATAACTTTACAAATAAGTAGCAGAGGTCACAATATGGCAGCAGAGTGAAAATGGTTGGTGTTACATCTTGCATTTTTAATATAAGAGGGGAGTCAGATTGTGACAGATGTAAAATGTGACCTGACAAAATCTGACTCCTCTCCTTTTTACTCTCTGTTAACACTAGTTACAAATAACTTTACAAATAAGTAGCAGAGGTCACAATATGACAGCAGAGTGAAAATGGTTGGTGTTACTGTTGTGGAGAAATTGCTGAAGTCAAAGGTCAATGGTGAGGTCAGGAGGGAAGAAAGTGTTCGGGAGCCTCTGATGTCTTATGCTGTAATATTTATTGACGCTTGGCCAAGGAGAATTAGAGACACTCTCATAGTACATCAGAAGTGCCTGAGTCGGTCTCACATTCTGCCGAACTCGTGCTGGTGGATAGACTTTAAACCTCAACATAACACCACAAATACTATACGCCCCAAATGAGACAAAGAGAATGTTTTTACCAAGAACGGAGTTATCGTCAACATGTTCTAGTCTGGAGACACAGATGTCTGTTTATGTCAACGGCCAGCTATCTATTATGTCTAGGAAGGCAGCAACAGGTCTCTTTGACCCTGGCCACCACAGTGTTGAGATAGACTGGCACCTACTGCCCCCAGTCAAAGCCAAACAATTAATACTGCCGAGGACCTCAAGGCCCACACGTGACCTGTGTAACCTAAGGATAGAAAATTCCATAACAGTTACATCTTGCATTTTTAATATAAGAGTGGAGTCAGATTGTGACAGATGTAAAATGTGACCTGACAAAATCTGACTCTCTCCTTTTTACTCTCTGTTAACACTAGTTACAAATAACTTTACACATAAGTAGCAGAGGTCACAATATGACAGCAGAGTGAAAATGGTTGGTGTTACATCTTGCATTTTTAATATAAGAGGGGAGTCAGATTGTGACAGATGTAAAATGTGACCTGACAAAATCTGACTCCCCTTCTTTTTTCTCTCTGTTAACACTAGTTACAAATAACTTTACAAATAAGTAGCAGAGGTCACAATATGACAGCAGAGTGAAAATGGTTGGTGTTACATCTTGCATTTTTAATATAAGAGGAGAGTCAGATTGTGACAGATGTAAAATGTGACCTGACAAAATCTGACTCCCCTCCTTTTTCCTCTCTGTTAACACTAGTTACAAATAACTTTACAAATAAGTAGCAGAGGTCACAATATGGCAGCAGAGTGAAAATGGTTGGTGTTACATCTTGCATTTTTAATATAAGAGGGGAGTCAGATTGTGACAGATGTAAAATGTGACCTGACAAAATCTGACTCTCCCTCCTTTTTCCTCTGTTACCACTAGTTACAAATAACTTTATAAATAAGTAGCAGAGGTCACAATATGGCAGCAGAGTGAAAATGGTTGGTGTTACATCTTGCATTTTTAATATAAGAGGGGAGTCAGATTGTGACAGATGTAAAATGTGACCTGACAAAATCTGACTCCCCTCCTTTTTTCTCTCTGTTACCACTAGTTACAAATAACTTTATAAATAAGTAGCAGAGGTCACAATATGGCAGCAGAGTGAAAATGGTTGGGGTTACATCTTGCATTTTTAATATAAGAAGAGAGTCAGATTGTGATAGATGTAAAATGTGACCTGACAAAATCTGACTCCCTCTCTTTTTTCTCTCTGTTAACACTAGTTACAAATAACTTTACAAATAAGTAGCAGAGGTCACAATATGGCAGCAGAGTGAAAATGGTTGGTGTTACATCTTGCATTTTTAATATAAGAGGGGAGTCAGATTGTGACAGATGTAAAATGTGACCTGACAAAATCTGACTCCCCTCCTTTTTACTCTCTGTTACCACTAGTTACAAATAACTTTATAAATAAGTAGCAGAGGTCACAATATGGCAGCAGAGTGAAAATGGTTGGTGTTACATCTTGCATTTTTAATATAAGAGGGGAGTCAGATTGTGACAGATGTAAAATGTGACCTGACAAAATCTGACTCCCCTCCTTTTTTCCTCTCTGTTAACACTAGTTACAAATAACTTTACACATAAGTAGCAGAGGTCACAATATGACAGCAGAGTTAAAATGGTTGGGGTTACATCTTGCATTTTTAATATAAGAGGAGAGTCAGATTGTGACAGATGTAAAATGTGACCTGACAAAATCTGACTCCCCTTCCTTTTTCCTCTGTTACCACTAGTTACAAATAACTTTATAAATAAGTAGCAGAGGTCACAATATGGCAGCAGAGTGAAAATGGTTGGTGTTACATCTTGCATTTTTAATATAAGAACAGAGTCAGATTGTGTTAGATGTAAAATGTGACCTGACAAAATCTGACTCCCCTTCTTTTTTCCTCTCTGTTAATACTAGTTACAAATAACTTTACAAATAAGTAGCAGAGGTCACAATATGGCAGCAGAGTGAAAATGGTTGGTGTTACATCTTGCATTTTTAATCGAAGAGGGGAGTCAGATTGTGACAGATGTAAAATGTGACCTGATAAAATCTGACTCCTCTCCTTTTTACTCTCTGTTAACACTAGTTACAAATAACTTTACACATAAGTAGCAGAGGTCACAATATGACAGCAGAGTGAAAATGGTTGGTGTTACTGTTGTGGAGAAATTGCTGAAGTCAAAGGTCAATGGTGAGGTCAGGAGGGAAGAAAGTGTTCGGGAGCCTCTGATGTCTTATGCTGTAATATTTATTGACGCTTGGCCAAGGAGAATTAGAGACACTCTCATAGTACATCAGAAGTGCCTGAGTCGGTCTCACATTCTGCCGAACTCGTGCTGGTGGATAGACTTTAAACCTCAACATAACACCACAAATACTATACGCCCCAAATGAGACAAAGAGAATGTTTTTACCAAGAACGGAGTTATCGTCAACATGTTCTAGTCTGGAGACACAGATGTCTGTTTATGTCAACGGCCAGCTATCTATTATGTCTAGGAAGGCAGCAACAGGTCTCTTTGACCCTGGCCACCACAGTGTTGAGATAGACTGGCACCTACTGCCCCCAGTCAAAGCCAAACAATTAATACTGCCGAGGACCTCAAGGCCCACACGTGACCTCGTGTAACCTAAGGATAGAAAATTCCATAACAGTTACATCTTGCATTTTTAATATAAGAGTGGAGTCAGATTGTGACAGATGTAAAATGTGACCTGACAAAATCTGACTCCCCTCCTTTTTACTCTCTGTTAACACTAGTTACAAATAACTTTACACATAAGTAGCAGAGGTCACAATATGACAGCAGAGTGAAAATGGTTGGTGTTACATCTTGCATTTTTAATATAAGAGGAGAGTCAGATTGTGACAGATGTAAAATGTGACCTGACAAAATCCGACTCCCCTCCTTTTTCCTCTCTGTTAACACTAGTTACAAATAACTTTACACATAAGTAGCAGAGGTCACAATATGACAGCAGAGTGAAAATGGTTGGGGTTACATCTTGCATTTTTAATATAAGAGGAGAGTCAGATTGTGACAGATGTAAAATGTGACCTGACAAAATCTGACTCCCCTCCTTTTTTCCTCTCTGTTAACACTAGTTACAAATAACTTTACACATAAGTAGCAGAGGTCACAATATGGCAGCAGAGTGAAAATGGTTGGTGTTACATTTGTTTTAATATAAGAGGAGAGTCAGATTGTGACAGATGTAAAATGTGACCTGACAAAATCTGACTCCCCTCCTTTTTTCTCTCTGTTACCACTAGTTACAAATAACTTTATAAATAAGTAGCAGAGGTCACAATATGGCAGCAGAGTGAAAATGGTTGGGTTAATTGTTTTAATATAAGAGGAGAGTCAGATTGTGACAGATGTAAAATGTGATCTGACAAAATCTGACTCCTTCCTTTTTCCTCTGTTACCACTAGTTACAAATAACTTTATAAATAAGTAGCAGAGGTCACAATATGGCAGCAGAGTGAAAATGGTTGGTGTTACATCTTGCATTTTTAATATAAGAACAGAGTCAGATTGTGTTAGATGTAAAATGTGACCTGACAAAATCTGACTCCCCTCTTTTTTTTCTCTCTGTTAATACTAGTTACAAATAACTTTACAAATAAGTAGCAGAGGTCACAATATGGCAGCAGAGTGAAAATGGTTGATGTTACATCTTGCATTTTTAATATAAGAACGGAGTCAGATTGTGACAGATGTAAAATGTGACCTGACAAAATCCGACTCCCTCCTTTTTACTCTCTGTTAACACTAGTTACAAATAACTTTACAAATAAGTAGCAGAGGTCACAATATGGCAGCAGAGTGAAAATGGTTGGTGTTACATCTTGCATTTTTAATATAAGAGGGGAGTCAGATTGTGACAGATGTAAAATGTGACCTGACAAAATCTGACTCCCTCCTTTTTTCCTCTCTGTTAACACTACTTACAAATAACTTTACACATAAGTAGCAGAGGTCACAATATGACAGCAGAGTGAAAATGGTTGGGGTTACATCTTGCATTTTTAATATAAGAGTAGAGTCAGATTGTGACAGATGTAAAATGTGATCTGACAAAATCTGACTCCCCTTCCTTTTTCCTCTGTTACCACTAGTTACAAATAACTTTATAAATAAGTAGCAGAGGTCACAATATGGCAGCAGAGTGAAAATGGTTGGTGTTACATCTTGCATTTTTAATATAAGAGGAGAGTCAGATTGTGACAGATGTAAAATGTGACCTGACAAAATCTGACTCCCCTCCTTTTTTCTCTCTGTTACCACTAGTTACAAATAACTTTATAAATAAGTAGCAGAGGTCACAATATGGCAGCAGAGTGAAAATGGTTGGTGTTACATCTTGCATTTTTAATATAAGAACAGAGTCAGATTGTGTTAGATGTAAAATGTGACCTGACAAAATCTGACTCCCCTCCTTTTTTCCTCTCTGTTAATACTAGTTACAAATAACTTTACAAATAAGTAGCAGAGGTCACAATATGGCAGCAGAGTGAAAATGGTTGGTGTTACATCTTGCATTTTTAATATAAGAGGGGAGTCAGATTGTGACAGATGTAAAATGTGACCTGATAAAATCTGACTCTCTCCTTTTTACTCTCTGTTAACACTAGTTACAAATAACTTTACACATAAGTAGCAGAGGTCACAATATGACAGCAGAGTGAAAATGGTTGGTGTTACTGTTGTGGAGAAATTGCTGAAGTCAAAGGTCAATGGTGAGGTCAGGGAGGGAAGAAAGTGTTCGGGAGCCTCTGATGTCTTATGCTGTAATATTTATTGACGCTTGGCCAAGGAGAATTAGAGACACTCTCATAGTACATCAGAAGTGCCTGAGTCGGTCTCACATTCTGCCGAACTCGTGCTGGTGGATAGACTTTAAACCTCAACATAACACCACAAATACTATACGCCCCAAATGAGACAAAGAGAATGTTTTTACCAAGAACGGAGTTATCGTCAACATGTTCTAGTCTGGAGACACAGATGTCTGTTTATGTCAACGGCCAGCTATCTATTATGTCTAGGAAGGCAGCAACAGGTCTCTTCGACCCTGGCCACCACAGTGTTGAGATAGACTGGCACCTACTGCCCCCAGTCAAAGCCAAACAATTAATACTGCCGAGGACCTCAAGGCCCACACGTGACCTCGTGTAACCTAAGGATAGAAAATTCCATAACAGTTACATCTTGCATTTTTAATATAAGAGTGGAGTCAGATTGTGACAGATGTAAAATGTGACCTGACAAAATCTGACTCCCCTCCTTTTTACTCTCTGTTAACACTAGTTACAAATAACTTTACACATAAGTAGCAGAGGTCACAATATGACAGCAGAGTGAAAATGGTTGGTGTTACATCTTGCATTTTTAATATAAGAGGAGAGTCAGATTGTGACAGATGTAAAATGTGACCTGACAAAATCCGACTCCCCTCCTTTTTACTCTCTGTTAACACTAGTTACAAATAACTTTACACATAACTACCAGAGGTCACAATATGGCAGCAGAGTGAAAATGGTTGGTGTTACATCTTGCATTTTTAATATAAGAGGAGAGTCAGATTGTGACAGATGTAAAATGTGACCTGACAAAATCTGACTCCCCTCCTTTTTACTCTCTGTTAACACTAGTTACAAATAACTTTACACATAAGTAGCAGAGGTCACAATATGACAGCAGAGTGAAAATGGTTGGTGTTACATCTTACATTTTTAATATAAGAGGAGAGTCAGATTGTGACAGATGTAAAATGTGACCTGATAAAATCTGACTCCTCTCCTTTTTTACTCTCTGTTAACACTAGTTACAAATAACTTTACACATAAGTAGCAGAGGTCACAATATGGCAGCAGAGTGAAAATGGTTGGTGTTACATCTTGCATTTTTAATATAAGAACAGAGTCAGATTGTGTTAGATGTAAAATGTGACCTGACAAAATCTGACTCCCCTCCTTTTTTCCTCTCTGTTAATACTAGTTACAAATAAACTTTACAAATAAGTAGCAGAGGTCACAATATGGCAGCAGAGTGAAAATGGTTGGTGTTACATCTTGCATTTTTAATATAGAAGAGGGGAGTCAGATTGTGACAGATGTAAAATGTGACCTGACAAAATCTGACTCCCCTCCTTTTTACTCTCTGTTAACACTAGTTACAAATAACTTTACACATAAGTAGCAGAGGTCACAATATGACAGCAGAGTGAAAATGGTTGGGGTTACATCTTGCATTTTTAATATAAGAGGAGAGTCAGATTGTGACAGATGTAAAATGTGACCTGATAAAATCTGACTCTCTCCTTTTTACTCTCTGTTAACACTAGTTACAAATAACTTTACAAATAAGTAGCAGAGGTCACAATATGACAGCAGAGTGAAAATGGTTGGTGTTACATCTTGCATTTTTAATATAAGAGGGGAGTCAGATTGTGACAGATGTAAAATGTGACCTGACAAAATCTGACTTCCCTTCTTTTTTCCTCTGTTACCACTAGTTACAAATAACTTTATAAATAAGTAGCAGAGGTCACAATATGGCAGCAGAGTGAAAATGGTTGGTGTTACATCTTGCATTTTTAATATAAGAGGAGAGTCAGATTGTGACAGATGTAAAATGTGACCTGATAAAATCTGTCTCTGTCCTTTTTACTTTCTGTTAACACTAGTTACAAATAACTTTACAAATAAGTAGCAGAGGTCACAATATGACAGCAGAGTGAAAATGGTTGGTGTTACATCTTGCATTTTTAATATAAGAGGGGAGTCAGATTGTGACAGATGTAAAATGTGACCTGACAAAATCTGACTTCCCTTCTTTTTCCTCTGTTACCACTAGTTACAAATAACTTTATAAATAAGTAGCAGAGGTCACAATATGGCAGCAGAGTGAAAATGGTTGGTGTTACATCTTGCATTTTTAATATAAGAGGGGAGTCAGATTGTGACAGATGTAAAATGTGACCTGACAAAATCTGACTCCCCTTCTTTTTTCCTCTGTTACCACTAGTTACAAATAACTTTATAAATAAGTAGCAGAGGTCACAATATGGCAGCAGAGTGAAAATGGTTGGTGTTACATCTTGCATTTTTAATCGAAGAGGGGAGTCAGATTGTGACAGATGTAAAATGTGACCTGACAAAATCTGACTCCCCTCCTTTTTACTCTCTGTTAACACTAGTTACAAATAACTTTACACATAAGTAGCAGAGGTCACAATATGACAGCAGAGTGAAAATGGTTGGGGTTACATCTTGCATTTTTAATATAAGAGGAGAGTCAGATTGTGACAGATGTAAAATGTGACCTGATAAAATCTGACTCTCTCCTTTTTACTCTCTGTTAACACTAGTTACAAATAACTTTACAAATAAGTAGCAGAGGTCACAATATGACAGCAGAGTGAAAATGGTTGGTGTTACATCTTGCATTTTTAATATAAGAGGGGAGTCAGATTGTGACAGATGTAAAATGTGACCTGACAAAATCTGACTTCCCTCCTTTTTTCCTCTGTTACCACTAGTTACAAATAACTTTATAAATAAGTAGCAGAGGTCACAATATGGCAGCAGAGTGAAAATGGTTGGTGTTACATCTTGCATTTTTAATATAAGAGGAGAGTCAGATTGTGACAGATGTAAAATGTGACCTGATAAAATCTGTCTCTCTCCTTTTTACTTTCTGTTAACACTAGTTACAAATAACTTTACAAATAAGTAGCAGAGGTCACAATATGACAGCAGAGTGAAAATGGTTGGTGTTACATCTTGCATTTTTAATATAAGAGGGGAGTCAGATTGTGACAGATGTAAAATGTGACCTGACAAAATCTGACTTCCCTTCTTTTTCCTCTGTTACCACTAGTTACAAATAACTTTATAAATAAGTAGCAGAGGTCACAATATGGCAGCAGAGTGAAAATGGTTGGTGTTACATCTTGCATTTTTAATATAAGAGGGGAGTCAGATTGTGACAGATGTAAAATGTGACCTGACAAAATCTGACTCCCCTCCTTTTTACTCTCTGTTAACACTAGTTACAAATAACTTTACAAATAAGTAGCAGAGGTCACAATATGACAGCAGAGTGAAAATGGTTGGTGTTACATCTTGCATTTTTAATATAAGAGGGGAGTCAGATTGTGACAGATGTAAAATGTGACCTGACAAAATCTGACTCTCTCCTTTTTACTCTCTGTTAACACTAGTTACAAATAACTTTACAAATAAGTAGCAGAGGTCACAATATGACAGCAGAGTGAAAATGGTTGGTGTTACATCTTGCATTTTTAATATAAGAGGGGAGTCAGATTGTGACAGATGTAAAATGTGACCTGACAAAATCTGACTCCCCTCCTTTTTTCCTCTCTGTTAATACTAGTTACAAATAACTTTACAAATAAGTAGCAGAGGTCACAATATGGCAGCAGAGTGAAAATGGTTGGTGTTACATCTTGCATTTTTAATATAAGAGGGGAGTCAGATTGTGACAGATGTAAAATGTGACCTGACAAAATCTGACTCCCCTTCCTTTTTACTCTCTGTTAACACTAGTTACAAATAACTTTACACATAACTACCAGAGGTCACAATATGGCAGCAGAGTGAAAATGGTTGGTGTTACATCTTGCATTTTTAATATAAGAGGAGAGTCACATTGTGACAGATGTAAAATGTGATCTGACAAAATCTGACTCCCCTTCCTTTTTCCTCTGTTACCACTAGTTACAAATAACTTTATAAATAAGTAGCAGAGGTCACAATATGGCAGCAGAGTGAAAATGGTTGGTGTTACATCTTGCATTTTTAATATAAGAACAGAGTCAGATTGTGACAGATGTAAAATGTGACCTGACAAAATCTGACTCCCCTCCTTTTTTCCTCTCTGTTAACACTAGTTACAAATAACTTTACAAATAAGTAGCAGAGGTCACAATATGACAGCAGAGTGAAAATGGTTGGGGTTACATCTTGCATTTTTAATATAAGAGGAGAGTCAGATTGTGACAGATGTAAAATGTGACCTGATAAAATCTGACTCTCTCCTTTTTACTCTCTGTTAACACTAGTTACAAATAACTTTACACATAAGTAGCAGAGGTCACAATATGACAGCAGAGTGAAAATGGTTGGTGTTACTGTTGTGGAGAAATTGCTGAAGTCAAAGGTCAATGGTGAGGTCAGGAGGGAAGAAAGTGTTCGGGAGCCTCTGATGTCTTATGCTGTAATATCTATTGACGCTTGGCCAAGGAGAATTAGAGACACTCTCATAGTACATCAGAAGTGCCTGAGTCGGTCTCACATTCTGCCGAACTCGTGCTGGTGGATAAACTTTACACCTCAACATAACACCACAAATACTATACGCCCCAAATGAGACAAAGAGAATGTTTTTACCAAGAACGGAGTTATCGTCAACATGTTCTAGTCTGGAGACACAGATGTCTGTTTACGTCAACGGCCAGCTATCTATTATGTCTAGGAAGGCAGCAACAGGTCTCTTTGACCCTGGCCACCACAGTGTTGAGATCGACTGGCACCTACTGCCCCCAGTCAAATCCAAACAATTAATACTGCCGAGGACCTCAAGGCCCACACGTGACCTCGTGTAACCTAAGGATAGAAAATTCCATAACAGTTACATCTTGCATTTTTAATATAAGAGTGGAGTCAGATTGTGACAGATGTAAAATGTGACCTGACAAAATCTGACTCCCCTTCTTTTTTCTCTCTGTTACCACTAGTTACAAATAACTTTATAAATAAGTAGCAGAGGTCACAATATGGCAGCAGAGTGAAAATGGTTGGTGTTACATCTTGCATTTTTAATCGAAGAGGGGAGTCAGATTGTGACAGATGTAAAATGTGACCTGACAAAATCTGACTCCCCTCCTTTTTACTCTCTGTTAACACTAGTTACAAATAACTTTACACATAAGTAGCAGAGGTCACAATATGACAGCAGAGTGAAAATGGTTGGTGTTACTGTTGTGGAGAAATTGCTGAAGTCAAAGGTCAATGGTGAGGTCAGGAGGGAAGAAAGTGTTCGGGAGCCTCTGATGTCTTATGCTGTAATATCTATTGACGCTTGGCCAAGGAGAATTAGAGACACTCTCATAGTACATCAGAAGTGCCTGAGTCGGTCTCACATTCTGCCGAACACGTGCTGGTGGATAGACTTTAAACCTCAACATAACACCACAAATACTATACGCCCCAAATGAGACAAAGAGAATGTTTTTTACCAAGAATGGAGTTATCGTCAACATGTTCTAGTCTGGAGACACAGATGTCTGTTTACGTCAACGGCCAGCTATCTATTATATCTAGGAAGGCAGCAACAGGTCTCTTCGACCCTGGCCACCACAGTGTTGAGATAGACTGGCACCTACTGCCCCCAGTCAAAGCCAAACAATTAATACTGTTGAGGACCTCAAGGCCCACACGTGACCTCGTGTAACCTAAGGATAGAAAATTCCATAACAGTTACATTTTGCATTTTTAATATAAGAGTGGAGTCAGATTGTGACAGATGTAAAATGTGACCTGACAAAATCTGACTCCCCTCCTTTTTTCCTCTCTGTTAATACTAGTTACAAATAACTTTACAAATAAGTAGCAGAGGTCACAATATGGCAGCAGAGTGAAAATGGTTGGTGTTACATCTTGCATTTTTAATATAAGAGGGGAGTCAGATTGTGACAGATGTAAAATGTGACCTGACAAAATCTGACTCCCCTTCCTTTTTCTCTCTGTCACCACTAGTTACAAATAACTTTATAAATAAGTAGCAGAGGTCACAATATGGCAGCAGAGTGAAAATGGTTGGTGTTACATCTTGCATTTTTAATATAAGAGAGGAGTCAGATTGTGACAGATGTAAAATGTGACCTGACAAAATCTGACTCCCCTCCTTTTTTCCTCTCTGTTATCACTAGTTACAAATAACTTTACAAAAAATAGCAGAGGTCACAATATGGCAGCAGAGTGAAAATGGTTGGTGTTACATCTTGCATTTTTAATATAAGAGGGGAGTCAGATTGTGACAGATGTAAAATGTGACCTGACAAAATCTGACTCCCCTCCTTTTTACTCTCTGTTAACACTAGTTACAAATAACTTTACAAATAAGTAGCAGAGGTCACAATATGGCAGCAGAGTGAAAATGGTTGGTGTTACATCTTGCATTTTTAATATAAGAGGGGAGTCAGATTGTGACAGATGTAAAATGTGACCTGACAAAATCTGACTCCCCCTTTTTACTCTCTGTTAATACTAGTTACAAATAACTTTACAAATAAGTAGCAGAGGTCACAATATGGCAGCAGAGTGAAAATGGTTGGTGTTACATCTTGCATTTTTAATGTAAGAGGGGAGTCAGATTGTGACAGATGTAAAATGTGACCTGACAAAATCTGACTCCCCTCCTTTTTACTCTCTGTTAACACTAGTTACAAATAACTTTACACATAAGTAGCAGAGGTCACAATATGACAGCAGAGTGAAAATGGTTGGTGTTACATCTTGCATTTTTAATATAAGAGGGGAGTCAGATTGTGACAGATGTAGAATGTGACCTGACAAAATCTGACTCCCCTTCTTTTTTCCTCTGTTACCACTAGTTACAAATAACTTTATAAATAAGTAGCAGAGGTCACAATATGGCAGCAGAGTGAAAATGGTTGGTGTTACATCTTGCATTTTTAATCGAAGAGGGGAGTCAGATTGTGACAGATGTAAAATGTGACCTGACAAAATCTGACTCCCCTCCTTTTTACTCTCTGTTAACACTAGTTACAAATAACTTTACACATAAGTAGCAGAGGTCACAATATGACAGCAGAGTGAAAATGGTTGGGGTTACATCTTGCATTTTTAATATAAGAGGAGAGTCAGATTGTGACAGATGTAAAATGTGACCTGATAAAATCTGACTCTCTCCTTTTTACTCTCTGTTAACACTAGTTACAAATAACTTTACACATAAGTAGCAGAGGTCACAATATGACAGCAGAGTGAAAATGGTTGGTGTTACTGTTGTGGAGAAATTGCTGAAGTCAAAGGTCAATGGTGAGGTCAGGAGGGAAGAAAGTGTTCGGGAGCCTCTGATGTCTTATGCTGTAATATCTATTGACGCTTGGCCAAGGAGAATTAGAGACACTCTCATAGTACATCAGAAGTGCCTGAGTCGGTCTCACATTCTGCCGAACACGTGCTGGTGGATAGACTTTAAACCTCAACATAACACCACAAATACTATACGCCCCAAATGAGACAAAGAGAATGTTTTTTACCAAGAATGGAGTTATCGTCAACATGTTCTAGTCTGGAGACACAGATGTCTGTTTACGTCAACGGCCAGCTATCTATTATATCTAGGAAGGCAGCAACAGGTCTCTTCGACCCTGGCCACCACAGTGTTGAGATAGACTGGCACCTACTGCCCCCAGTCAAAGCCAAACAATTAATACTGTTGAGGACCTCAAGGCCCACACGTGACCTCGTGTAACCTAAGGATAGAAAATTCCATAACAGTTACATTTTGCATTTTTAATATAAGAGTGGAGTCAGATTGTGACAGATTTAAAATGTGACCTGACAAAATCTGACTCCCCTTCTTTTTTCCTCTCTGTTAATACTAGTTACAAATAACTTTACAAATAAGTAGCAGAGGTCACAATATGGCAGCAGAGTGAAAATGGTTGGTGTTACATCTTGCATTTTTAATGTAAGAGGGGAGTCAGATTGTGTTAGATGTAAAATGTGACCTGACAAAATCTGACTCCCCTTCCTTTTTCCTCTGTCACCACTAGTTACAAATAACTTTATAAATAAGTAGCAGAGGTCACAATATGGCAGCAGAGTGAAAATGGTTGGTGTTACATCTTGCATTTTTAATATAAGAGAGGAGTCAGATTGTGACAGATGTAAAATGTGACCTGACAAAATCTGACTCCCCTCCTTTTTTCCTCTCTGTTATCACAAGTTATAAATAACTTTACAAATAAATAGCAGAGGTCACAATATGGCAGCAGAGTGAAAATGGTTGGTGTTACATCCTGCATTTTTAATATAAGAGGGGAGTCAGATTGTGACAGATGTAAAATGTGACCTGACAAAATCTGACTCCCCTCCTTTTACTCTCTGTTAACACTAGTTACAAATAACTTTTCAAATAAGTAGCAGAGGTCACAACATGCCAGCAGAGTGAAAATTGTTGGTGTTACTTATTAGTTTTCAAAAGCCAGTGCATATACAATAACCACAACAGGCTATACAGAATATACATAAACTGATAACATTTCATTCCCCGCCTGTCATAATACACGTAGGCTATCACTCGCGCAGTGAATGCGCGTTCACGCGAAGGGGAGTCAGATTCTGAGGGGGAGTCGGAAAATTCCACAACAGGACGCTTGCTCACTATCTCTCTCTCTCTCTCTCTCTCTCTGCCTGTCTGTCGCTCAAACCATCAGACACAAATCACACAAAGGTAGACTGTCAGAGTGAAGAGTTTCACGTTATAATGTGATCAGCTGGAGGGACACCTAGGGCTCCACGAGCCTGACGTCACGCTGCGGCCTCCAATCAGATGCTCGGATCGGACAAACCTCCACAGTCAGCATGAAATGTCTCTGAAGCAGAGACTGTTCAGGTGGATTCCCGGACTAAACTCTGATAATCTACCCGTGTGTGTGTGTGTGTGTGTGTGTTCTCACTTTGTTTATTTCATGTACCCAGCTTCGAAATCTGAGTCTGAGACTATTTTTTTAAAACTAGTTAATTACGACTCATGCTGGTATGCTTAAAATCAATGTCGTTCTCATGGTATAATGTTTTTTTCTAATTAAGACATCCATTTTGGTGGTTTATTACATAATGCCCCAAATTATTACATTTTCTTGATAGCAAAAAGTGTAACACTCGCATTTTGTAATTACTGATGCAATATGTAACAACTTATTACAAAATGCGGTAAAGTTTATTACATATTGCATTAAAGAATTGTAGTACAAAATGTGGCAGATTATTACAAAATGCGGCGTTATTACATAATGAAGTGAAAATGTATTACATTGTTACAAAATGGGGCGTTATTACATAATGTGGCGCTACACGCGCATAAAAAGTCTAGCGGTGCCCCCCACGTCCTCCCAGGAGCACTGACTTACAAGTTTCTTGCCCAGGGGCCTGTAGGATGGAATATATTTGAAGGCAAACGTGGTTTCACTCGTGTCCACCGTGGATTTTGGCTGCTATGGCACCGTCCCTGCTCCCCGGTCCGGGCTGGCCCCCGTGGCCGAAAACAGGCGTCTGTGACCGGGGAGGAAAGATGATGCTGCCGTGGCCCCGCAGAAGCACTCATCCACAAGCTTCTTGCTCAGGGAGCTGCAGAATGGAATATATTTGAAGGCAAACATGGTTTCACTCGTCTCCAACTTTGATTTTGGCACTTATGGCACTTTTACGCTCTCGTGTACACAGTGTTTCTCCGGGCGAGATACGGCGTTTAAGCGCATAAAAAGTCTAGCGGTGCCCCCCCACGTCCTCCCAGGAGCACTGACTTACAAGTTTCTTGCCCAGGGGCCTGTAGGATGGAATATATTTGAAGGCAAACGTGGTTTCACTCGTGTCCACCGTGGATTTTGGCTGCTATGGCACCGTCCCTGCTCCCCGGTCCGGGCTGGCCCCCCGTGGCCGAAAACAGGCGTCTGTGACCGGGGAGGAAAGATGATGCTGCCGTGGCCCCGCAGAAGCACTCATCCACAAGCTTCTTGCTCAGGGAGCTGCAGAATGGAATATATTTGAAGGCAAACATGGTTTCACTCGTCTCCAACTTTGATTTTGGCACTTATGGCACTTTTACGCTCTCGTGTACACAGTGTTTCTCCGGGCGAGATACGGCGTTTAAGCGCATAAAAAGTCTAGCGGTGCCCCCCACGTCCTCCCAGGAGCACTGACTTACAAGTTTCTTGCCCAGGGGCCTGTAGGATGGAATATATTTGAAGGCAAACGTGGTTTCACTCGTGTCCACCGTGGATTTTGGCTGCTATGGCACCGTCCCTGCTCCCCGGTCCGGGCTGGCCCCCGTGGCCGAAAACAGGCGTCTGTGACCGGGGAGGAAAGATGATGCTGCCGTGGCCCCGCAGAAGCACTCATCCACAAGCTTCTTGCTCAGGGAGCTGCAGAATGGAATATATTTGAAGGCAAACATGGTTTCACTCGTCTCCAACTTTGATTTTGGCACTTATGGCACTTTTACGCTCTCGTGTACACAGTGTTTCTCCGGGCGAGATACGGCGTTTAAGCGCATAAAAAGTCTAGCGGTGCCCCCCACGTCCTCCCAGGAGCACTGACTTACAAGTTTCTTGCCCAGGGGCCTGTAGGATGGAATATATTTGAAGGCAAACGTGGTTTCACTCGTGTCCACCGTGGATTTTGGCTGCTATGGCACCGTCCCTGCTCCCCGGTCCGGGCTGGCCCCCGTGGCCGAAAACAGGCGTCTGTGACCGGGGAGGAAAGATGATGCTGCCGTGGCCCCGCAGAAGCACTCATCCACAAGCTTCTTGCTCAGGGAGCTGCAGAATGGAATATATTTGAAGGCAAACATGGTTTCACTCGTCTCCAACTTTGATTTTGGCACTTATGGCACTTTTACGCTCTCGTGTACACAGTGTTTCTCCGGGCGAGATACGGCGTTTAAGCGCATAAAAAGTCTAGCGGTGCCCCCCACGTCCTCCCAGGAGCACTGACTTACAAGTTTCTTGCCCAGGGGCCTGTAGGATGGAATATATTTGAAGGCAAACGTGGTTTCACTCGTGTCCACCGTGGATTTTGGCTGCTATGGCACCGTCCCTGCTCCCCGGTCCGGGCTGGCCCCCGTGGCCGAAAACAGGCGTCTGTGACCGGGGAGGAAAGATGATGCTGCCGTGGCCCCGCAGAAGCACTCATCCACAAGCTTCTTGCTCAGGGAGCTGCAGAATGGAATATATTTGAAGGCAAACATGGTTTCACTCGTCTCCAACTTTGATTTTGGCACTTATGGCACTTTTACGCTCTCGTGTACACAGTGTTTCTCCGGGCGAGATACGGCGTTTAAGCGCATAAAAAGTCTAGCGGTGTGCCCCCACGTCCTCCCAGGAGCACTGACTTACAAGTTTCTTGCCCAGGGGCCTGTAGGATGGAATATATTTGAAGGCAAACGTGGTTTCACTCGTGTCCACCGTGGATTTTGGCTGCTATGGCACCGTCCCTGCTCCCCGGTCCGGGCTGGCCCCCGTGGCCGAAAACAGGCGTCTGTGACCGGGGAGGAAAGATGATGCTGCCGTGGCCCCGCAGAAGCACTCATCCACAAGCTTCTTGCTCAGGGAGCTGCAGAATGGAATATATTTGAAGGCAAACATGGTTTCACTCGTCTCCAACTTTGATTTTGGCACTTATGGCACTTTTACGCTCTCGTGTACACAGTGTTTCTCCGGGCGAGATACGGCGTTTAAGCGCATAAAAAGTCTAGCGGTGCCCCCCACGTCCTCCCAGGAGCACTGACTTACAAGTTTCTTGCCCAGGGGCCTGTAGGATGGAATATATTTGAAGGCAAACGTGGTTTCACTCGTGTCCACCGTGGATTTTGGCTGCTATGGCACCGTCCCTGCTCCCCGGTCCGGGCTGGCCCCCGTGGCCGAAAACAGGCGTCTGTGACCGGGGAGGAAAGATGATGCTGCCGTGGCCCCGCAGAAGCACTCATCCACAAGCTTCTTGCTCAGGGAGCTGCAGAATGGAATATATTTGAAGGCAAACATGGTTTCACTCGTCTCCAACTTTGATTTTGGCACTTATGGCACTTTTACGCTCTCGTGTACACAGTGTTTCTCCGGGCGAGATACGGCGTTTAAGCGCATAAAAAAGTCTAGCGGTGCCCCCCACGTCCTCCCAGGAGCACTGACTTACAAGTTTCTTGCCCAGGGGCCTGTAGGATGGAATATATTTGAAGGCAAACGTGGTTTCACTCGTGTCCACCGTGGATTTTGGCTGCTATGGCACCGTCCCTGCTCCCCGGTCCGGGCTGGCCCCCGTGGCCGAAAACAGGCGTCTGTGACCGGGGAGGAAAGATGATGCTGCCGTGGCCCCGCAGAAGCACTCATCCACAAGCTTCTTGCTCAGGGAGCTGCAGAATGGAATATATTTGAAGGCAAACATGGTTTCACTCGTCTCCAACTTTGATTTTGGCACTTATGGCACTTTTACGCTCTCGTGTACACAGTGTTTCTCCGGGCGAGATACGGCGTTTAAGCGCATAAAAAGTCTAGCGGTGCCCCCCCACGTCCTCCCAGGAGCACTGACTTACAAGTTTCTTGCCCAGGGGCCTGTAGGATGGAATATATTTGAAGGCAAACGTGGTTTCACTCGTGTCCACCGTGGATTTTGGCTGCTATGGCACCGTCCCTGCTCCCCGGTCCGGGCTGGCCCCCGTGGCCGAAAACAGGCGTCTGTGACCGGGGAGGAAAGATGATGCTGCCGTGGCCCCGCAGAAGCACTCATCCACAAGCTTCTTGCTCAGGGAGCTGCAGAATGGAATATATTTGAAGGCAAACATGGTTTCACTCGTCTCCAACTTTGATTTTGGCACTTATGGCACTTTTACGCTCTCGTGTACACAGTGTTTCTCCGGGCGAGATACGGCGTTTAAGCGCATAAAAAGTCTAGCGGTGCCCCCCACGTCCTCCCAGGAGCACTGACTTACAAGTTTCTTGCCCAGGGGCCTGTAGGATGGAATATATTTGAAGGCAAACGTGGTTTCACTCGTGTCCACCGTGGATTTTGGCTGCTATGGCACCGTCCCTGCTCCCCGGTCCGGGCTGGCCCCCGTGGCCGAAAACAGGCGTCTGTGACCGGGGAGGAAAGATGATGCTGCCGTGGCCCCGCAGAAGCACTCATCCACAAGCTTCTTGCTCAGGGAGCTGCAGAATGGAATATATTTGAAGGCAAACATGGTTTCACTCGTCTCCAACTTTGATTTTGGCACTTATGGCACTTTTACGCTCTCGTGTACACAGTGTTTCTCCGGGCGAGATACGGCGTTTAAGCGCATAAAAAGTCTAGCGGTGCCCCCCACGTCCTCCCAGGAGCACTGACTTACAAGTTTCTTGCCCAGGGGCCTGTAGGATGGAATATATTTGAAGGCAAACGTGGTTTCACTCGTGTCCACCGTGGATTTTGGCTGCTATGGCACCGTCCCTGCTCCCCGGTCCGGGCTGGCCCCCGTGGCCGAAAACAGGCGTCTGTGACCGGGGAGGAAAGATGATGCTGCCGTGGCCCCGCAGAAGCACTCATCCACAAGCTTCTTGCTCAGGGAGCTGCAGAATGGAATATATTTGAAGGCAAACATGGTTTCACTCGTCTCCAACTTTGATTTTGGCACTTATGGCACTTTTACGCTCTCGTGTACACAGTGTTTCTCCGGGCGAGATACGGCGTTTAAGCGCATAAAAAGTCTAGCGGTGCCCCCCACGTCCTCCCAGGAGCACTGACTTACAAGTTTCTTGCCCAGGGGCCTGTAGGATGGAATATATTTGAAGGCAAACGTGGTTTCACTCGTGTCCACCGTGGATTTTGGCTGCTATGGCACCGTCCCTGCTCCCCGGTCCGGGCTGGCCCCCGTGGCCGAAAACAGGCGTCTGTGACCGGGGAGGAAAGATGATGCTGCCGTGGCCCCGCAGAAGCACTCATCCACAAGCTTCTTGCTCAGGGAGCTGCAGAATGGAATATATTTGAAGGCAAACATGGTTTCACTCGTCTCCAACTTTGATTTTGGCACTTATGGCACTTTTACGCTCTCGTGTACACAGTGTTTCTCCGGGCGAGATACGGCGTTTAAGCGCATAAAAAGTCTAGCGGTGCCCCCCACGTCCTCCCAGGAGCACTGACTTACAAGTTTCTTGCCCAGGGGCCTGTAGGATGGAATATATTTGAAGGCAAACGTGGTTTCACTCGTGTCCACCGTGGATTTTGGCTGCTATGGCACCGTCCCTGCTCCCCGGTCCGGGCTGGCCCCCGTGGCCGAAAACAGGCGTCTGTGACCGGGGAGGAAAGATGATGCTGCCGTGGCCCCGCAGAAGCACTCATCCACAAGCTTCTTGCTAAGGGAGCTACAATGGAGAATATTTTTAAGGCAAACATGGTTTCACTCGTCTCCAACTTTGATTTTGGCACTTATGGCACTTTTACGCTCTCGTGTACACAGTGTTTCTCCGGGCGAGATACGGCGTTTAAGCGCATAAAAAGTCTAGCGGTGCCCCCACGTCCTCCCAGGAGCACTGACTTACAAGTTTCTTGCCCAGGGGCCTGTAGGATGGAATATATTTGAAGGCAAACGTGGTTTCACTCGTGTCCACCGTGGATTTTGGCTGCTATGGCACCGTCCCTGCTCCCCGGTCCGGGCTGGCCCCCGTGGCCGAAAACAGGCGTCTGTGACCGGGGAGGAAAGATGATGCTGCCGTGGCCCCGCAGAAGCACTCATCCACAAGCTTCTTGCTCAGGGAGCTGCAGAATGGAATATATTTGAAGGCAAACATGGTTTCACTCGTCTCCAACTTTGATTTTGGCACTTATGGCACTTTTACGCTCTCGTGTACACAGTGTTTCTCCGGGCGAGATACGGCGTTTAAGCGCATAAAAAGTCTAGCGGTGCCCCCCACGTCCTCCCAGGAGCACTGACTTACAAGTTTCTTGCCCAGGGGCCTGTAGGATGGAATATATTTGAAGGCAAACGTGGTTTCACTCGTGTCCACCGTGGATTTTGGCTGCTATGGCACCGTCCCTGCTCCCCGGTCCGGGCTGGCCCCCGTGGCCGAAAACAGGCGTCTGTGACCGGGGAGGAAAGATGATGCTGCCGTGGCCCCGCAGAAGCACTCATCCACAAGCTTCTTGCTCAGGGAGCTGCAGAATGGAATATATTTGAAGGCAAACATGGTTTCACTCGTCTCCAACTTTGATTTTGGCACTTATGGCACTTTTACGCTCTCGTGTACACAGTGTTTCTCCGGGCGAGATACGGCGTTTAAGCGCATAAAAAGTCTAGCGGTGCCCCCCACGTCCTCCCAGGAGCACTGACTTACAAGTTTCTTGCCCAGGGGCCTGTAGGATGGAATATATTTGAAGGCAAACGTGGTTTCACTCGTGTCCACCGTGGATTTTGGCTGCTATGGCACCGTCCCTGCTCCCCGGTCCGGGCTGGCCCCCGTGGCCGAAAACAGGCGTCTGTGACCGGGGAGGAAAGATGATGCTGCCGTGGCCCCGCAGAAGCACTCATCCACAAGCTTCTTGCTCAGGGAGCTGCAGAATGGAATATATTTGAAGGCAAACATGGTTTCACTCGTCTCCAACTTTGATTTTGGCACTTATGGCACTTTTACGCTCTCGTGTACACAGTGTTTCTCCGGGCGAGATACGGCGTTTAAGCGCATAAAAAAGTCTAGCGGTGCCCCCCACGTCCTCCCAGGAGCACTGACTTACAAGTTTCTTGCCCAGGGGCCTGTAGGATGGAATATATTTGAAGGCAAACGTGGTTTCACTCGTGTCCACCGTGGATTTTGGCTGCTATGGCACCGTCCCTGCTCCCCGGTCCGGGCTGGCCCCCGTGGCCGAAAACAGGCGTCTGTGACCGGGGAGGAAAGATGATGCTGCCGTGGCCCCGCAGAAGCACTCATCCACAAGCTTCTTGCTCAGGGAGCTGCAGAATGGAATATATTTGAAGGCAAACATGGTTTCACTCGTCTCCAACTTTGATTTTGGCACTTATGGCACTTTTACGCCTCGTGTACACAGTGTTTCTCCGGGCGAGATACGGCGTTTAAGCGCATAAAAAGTCTAGCGGTGCCCCCCACGTCCTCCCAGGAGCACTGACTTACAAGTTTCTTGCCCAGGGGCCTGTAGGATGGAATATATTTGAAGGCAAACGTGGTTTCACTCGTGTCCACCGTGGATTTTGGCTGCTATGGCACCGTCCCTGCTCCCGGTCCGGGCTGGCCCCCGTGGCCGAAAACAGGCGTCTGTGACCGGGGAGGAAAGATGATGCTGCCGTGGCCCCGCAGAAGCACTCATCCACAAGCTTCTTGCTCAGGGAGCTGCAGAATGGAATATATTTGAAGGCAAACATGGTTTCACTCGTCTCCAACTTTGATTTTGGCACTTATGGCACTTTTACGCTCTCGTGTACACAGTGTTTCTCCGGGCGAGATACGGCGTTTAAGCGCATAAAAAGTCTAGCGGTGCCTCACGTCCTCCCAGGAGCACTGACTTACAAGTTTCTTGCCCAGGGGCCTGTAGGATGGAATATATTTGAAGGCAAACGTGGTTTCACTCGTGTCCACCGTGGATTTTGGCTGCTATGGCACCGTCCCTGCTCCCCGGTCCGGGCTGGCCCCCGTGGCCGAAAACAGGCGTCTGTGACCGGGGAGGAAAGATGATGCTGCCGTGGCCCCGCAGAAGCACTCATCCACAAGCTTCTTGCTCAGGGAGCTGCAGAATGGAATATATTTGAAGGCAAACATGGTTTCACTCGTCTCCAACTTTGATTTTGGCACTTATGGCACTTTTACGCTCTCGTGTACACAGTGTTTCTCCGGGCGAGATCACGGCGTTTAAGCGCATAAAAAAGTCTAGCGGTGCCCCCCACGTCCTCCCAGGAGCACTGACTTACAAGTTTCTTGCCCAGGGGCCTGTAGGATGGAATATATTTGAAGGCAAACGTGGTTTCACTCGTGTCCACCGTGGATTTTGGCTGCTATGGCACCGTCCCTGCTCCCCGGTCCGGGCTGGCCCCCGTGGCCGAAAACAGGCGTCTGTGACCGGGGAGGAAAGATGATGCTGCCGTGGCCCCGCAGAAGCACTCATCCACAAGCTTCTTGCTCCAGGGAGCTGCAGAATGGAATATATTTGAAGGCAAACATGGTTTCACTCGTCTCCAACTTTGATTTTGGCACTTATGGCACTTTTACGCTCTCGTGTACACAGTGTTTCTCCGGGCGAGATACGGCGTTTAAGCGCATAAAAGTCTAGCGGGTGCCCCCCACGTCCTCCCAGGAGCACTGACTTACAAGTTTCTTGCCCAGGGGCCTGTAGGATGGAATATATTTGAAGGCAAACGTGGTTTCACTCGTGTCCACCGTGGATTTTGGCTGCTATGGCACCGTCCCTGCTCCCCGGTCCGGGCTGGCCCCCGTGGCCGAAAACAGGCGTCTGTGACCGGGGAGGAAAGATGATGCTGCCGTGGCCCCGCAGAAGCACTCATCCACAAGCTTCTTGCTCAGGGAGCTGCAGAATGGAATATATTTGAAGGCAAACATGGTTTCACTCGTCTCCAACTTTGATTTTGGCACTTATGGCACTTTTACGCTCTCGTGTACACAGTGTTTCTCCGGGGCGAGATACGGCGTTTAAGCGCATAAAAAGTCTAGCGGTGCCCCCCACGTCCTCCCAGGAGCACTGACTTACAAGTTTCTTGCCCAGGGGCCTTGTAGGATGGAATATATTTGAAGGGCAAACGTGGTTTCACTCGTGTCCACCGTGGATTTTGGCTGCTATGGCACCGTCCCTGCTCCCCGGTCCGGGCTGGCCCCCGTGGCCGAAAACAGGCGTCTGTGACCGGGGAGGAAAGATGATGCTGCCGTGGCCCCGCAGAAGCACTCATCCACAAGCTTCTTGCTCAGGGAGCTGCAGAATGGAATATATTTGAAGGCAAACATGGTTTCACTCGTCTCCAACTTTGATTGGGGGGTGGGGATTTGGCACTTATGGCACTTTTACGCTCTCGTGTACACAGTGTTTCTCCGGGCGAGATACGGCGTTTAAGCGCATAAAAAGTCTAGCGGTGCCCCCCACGTCCTCCCAGGAGCACTGACTTACAAGTTTCTTGCCCAGGGGCCTGGTTGGATGGAATATATTTGAAGGCAAACGTGGTTTCACTCGTGTCCACCGTGGATTTTGGCTGCTATGGCACCGTCCCTGCTCCCCCGGTCCGGGCTGGCCCCCGTGGCCGAAAACAGGCGTCTGTGACCGGGGAGGAAAGATGATGCTGCCGTGGCCCCGCAGAAGCACTCATCCACAAGCTTCTTGCTCAGGGAGCTGCAGAATGGAATATATTTGAAGGCAAACATGGTTTCACTCGTCTCCAACTTTGATTTTGGCACTTATGGCACTTTTACGCTCTCGTGTACACAGTGTTTCTCCGGGCGAGATACGGCGTTTAAGCGCCATAAAAAGTCTAGCGGTGCCCCCACGTCCTCCCAGGAGCACTGACTTACAAGTTTCTTGCCCAGGGGCCTGTAGGATGGAATATATTTGAAGGCAAACGTGGTTTCACTCGTGTCCACCGTGGATTTTGGCTGCTATGGCACCGTCCCTGCTCCCCGGTCCGGGCTGGCCCCCGTGGCCGAAAGCAGGCGTCTGTGGCCGGGGAGGAAAGATGACTCTGCCGTGGCCCCGCAGAAGCACTCATCCACAAGCTTCTTGCTCAGGGAGCTGCAGAATGGAATATATTTGAAGGCAAACATGGTTTCACTCGTCTCCAACTTTGATTTCGGCACTTATGGCACTTTTACGCTCCTGGTGTACACAGTGTTTCTCCCGGTCGAAATACGGCGTTTAAGGCGCATAAAAGTCCTAGTGTTGCCCCCCACGTCCTCCAGGGAGCACTGACTTACAAGTTTCTTGCCCAGGGGCCTGTAGGATGGAATATATTTGAAGGCAAACGTGGTTTCACTCGTGTCCACCGTGGATTTTGGCTGCTATGGCACCGTCCCTGCTCCCCGGTCCGGGCTGGCCCCCGTGGCCGAAAACAGGCGTCTGTGACCGGGGAGGAAAGATGATGCTGCCGTGGCCCCGCAGAAGCCCTCATCCACAAGCTTCTTGCTCAGGGAGCTGCAGAATGGAATATATTTGAAGGCAAACATGGTTTCACTCGTCTCCAACTTTGATTTCGGCACTTATGGCACTTTTGGCTCTCGTGTACACAGTGTTTCTCCGGGCGAGATACGGCGTTTAAGGCGCATAAAAAGTCTAGCGGTGCCCCACGTCCTCCCAGGAGCACTGACTTACAAGTTTCTTGGGGGCCTGTAGGATGGAATATATTTGAAGGCAAACTGGTTTCACTCGTGTCCACCGTGGATTTGGCTGCTATGGCACAGTCCCTGCTCCCCGGTCCGGGCTGGCCCCCGTGGCCGGAAGCAGGCGTCTGTGACCTGGGGGGAGGAAAGATGATGCTGCCGTGGCCCCGCAGAAGCACTCATCCACAAGCTTCTTGCTCAGGGAGCTGCAGAATGGAATATATTTGAAGGCAAACATGGTTTCACTCGTCTCCAACTTTGATTTTGGCACTTATGGCACTTTTACGCTCTCGTGTACACAGTGTTTCTCCGGGCGAGATACGGCGTTTAAGCGCATAAAAAGTCTAGCGGTCCCACTTACGTCACTCCAGGCACCACTGACTTACAAGTTTCTTGCCCAGGGGCCTGTAGGATGGAATATATTTGAAGGCAAACTGATGGTTTCACTAAAATTGTCCACCGTGGATTTTCGCTGCTATGGCACCGTCCCTGCTCCCCGGTCCGGGCTGGCCCCCGTGGCCGAAAACAGGCGTCTGTGACCGGGGAGGAAAGATGATACTGCCGTGGCCCCGCAGAAGCACTCATCCACAAGCTTCTTGCTCAGGGAGCTGCAGAATGGAATATATTTGAAGACAAACGTGGTTTTCACTCGTCTCCAACTTTGATTTTGGCACTTATGGCACTTTTACGCTCTCGTGTACACAGTGTTTCTCCGGAAGCGAGATACGGCGTTTAAAGCGCACTAAAAAAGTCTAGCGGTGCCCCCCCCCGTCCTCCCAGGAGCACAGGCTTACAAGTTTCTTTGCCCAGGGGCCTGTAGG
This sequence comes from Argyrosomus regius, assembly GCA_946959425.1. Lineage (NCBI taxonomy): Eukaryota > Metazoa > Chordata > Actinopteri > Sciaenidae > Argyrosomus > Argyrosomus regius. Next base: position 81,560 of record CAMPSB010000139.1, read on the forward strand.
ATGGAATATATTTGAAGGCAAACGTGGTTTCACTCGTGTCCACCGTGGATTTTGGCTGCTATGGCTGATTCCCTGCTCCCCGGTCCGGGCTGGCCCCCGTGGCCGAAAACAGGCGTCTGTGAGCGGGGAGGAAAAGATGATGCTGCCGTGCGACGCAGAAGCACTCATCCACAAGCTTCTTGCTCAGGGAGCTGCAGAATGGAATATATTTGAAGGCAAACATGGTTTCACTCGTCTCCAACTTTGATTTTGGCACTTATGGCACTTTTACGCTCTCGTGTACACAGTGTTTCTCAGGGCGAGATACGGCGTTTCCGCGCATAAAAAGTCTAGCGGTGCCCCCACGTCCTCCCGGGAGCACTGACTTACAAGTTTCTTGCCCAGGGGCCTGTAGGATGGAATATGTTGAAGGCAAACGTGGTTTCACTCGTGTCCACCGTGGATTTTGGCTGCTATGGCACCGTCCCTGCTCCCCGGTCCGGGCTGGCCCCCGTGGCCGAAAACAGGCGTCTGTGACCGGGGGAGGAAAAGATGATGCTGCCGTGGCCCCGCAGAAGCACTCATCCACAAGCTTCTTGCTCAGGGAGCTACTGAGAATGGAATATGTTGAAGGCAAACATGGTTTCACTTTCGTCTCCAACTTTGATTTTATGGCACTTACATGGCGCACCCACGCTCTCGTGTCAACAGTGTTTCTCCGGGCGAGATACGAGGCGTTTAAGGCGCATAAAAAGTCTA